>BSQZ01000092.1:1245000-1592500 GCA_033239005.1 Lamellibrachia satsuma
GTCATAATTATCCAGGTGAGTTTTCGTTTACTTCGGAGCTAAAGCTATATAGATACTCTTTACTGCTGCTGCAGTCGAGTGCGTTTCCTCGAACCATACTGGTCGTCCATTGTGGTTCGCCATCATGATTTTTTTGTAGCTATAATTACTACAGTCGGAACTGCTACAGCATAGTTTATTAGATTTTTCCTTATCTAGAGTCCATGAGTCCACGACAGGTTACACGCTTACTAGTCTGCGTGCGATATTTAACTTTCCCTGGTATAAGCACCACGTAAAAGGGATCAACGGCTTTCGTTGTATCTTCCGAAAGACACAGACAATGTGAAGTGAACAAAGTTTCGAAACAGCAGCGTGTAGACTCAAACCCCGATAGACTACGACATACTTACTTACCGACTGCCGCGCACAACATGTTTACATGTTTGCTGGAAGTGAAATATTGTTGTTACAAACAATATTATTATGATAATGTCGTGGAAATAACAATGTGTTAAACAGGTTTCAGGTATTAACTTATTTACAATTAAACTGGTTGCCATGGAAACTGTTGTGAATCATGAGGAAACTGAAGCAGGGTTTGAAGAGCGCATGAATCAAGCCTTAAACGAGGGGTTCCAGGCCCTTGGCGTTGCTCTCGGGTCGAAACTTGGTCTTTTCGATCTTCTGATTTCCTTCGACAACCCAAAAACCTGTCAGGAAATCGCCGATGCTGGTGGACTGAAGGAAAGGTACGACATAATTGGTTAAAATATTAATTATCACACAATTTAAAAAATAAACGTGTAAACATATAAACGGTGGTATAATTGTTTGAGATGCTGGCGTCCGTTCTGTTAGAAAAACTTTTATCATCAGTGGTTGGTAAAAATTCTCAGAAATAGCTAAACATGTGCCATAAATAAAATAATGTAACTTAAATAATGTTCACGGGTAGATACATAAGTGAATGTCAAACTGCACTCGAAATGTTTCACTTTCAGTTATAAATATGATACGTTCAGTAATTTTATGCAACAATTAAATTTTTTTTTTCAGTAAAATATATATCCTTAGTACTTTCGTTTGTTCACGAATCACACCCATAGTATATATATATATATATATATATATATATATATATATATATATATATATATATATATATATATACCAGATAATTTCATATCAATATATTCCCATATTCATGTATTATAGACTGTACGAGATTATGCTGCATTACGACACATCGTTGTAATTTTTTATTTGCCTCACATCTATTATTATTAACATGATCTCCAATTTGTAGCATCATTCCATGACAAGATTGCTATACCTAATTATAGGTATTTCTCGTAATAAGCCCCTTGGGGTTTGTTGAGAATCTCATGAGTTACCAGATGAAATTAATTATAACTATACTTGTAACAAACTTGGTAAATGTGTAACCAAATAAAGTCAAATTGATTGATTGATTGATTGATTGATTGATTGATTGATTGACTGTCTAACATTTAAAAAATAATTGGCGAGATATATTCAATAGTAATGAAGATATCGTCATATATGTAACCATACCGTGAAATGGAAACAAATCAATCACTTAGAATTACCTGGATGGGGTGGGTGCAATACTCGCCCACATACTGTATCTGGATGGGGTGGTTTTAATGTTCGCCCACATGAAGACTACACACAGACTGTATCTGGATGGTGTGGTTTTAATGTTCGCCCACATGAAGACTGCACACATACTGTACCTGGATGGTGTGGTTTTAATGTTCGTCCACATGAAGACTACACACAGACTGTATCTGGATGGTGTGGTTTTAATGTTCGTCCACATGAAGACTACACACAGACTGTATCTGGATGGTGTGGTTTTAATGTTCGCCCACATGAAGACTGCACACATACTGTACCTGGATGGTGTGGTTTTAATGTTCGTCCACATGAACACTACACACAGACTGTATCTGGATGGTGTGGTTTTAATGTTCGTCCACATGAACACTACGCACAGACTGTACCTGGATGGTGTGGTTTTAATGCTTGTCCACATGAACACTACACACAGACTGTACCTGGATGGTGTGGTTTTAATGCTCGCCCACATGAAGACTACACACAGACTGTACCTGGATGGTGCGGTTTTAATGTCCGTCCACATGAACACTGCACACAGACTGTACCTGGATGGTGTGGTTTTAATGCTCGCCCACATGAACACTACACCCAGACTGTATCTGGATGGTATGGTTTTAATGCTCGCCCACATGAACATTACACACAGACTGTATCTGGATGGTGTGGTTTTAATGCTCGCCCACATGAACACTACACACAGACTGTTCCTGGATGGGGTGGTTTTAATGCTCGCCCACATGAACACTACACACAGACTGTACCTGGATGGTGTGGTTTTAATGCTCTGCGAAGGAACCCATTCCTGTGTCACACAAGGTTGGCGACTTGCCAGTCATTGACACACCGCCAACAGATCTGAATGCTGTCTACACGTTGACGAAGAGGTCTAAGGACGCAGTTGACATGATTAGTGGTTGGAATGTAGATCAACCAAGACCTTCAGTATTTGTGGTTTATAACCAGGCTGTGTATGCCAAAGCTCTTGAGATATACAATTCACTCTTTGCATGACAGGCTTGAGAGAATTGTGTTGCACTTGGGTGCGTTCCATATCATCATCAATTTGATGGCAATCATTGGGCGTCGCTTCGGTAGCGCAGGTTTGCGAGATGAGTCGATCGAGTCAGATATCTTAGCAACAGGTTCTGTTGATGTTACACTTGTTCTGGTCATCATACATGTAAATTGTTAATCTTCTATTGCAATGTATTCGGTCAATCATAGATGCTGGTTGGATCTTGCACATTTAGTATTTGCTAGAGATGATGCCAGGGTTTGCAGCATATAACGGATAAATTATGCCAGATACCTGCCTGCATATGTTCTACAAATGATGACACTTCCGGAAAGTCATCCAGATTCACACACATTCCTTATCAATGGTATAGTTGCAGTGCAAAGATCGACAGGAAATTAATTTAGCCGCATGCCACATGACCATACCATTGAAGTGAGTGTAAATTGGGACACAAAATCCAGGGGTGGAATTGTGGGAATCACACTGAATCATGGCGCAGCTCTTAGGTGGATGGTACTTACGGCTGACCGAAGTGAATACTTGCGTTTGTGCAGGGAGATGTCTAGACAATCGAATGGAGCTATAAACCACAGACCAAAGGATGCTGGGAAAAGACGTGTTGCAGAAGACGAAGCGGTTGTGCGATGTATTGAGACATGCATCACAAATTGGATTAACCCATTTCAGGCAGATGATAAACTCTGTTATCTGGCTTCTGGAAGAAATGCGACAAGTGACATTTCAGCTCACATGTTGGGAATACATGCAAGGGGGGAGGAAACTGTCAAAGAATGTGTTCGTGAGAGGTTGCACACAGATGGACAAAGGATTTCCATGTGCCAGTACCAAAGAAGAAACTAAAAACCTTTTAACGTTTGGATGGTCAAGACTGTGTGCTCCGTGTGTGGGCGATTACAAGAGTATGATGTTTAGGAGAACAACAGACCCAGCGAAGTTGCCACCGTGCAAGGATGCATGTGACCAACACATCAAGCGTGCCGACTATCAGGCAGACATTTGGCTGCACTGCTTGGCGGCACGACCTTGTGGCAATGGATAGACTGTTGACAGAGACATATTGGTACTTTGGATGGACAGTCCTGCAGCTCCACAGGCAGTACTTGAATGTGTCAGCTGCAAGTGTAAGAAATGTGCTGGCGCTCGTTGGTCGAGCAAGCTCAATCAGTTAGCATGTCCTGGTGCTGCTGTGATGCCGATGACTGCGAAAATAGACTCGTCACACCGACAGACATGGATGTTGACCCACTGCTGTCAGAAGACGACTCCGATATGGAGTGACATATGGTCCTTGACGCAGTACGTCAGTTTGTGCACTTCAATTGAGATCCTTTAAAATTATGTTGTATTTTTAATATTTTGTCATCATTGTCATGACATTTGTGATTTGTCAAAATGTCTACTTTTATAATAATAATAGTTTTATTATGATTTGAAGCCAAAAAGACTGAATAGTACATGTGTAGGTAAATGGTAAATGTAATTGTATATATTAAAAGGGATAAAAAAGAAATGAATTAATACAGCATTAAATTGCATATATATAAATATAATATAAATATGACATATACATAATAGTATACAGTATTAAATTATAAAAATTTTATTGCATGTCAATAAATATAATATAAATATGACATATACATATAGTATACAGTATTAAATTATAAACATTAAAATGCATGTAAACACATATAATATAAATATGACATATATATAATAGTATACAGTATTAAATTATAAATATTAAATTGCATGTAAATAAATATAATATAATTTGTATTAAATTAAAAGCACTTAATTACATATATATATATATATATATATATATATATATATATATATATATATATATATATATATATATATATATATATATATATATATATATATACATATACACGAAAGAGAGTATTAAATGTAGGGCATTTAATTGAATTGCGGCACACAAGTAAAGAAGTTGAGATTATGTTTTGTAGTAATTACAAGTAAAGAGTAGAAGATTAGAGAATAAAATTCATTCGTGATCAGGTTTACTGCCAGTGGTAAAGTCCATACGGTATAAAAATTGTTATTAAATCTTTCAGTTCTGTATAGCGGCACAGCGTACTTGCAGTTACTGCGGGTGGCGTGTGTAGGATCAACGCACAGTGCACTTGCAGTTATTGCGGGTGGCGTGTGTAGGATCAAGGCACAGTGCACTTGCAGTTACTGCGGGTGGCGTGGGTAGGTTCCTTGATTGGAGGCAGAAGATGATGCAACTTGTGATTATGTTTTTGCATGTTTGCGAATAGAGTTCTGCGTAGTGTTTCCCTCCGGTCTGCCAGTGTTGAGATTCCCGCTATGACGATGGCTTCGGTGTAAGACATATTTCGGAAGATGATGCGCATTGCTCGTCTTTGTATGGATTCGAGCTGCTCCGTTTGCTCGTGTGCCGAATCTGTCAAGCGTACTCAACAACTGATCGGACCAGTGATGTGTAAATGTTATCGAGGTGGTGGGATTCAACTCCAACTCGGTTGAGCAGTATTATGAAGTAAAGTCGTCGCGATGCTTTGGCGGTTATTTAGTCAATGTGGGATTGCCAGTTTAAACCACCCGTTAGTGTGACACCCAGTAGTCGTGTTGACTTCACTTGTTCGATGGATCTGTCTTTGATGGTTAGCGGCGGGATGTCTAACGGTGATCTCTTGAAACAGATGCGTAGCTCCTTCGTCTCATCGTAATTGAGCGCCATTTTGTTGGTCGCCGTCCACTGCGCGACTTCGGTTGTTGCTGTTTGTAGGGGGCTATTGTGGCCGCAGGGTGAACAGTTTCCCATATGGGGCAGTCGTCAATATATTTCACATGTCCGCAGGATGTTTGTAAGCCGGTAGGACCGAATATTGTTCCTTGTGGAACACCTGCATTGATAGTAGTGAAATCCGATTTCACGTGGCCGATCTTTACTCGCTGTTTGCGTTGGCGCAGGAAAGATGTCAGCCATTTGATGATGAAGTTCGGGAGTCCGAGTGAGGTGCATTTAGTAAGTAGAGTATGGTGGTCAACTATATCAAAAACTTTGCTAAAAATCGACAAGAAGGATACGGATCATGGTTTCGGGTGTGTCGAGTGCGTATTTCCACTCATGTGCCAGCTCGATCAATGCGTGCACAATGGATGTTTCCTTTATTGAATTATATTGTTTAGGGTCGACCTTGTCGCTGGTTATGTCAATTATCCAATCACAAATGATTTTACCCCAGGCACGTCGATAAGACCGGTGTCAGAGAAATTGTGCGCATTTCCATAGCATAGGCACGGCTCCTTCTCGTAGGTTCCTTCTCGTAGGCACCTTATCGTAGGCTCCTTCTCGTAGGCTCCTTCTCGTAGGTTCCTTCTCGTAGGCTCTTCTCGTAGGCTCTTTCTCGCAGGCTCCTTCTCGTAGGCTCCTTCTCGTAGGTTCCTTCTCGTAGGCTCCTTCTCGTAGGCTCCTTCTCATAGGTTCCTTCTCGTAGGCTCCTTCTCGTAGGTTCCTTCTCGTAGGCTCCTTCTCGTAGGCTCCTTCTCGTAGGTTCCTTCTCGTAGGATTCTTCTCGTAGGCTCGTTCTTGTAGGCTCCTTCTCGTAGGTTCCTTCTCGTAGGCTCCTTCTCGTAGGCTCCTTCTCGTAAGTTCCTTCTTGTAGGTTCCTTCTCGTAGGCTCCTTCTCGTAGGATCCTTCTCGTAAGTTCCTTCTCGTAGGCTCCTTCTCGAAGGTTCCTTCTCCTAGGCTCCTCCTCGTAGGATCCTTCTCGTAGGCTCGTTCTCGTAGGCTCGTTCTCGTAGGTTCCTTCTCGTAGGCTCCTTCTCGTAGGTTCCTTCTCGTAGGCTCCTTCTCGTAGGATGCTTCTCGTAAGTTCCTTCTTGTAGGTTCCTTCTCGTAGGCTCCTTCTCGTAGGCTCCTTCTCGTAAGTTCCTTCTTGTAGGTTCCTTCTCGTAGGCTCCTTCTCGTAGGATCCTTCTCGTAAGTTCCTTCTCGTAGGCTCCTTCTCGAAGGATCCTTCTCCTAGGCTCCTTCTCGTAGGATCCTTCTCGTAGGCTCGTTCTCGTAGGCTCGTTCTCGTAGGTTCCTTCTCGTAGGCTCGTTCTCGTAGGTTCCTTCTCGTAGGCTCCTTCTCGTAGGTTCCTTCTCGTAGGCTCCTTCTCGTAGGATGCTTCTCGTAAGTTCCTTCTTGTAGGTTCCTTCTCGTAGGCTCCTTCTCGTAGGCTACTGTTAAAGATCGCACAGACGGGAGGAGCGAGGATGGTGGCATAGTCGTGTAGCATCCAGTTGGGTGTCCCATCGGGGCCTACTGCTTTGTCTGTTTTTACTCGCGATAGTGATTTGGCTAAAGTCATTCGACACGGATTTGTCATTGGCTAGCCTTGTTTCTGTACAGTCTGTACAGTCGTTGGTTAGCCTTGTTTCTGTACAGTCTGTACAGTCGTTGGTTAGCCTTGTTTCTGTACAGTCTGTACAGTCGTTGGTTAGCCTTGTTTCTGTACAGTCCGTACAGTCGTTGGTTAGTCTTGTTTCTGTACAGTCTGTACCGTCGTTGGTTAGCCTTGTTTCTGTACAGTCTGTACAGTCGTTGGGTTGCCTTGTTTCTGTACAATCTGTACAGTTGTTGGTTAGCCTTGTTTCCGTACAGTATGTACAGTCGTTGGTTAGCCTTGTTTCTGTACAGTCTGTACAGTCGTTGGTTAGCCTTGTTTCTGTACAGTCTGTGCAGTTGTTGGTTAGCCTTGTTTCTGTACAGTCTGTACAGTTGTTGGTTAGCCTTGTTTCTGCACAGTCTGTACAGTCGTTGGTTAGCCTTGTTTCTGTACAGCCTGTACTATCGTTGGTTAGCCTTGTTTCTGTATAGTCTGTACCGTCGTTGGTTAGCCTTGTTTCCGTATAGTATGTACAGTCGTTGGTTACCCTTGTTTCCGTACAGTATGTATAGTCGTTGGTTAGCCTTGTTTCTGTACAGTCTGTACTGTCGTTGGTTAGCCTTGTTTCTGTACAGTCTGTACAGTCGTTGGTTAGCCTTGTTTCTGTACAGTCTGTACAGTAGTTGGTTAGTCTTGTTTCCGTACAGTCTGTACAGTCGTTGGTTAGCCTTGTTTCTGTACAGTTTGTACAGTCGTTAGTTAGCCTTGTTTCCGTACAGTCTGTACAGTCGTTGGTTAGCCTTGTTTCTGTACAGTATGTACAGTCGTTGGTTAGCCTTGTTTCTGTACAGTCTGTACAGTCGTTGGTTAGCCTTGTTTCTGTACAGTCTGTACTGTCGTTGGTTAGCCTTGTTTCTGTACAGTCTGTACAGTCGTTGGTTAGCCTTGTTTCTGTACAGTATGTACAATCGTTGGTTAGCCTTGTTTCTGTAGAGTCTGTACTGTCGTTGATTAGCCTTGTTTCTGTACAGTCTGTACAGTCGTTGGTTAGCCTTGTTTCTGTAGAGTCTGTGCAGTCGTTGGTTAGCCTTGTTTCTGTACAGTCTGTGCAGTCGTTGGTTAGCCTTGTTTCTGTACAGTCTGTGCAGTCGTTGATTAGCCTTGTTTCTGTACACTTTGTACAGTTGTTGGTTAGCCTTGTTTCTTTACAATCTGTACAGTAGTTGGTTTCGAGAAAGAAGTGTTTCTGACGGCGGCGGATTAGATAGCGGAAATTGTCGTCTATCCAGGGTCTGTCGCTAGAACATCGTTTGATTTAGCGTTCTGGAAGGTGCGTGTCCAGCAACATTCTGATGCTAGAATTGAAGAAGTTCAGTTAATGTTTGCAGGTTGTTAGATTGGCGTTTCCCATGAGGTGAGGCTGAGCGCTGTCGCAAAAAGGCTCGGTCGCTTGGCTTTTGACTGCGCGAGGACGTCTTTATGATCACTGATTCGGTATATTTCACAGACATCAAAGGAATACATACTACCACCTTGTGGTCTGACAGGCAGTCGGCGCACTGATAACAGGGCGGCCATATTAGTCAGGGATGTTTGTGTAAATGTTATCTAGTATCCCACTTCCTCGTGTTGGTTGGTCGACGATTTGTTTCAGATTGTGATTTCATTTCAAATGAGAATCGTTCATCTTGTTGAAGTCGCCCATTAAGATTATACCTGTATACGGATGGTGCCGGCGTATGTAATTCAGGGATTGGTTCAGCATTGTCCAGTCATCTGATTCTGGTAGATGATACACTGATCCTGGTAGATGGTACACTGTACAAACTGTTATTTGCGGATGATCCCGAGGCATCTTTGGAGGACGTATCGTATCGTTAGCCACAGTGTTTCCAGGTCGAGTTGGTTTACTGCGGTGCAGTGTTTAATAGGGATGGTAGGAATAGCGAGAACGTTCACGCCGAAGTCGTATTTTGTAACTGTAATTTCGTCAAGTTTACTTGCCAGTGCGCCACGAATGTTTGTGTTGATCTTAAGACTTAATCACCCGTGTCCATCGTTGCTTGTGGCCCCCTCCGACAGCCCCGGCGGGTGGGTTGATGGAGTGCCACCCCTGCATTGCAAGCCGCTCTCCAGGAGTCATTTTAAGGCGAGTGGGTCTGCTAATGCGGAAACAATGCAGGCATTCTGTTGTGTAGACTGTTCTGACTGCTGCGGTCACGCATGACAGCCCCAACATGGTAACGTCACCCAGTCATAGTTGCAATAAGAAATTTCAAAAGTCACAATTTCACAGAAAAAGCGTGGAAACTTGCCTCGACGCACAGCTCAGCACAGTCCTTGAACATTCGTAAAAGTATATTTAAAGTTGAGATACTGTAAATTTATTAAAACAAAACTTTACACTGATCAGACAGCCTGTATTAGATGTAGCCACACAGGCACAGACTTTACACTGATCAGAGAGCCTGTATTAGATGTAGCCACACAGGCACAGACTTTACACTGATCAGAGAGCCTGTATTAGATGTAGCCACGCAGGCACAAACTTTACACTGATCAGAGAGCCTGTATTAGATGCAGCCACACAGGCACAAACTTTACACTGATCAGAGAGCCTGTATTAGATGCAGCCACACAGGCACAGACTTTACACTGATCAGAGAGCCTGAATTAGATGCAGCCACACAGGCACAAGGATGCGTGGATCTCCTGACTTACATTAACATAATTGTGAAGTCAATGCATGCACCTTATAATTATGCATTTAGATGTCAGATAGATAAATATGTTGTGTTATTAAATACTTGTTAGCCAAAAATGTTTGTAATCACATAAAAAGTCGTTTACATGAAAACTATGTGAGCCATGCCCATTCTGAAAAGACTTTGTGGTTCCATAAGGGGTTAGGGTTCCTGAAATGTCTATGTAATTTTTCAAACATAACAAATGGCAATTATTCGTTCAGTAAGTTGAAGTAATTGACCATACAAACATAGATACCAGGTCTATTGGTATGAAATTTCATATAAGGCATGATGTTATTGTTACATGTGTGATTCCGTCTAACGTACATTGACTGAAAAACAGTGGATATCATACCATACATGGACAAAAAGAAAAAATTGTACACTTGATTGAAGGTAAAATATTGTTTTGCATTAAGCCAAGAACAATAACGTGAGATGATAAGATGATTAACAAATAAATAATACTGTGCGACAATTAGTCATTTCCCTTCATTTTCTCGATTTAGAGGGTAGGCGTACATAAATGAGGATATCTTCATTAATATTGAATACATCTCGCCAGTTTTTTTCTAAATGATAGTACATTGATAAGAAAAAATACCGATATGAAATTATCTGTTACATATTATACTATGGGTGTAAGTCTTCGACAAACGAAAGCACTAAGTATATATATATATATATATATATATATATATATATATATATATATATATATATATATATATATATATATATATATATTTTACTGAAAAAAGTGAGTAATTGTTGCACAAAATGATCGAACGCATCTCGAGATACAGTGCTGTTGTACATTCACATGTGTATCTCTACCCGTGAATTTATAACAAGATTCAAGTTAAAGTATTTAATTTATGGCATATTTTGTGATTTTAGCTATTTCTGAGAATTGTTGTCAACCACTCATGATAAATTTCCTTTTTCTAATAGGACGGAACCTAACATTTTGGTTAAAGTTTGGAAATTATTAGTTTATAGTTCAATTAAAAAGAAAATAGCAAGAAACCTATGTTGGCGGGTGGTGCAGCCAATTCTTGTTTTAAGGCTCTTTTGGAAATCGGCCCCAGGACTAATAAGAAGAAAGTGGATTATGTTGTGCTGGTAGATAAAACATGCTTACTCACTCTTTTTCTGGTCGGAGTTCCCAAAATGATAACCCCAAAATGTGATTAAAGACGAGTTATTAGATTACCATAAACACTGGTAATGAACAATCAAACATTTCCAGTTTCGCATATGACCAGTTGCTCAACATATCCTTGATGCACATTTCTGGCTGCGTCATCACTAAATAAACTCATGCACATTAATCGTAAAAGTATTAGGCATACAAGGCGAGGGAGCAATTTGTTTGCATTTACAAAAATACACAGCCTTCTTGCATTAAGAAAAACGCCAGATGTCATTAAAACATTATAATGCAAAATAAACATGGCCATTTAAAAAGTAGGTAATCACCATTTGGCCATAGCAGAATACATCATTATGTGTTTGCATGCTTCGAGTTTGTCAGGCAGACATGATTTACCTCTTGTGTCTGCGTTCATAGGTACATCCGGGAATGGCTTGGCCTGATGGTCGCGTCTAACATTGTCGACGTCAACCGATACACTAATACGTACTTCCTCCCGCCCCACCGACACAACAGTCTGCGCACTGGACAACCAGGCACCGGCTTCGCTGTCCTCTCCTGGGCAATTCCCATGTATGGGGCAATGCTGGATGAACTGATGGAGTGCTTCACACTCGACGGCCCCCGAGGTAATGAATAACAGATCATACCCATTGACACTACAATAGATCGATTGGTTCTTCCTCACTCGTTACTTCCCTGCCCCTACTCCTCCCTTTTCTAATCCCCGATACACAATTCCCCCGCCTTCCCCGTCTCCCACTCTTCACCATCTAATTCTCCTTCCCGACTGTTCAAGCATTTTCTCCAGTGGGGCACCACTGGACGAACTGATGGAGTGCTTCATACTCGACGGCCCCGAGGTATGGATGAATAGTAGTCCATTGACACTGCACAGTGAAAATGTATGCGCATCGCAATAGATCGATACCATTCTTTCTTCCTCGGTTGTTCCCTACCCCCCCCCGTCTCCTTTTTCCAATCCCCGATACACCATTCTCCCTCCTTCCCCGTCTCCCACTTTTCATCGATCCTTCTGGCGATATTCCAATTCTCCTTCCCACCTGTCCCTGATTAGCTAACATCCATTATTTGCGTGTTTCAGGCCTGAGTTACGACCAGTATACTGGGTTTCATCCGTGGCGGAAATTGCGAAGGGCCACAGGATTTCGGTGGGAAATCTTGAAAGCGAGGTTTGATCACATTCCAGGAATCTTGCAAAAGATGGGTAAGTAAAATAGTCACTAAGTGTTTCTGTCATACATGAAAAGACATCGACGAAAACTTGGTTGACTCTTAGTAAACCTCTTGCTTTAGATGGCGATATTGTTGATTTTGTAAATTCTTGCTAAGACTTGAAGCTACAGGTTATGCATGGAACGGATGAGGCGGTATAGTGCGTCATCTTTGAACCTCCGTTTTGGAGAGGTGATATTATAATAGTTATATTATTTGATACGGTTTGCAACGATTAGTGTTAGTGTAACTTTAATCAACATCGACTTTTGAATTAATTTCAGAGGAGGGCATTTCTATATGTGACGTGGGCTGCAGTACTGGTCATGTGGCACTCACTATTGCGGAGAAGTTTCCAAAGTCAGTCATATATGGCTTCGACGTTTCTGAAGAAGCTGTCGCACTGGCCAGTCAAGACGCCAAAGACAAATGCCTAACGAACGTCACCTTTGGAGTGAACGATCTGTGCGCACTGCCAATTGATTGTACGAACAAGTGGGACTTGATGATGATGTGGGACGTCGCTCATGACGTCCCGCAAACGAGCAAGGCACTTCGGGAAACTTACCGCGTACTGAAGCCTGGCGGAGTCGTGTCGATGGTAGACATGAACATGTACACCGAGCACGCGGACAATGTTGATGTGCCTCATGCCCGCTTCATCTACGGGGTCAGTCTCTGTCACTGCATGCCGGTGTCGTTGTACTTCGAGGGCGGTGAAGGCATGGGGGCAGCGTAGGGACAAGAGAAAGCTGTACAGATGCTAAGCGAGGCAGGTTTTACAGACATTAAGACGTTCAGTAAGTCCACTCAACACGAGATGCATTTTGTGTTGTCAAAGGCTGCTCTAGAAACTTACTAACGCTTTAATGCAAATATAAATGTCAGCATTTGAACGAACGTGTTGAGAACGTTTAATTACAGTACGAGTGATGTTTCATGTATGTATCGCTGTTGAAGAGTCAAAACGACGGAAGACCATTTTCAAAAACACAAAAATGAAATTTCATTGTTTTGATTATGTTGATAAATCAATATGATGAAAGTCCATTTTCGTGTTTTAGTAATTGGTGTAATAGACACGTGTCCAACCAACCACATGGAGCAGACCAAATGGACTTCCATCGTTTTGACTCTTCAACAGCGATGTTTATTTTCGTTAAGGGAATACATAAAACAGTGTGTTTTAAAATTTTATAGTTGATCCCTTGTATCGTGAATACTACTCTCTCTAACAAGACTTAGTCTTTGTTAAATTGAAAATGAAATACTGTTTCTTTTGGTTGCCTTGTGTAATTGTGTGTAGAGAGAGGCAGTAATTATTTGATAAGTAAATTATAATTATGATTGCAATATGAAGTTTGCGTTGGTCATAATGTGAGTGTTGTCCTAAGATGTATACCATCAAGTAGGTGATTGTCAATAAAGCTTATCAAAGTCCTCTACAAATGTAACTATAAATTATTTGGAACGAAGACATACATTTCACCGATCCGTATTTATCTCGCGACAAGTGCAATGTTCTGATTGTATTTTGCTGATCTCCCACACGCATGACTCTAATTACCTACAATATATTCCCTTTTTTCTAGAACTAATGAGACGTTTTGAGATCATCCCTTATTACTAAAGTATGTTGATGCTCAACATTTAATGAAAAGAAAAACTAATAATAACTAATATATATATATATATACATATATATATATATACATATATATATACAAATATATATATATATATATATATATATTTACATATATATATATATATATATATATATATATATACATATATATATATATATATATATATATATATATATATATATATATATATATATATATATATATATATATACGTATTCCTGTAACTTCGTACTTTTGCCATATGAAGAGACACCATATTGAGCTAATCAGGAAATGAGATTTGACTGACTAACTCCTAAAATTTAGCGTCTGCACACATTTCGTTTTAATTTGACAGGTCATTACACTTAGGGGGTCATCCATAAAGTGCGTCAGGCTTAAGGGGTGGGTGTCTATGAGCAAGCGTGACGAAGAGGGGGTGGGGGGTCTCGGGCATTACGATTTTTTAAATGTTGGCTCGTTTAGATGTCAATATCTGACAAATAGCTCTAATTGTTAAGCCATTTTTTTAATTTCAAAAGCATTTCAACGACAAACCAGCATCATGGGGGTTGTCAAAACGAACGTAATTATAGGGCGGTGTACATATCAGCGTTAAGAAGCGTTCCAAGGGGGTGGGGGTTCTCAAAAACGTCCAAAAATAGCGTGAAATACTATATGGATGGCTTCTTGTTTAATATATAATTACTTGTGATATTTCACTTTCTATACATGTACAATAATATATTTTTTGTTCGCGGGAATAAAAAAATGAGACGTAGGGGAAGGCAGTGTTAGTTGAACCATTTTTCGTTCTTTTTGATGTATAGGGCGCAGTCATAGCCATAAGTCAAAATTATTTTAATTCTCATAAACTATGATTATTAGTAGATCATTTTATACTAAGATAATATATCTAGCCTGCATAGATAATTATAAATAGCTGATTCAAATAGTGTTGGTAAGCTGGCCCAACTAACACTTGGTATGGGGTAAGTTGAGCCACAGTGCAGCGTAAGTTGCGTAAATGCTTTATTTGTATAATTTACGCAAGCCTTATACAAGACATTCATAGCAACTCAGCCAACACATCTATCTAATGGGTACAACACATCTCTGACAAGTCTACTTGCTAAATTAATAAGTCGACACACTTAATTAATATGTTGTCTTGTAGCTATCCGATGTCCTAATTAGCTCGGAAAATGAATTCCTTGATGTATTTGTGGGCAAAGAACACCCATCTTCGTTCTTAAACCGTTGCTAAACTAAACCTCCCTTGGGCCTTGGGTGGCTCAACTAGCCCCGTTTCGACAAGTAGAGGAGGCTGGGTCAAAGTGGACCACCGGGGCAAAGTGAAACATGCTTTGTTTAGACAAGGAAGTTAAGAAATCTACCCGTGCAGTGGCCCACCAGCAGCCCACGTGATCCTGCATTGATTGAATTGGCCGCCATTATTTCTCAACAGCTTTGTGAAATTTAAGAAAAAATGAAGATTTTAGCGTTGATTTCATTTGCTATCGCCGAAATTTATATTCTCTGGTAATAATGAAAATTCTTTATACTAGTTGATGAATCTAAGCTTCGTGCGTGACACATTCATGGTGCGATTTGGTAACTATATCCCTGTCTGTATTAATACATAGAACTCATGTGAGAAGAAGGTGGTCGGGGCAAAGTGGAAGGGCCCAAGTGGAACCGCGTTCTACTTTGCCCCATGTTTTTTGTTTGGCCAAGGCCAGGAACGACAGGCAAACTACGTTTTGAATTTCCGTATGTTTATGCTATAAAAAATTACGATGGCCATTCTTCATAGTAATACAATACTCATTTTTAAACTTAGAAATAGCATAAATATTTTGGTTTAAGTAAATTAATTGGCGTAATGGTTATATCATATCAGTTTTCTGATTTTCATATGCGTGAAGCTGTATGGATCACATCCTGTGTCACCGGAAGCAATATAAAGTGAATTATATTAGTCATTCAAGGAGTAGAAATAGGTTAGCTTTTGAGTTCGCGACAAAAGATCGAACATCGATTTAACTGAGATGCACAGATGGCAGGAGACGACTGGTTTTGTGGATTCTTCAGGCGTCATCCACGACTTTCGTTACGAAAGCCTGAACCAACGTCAGCAGCTAGAACCTCGGGGTTTAAAAAAGCAACTGTATCCAATGTTTTGAACTGTTGGGTTCTCTATATGAGAAACACCACTTTCCATGGAGTCGTGTTTTCAATGTGGACGAAAGTGGTATAACCATTGTGTCCAACAAAGTGTCAAGAGTAATTTCTTTGAAAGGAAAAAAGCAAGTTGGAAATCTAGTCTCCGCTGAAAGAGGAACACCCGGTTTAACAAACTGAACATTCAGGGCCACTCATCATGAGCCAAGCACCAGACATCACCAACCGTCAGAATCCTATACCAGGTCCATCAAACTCAGATGGTTCAATACTAGGTCCATCAATTTCAGATGATTCAATGGCAGGTCCATCAACCTCAGATGACCCAATGCCAGGTCCAACAACATCAAATTACCCACACACAGGATCATCTGAACAAATTTTTGCTTCAGAGCAAACAACTGTAACACCTGCCCGAGATAAAAGGTACTTCAGAATATGTGTCACCAGCAGACATAATGGGAATAACCATGGTTGAACAAAATAAACCTAAAAATAAAAGCACAATAAGAGGTAGGACAGTCAATTTGCAAGGAGACAAACAAATGCGGGCAGAACAAGGAAGATGTCGGCAAAGGCACAGTTGTTCAATGACAATACTTGTGATTCTGCCCAATTGGCTTGCAAAAAGCAAAACGAAACAGGGAGAACTAGTAGCGTAGAGAATACGACATCCGTATCGTGTGGGTCAAGTGGAAAGCAAGGAAAGGGGAAAAGAAAGGAACAACTGAAAGATAGTGATGAGGATGTAATGTGCATTCATTGTTTATACCTTTTTTAAAATCGCAATACAGAGAGAAATTGATAAAGTGTGACACTAGCATAAGATGGGCACGTGAGGAATGTGCAGAAATTGATGACGTTACTAACTTTACTTGTGAACTATGTATGGAGTAAATACATTTCCAGTGAATTGTATTCGCTGAAAGAGACAATATGTCTTGCTTGTAGCTCACATGTTCTGGCCGTTGTGACAAATGTAACATATTATACGTCAATAGTGTTCTAATAACATGTTCAATCACTGGGTGGTAACATGTAACTGTCGCTGCTGTAGTTTCCCGGGAAACATGGGTGGCTCAACTAACCCAGTGGCTCAACCAACACTGCCTTCCCCTATTTGTCAAACTTTCTTCTGCTTGGGGTAGCGTTGGAGTTATTTGCACTCTCCGACTGTGATGTTTTATAAACGTGACGTTATATTATAAGATTCCACCACAAGGGAAAAACATGTTGCAACTTTAAAATGCATTCGTTGAGAAGTACAAAACTTGGAATTTTCAACTGGATACACTTGATTTACGCTATCAGTTTAACTTGGTTTAGTATAGAACTGCAAATGTATGGTTTCACATAATATAATTTCCAGTAGCGCGTATTTTACCAGGGAGACACTAATCAAGTTTAGCGGTTTTTTTATACGTACCTTAATACGTAAAATTATGTTTGCGCATGTTCCTTATGTGATAATGTCATATTCTTTTTATGGATGCCAACCTATGCAAACCTCATGAATAAATTATCGTGAGTTGATAAATTGTCAAAGTCATAACGCAAGTCGGAATCTAATGGTGTCAGACAAGGTGGCATACTCTCACCATACCTGTTAATGTATATATTGACGATTTAAGTGCTGCACTACAGTAACAAAATGTCGCACTGGCTGTTGCTTAGATAACATGAATATATTTCATCCCCCCTTTTAGCGTAGGTTTGAGGGAGCTGTTATCTGTATGTGAAACTTGTGGTCTAAACCATGAAATTTAATCATAAGAAAATTGCAATACTAGAGAAAAGTATATGAAAAATGTGTCATCTTGCATTAAAGTTAAACGAAGAGGATATTAAAGAAGTGAACTGTGTTAAATACCTGGGTCGTGTCATATGTAGTGAATCTAAGGATGACAAAGATATAATGTGTCAGTGTCGTGAGTTGTATGCCCGTGGTATCTTGCCCATGGTAAAGTGCCCGTGGTAACATGCCCGTGGTAACATGCCCGTGGTAACGTATTACTTTTATTTGTGCACAGATGATGTTAAAATCAAGCTGTTTAGTACATTTTGCTTATCTAGTTATACAGCTCAACTGTGGTGGAATCATACTGTATATAGCATCCACAGATGACATGTATGCTACAATAATGTGCTTAGCCAATTACGCAGACTACCCAAATACTGTAGTGCGTCAGGTATGTTAAAATAAAGACCAAACCACTGTTTATTTGGGTTACTGCTGATAAGTACCTCAAGAACAACACTGTCTGTTTTCATAGTTGAAATCTGAGTAATTTTAATAAATCTCTTCGAGTGCCATAGAAACTCATAGTTTCACTACTTTAAATTCTAGGCTCGTTTGTCATTTCTGTAGAACATGTTCAGTTAAAACAGGTTTGAAAATATGGAAAAAACAAAGAGCGGCATGTAAACACACTAGATTCCTTACTGTGTTCTCAATTATTTGGTGGAATTCGGATATTTCTCATTCTATAGCACTCGGAATAAAAACAGTTATACATAAGGTACAAAGTCTCATAATTTTATTGGTAATATTATGTTATAATTAAGGTATAAAATCTGATAGTGGCCTTATACACCAATTATTAGAGTATGGAGAGGATAAGTATCTTTTTTAACATCTTGACTAAACAAACACCCGTAAAATTATGTTCCCTCCACAATGTGAACATGATATTTATCCGAAACATTCACATTAAACAGATAACGGTCAAAGTGTAATTTTAAAATGTTGTTCTATAAAATACATCTGTGTTGTGAATATGTTAGTGTGGATGTGAGGTGGTAGTGATACTATTACCTGGCAGATAAACCCATTGAAACGTGGATTTGTCAGTTTCTCCCACGCCATGTGTGGACGTACACTGAATCATTTGTACTTCGTCCCAATTCCTGTCTTGGTCGACGTGTTTCTGGGAACTGGTAGTGCTGCCACCACCCGTTGATAGCGAGGGTGGGGACCACCGGAAACAGAGGTCTGCAAATGTTGCACGTTCTCAGCCCCTAACTTCACCTGCAGCAAGCCATGCTATTGAGCTACACGAAAGCAGTAATGGTGACATGATGACACTTATAATGGTATATTTGACAAATTGATCACTGCGTGGTCACCAAATGGCAATAGTTACAACCGATCCCCCAGCAATCTTACATTTTGGACCTTTGGACTGGCACAGCTACAGTTTGTACTTGTCATAATTTTTTGCCAGATGTCATTCAATTCATCCATCGGATTCAGCTAATCTACACCTTCGGTCAGGTATAGTAATATGTTTTTGATTTATTTCTGAAAGTATTAAGTTGAAAGGACAATGATACCTTTTACTTCTAATAATCGTTTTGAACGTGTGGCAACTGTCAGTGAGCTATCACTCGTTAGCTGTCAGACGCAGTTGACACGGTTTCTGTGTCATATGATATGGTTAACTTTTGGTGTCCGACGTTTCATATGGGCTCTTTGCGTAGCAATTATGCACCTATATACGGGTGTTTTCCAAAGTTTAATAAGTTTAATTAACAATTTGTGTCACTCCTGTTATCATAAAGTTATTAATTTTCACAAGCATGCGCGTTGTAATCAATATTATTTTCAATCTAAGTGTAAAGTACCATTCAAATACAGTACACTTGAATGCACACTCCAGACATTAGTATTTGCTTTTAGTCCTCAACCTACATTGTGAGTAAGCTCTTATCTTCACAACACTTTACTATAGTCGGTCATAACTATCCAGGTGAGTTTTCGTTGTGCTTCGCCATCATGATTTTTCTGTAGCTATAATTACTGTGGTCGGGACTGCTACAGCATCGTTTATTAGATTTTTCCTTATCTAGAGTCCATGAGTCCAAGGGATCAACGGCTTTCGTTGTATCTTCCGAAAGACACAGGCAATGTGAAGTGAGCGAAGTTTCGAAACAGCAGTGAGTAGACTCAAACCCCGATAGACTACGACATACTTACTTACCGACTGCCACGCACCGCATGTTTACATGTTTGCTAGAAGTGAAATATTGTTGTTACAAACAATATTATTATGATAATGTCGTGGAAATAACAGTGTGCTAAACGTGTTTCAGGTATTAAGTTATTTACAATTAAACTGGTTGCCATGGAAACTGTTGTTAATCATGAGGAAACTGAAGCAGGGTTTGAAGAGCGCATGAATCAAGCCTTAAACGAGGGGTTTGAGGCCCTTGGCGTTGCTCTCGGGTCGAAACTTGGTCTTTTCGATCTTCTGATTTCCTTAGACAACCCAAAAACCTGTCAGGAAATCGCCGATGCTGGTGGACTGAAGGAAAGGTACGACATAATTAGTTAAAATGTTAATTATCACACAATTTAAAAAATAAACATGTAAACATATAAACGGTGGTATAATTGTTTGAGATGCCGGCGTCCGTTCTGTTAGAAAAACGACATTTATCATCAGTAGTTGGCAAACATTCTCAGAAATAGCTAAAATCACAAAATGTGCCATAAATAAAATAATGTAACTTGAATCATGTTATACGTTCACGGGTTGATACATAAGTTAATGTAAAACAGTTAATGTAAAACACTTTTTTCAGTAAAATATATATGATTAGTACTTTCGTTTGTTCCCGAATCACACCCATAGTATATATACCAGATAATGTCATATCAATATATTCCCATATTCATGTATTATAGACTGTACGAGATTATGCTGCATTATGACACATCGTTGTGATTTTTTATTTGCCTCACATCTATTATTATTAACATGATCTCCAATTTGTAGCATCATTCCATGACAAGATTGCTATACCTAATTATAGGTATTTCTCGTAATAAGCCCCTTGGTGTTTGTTGAGAATCTCCTGAGTTACCAGATGAAATTAATTATGACTATACTTGTAACAACATTGTAAAAGTGTAACCAAATCAACTCAAATTGATTGACTGATTGATTGATTGATTGGTTGCCTGTCGTTTAGAAAATATTTGGCGAGATATATTCAATATTAATGAAGATATCGTCATATATGTAACCTTACCGTGAAATGGAAACAAATCAACAACTTAGAATTACCTGGATGGGGTGGTTTTAATGCTCGCTACATGAACACTACACACAGACTGTATCTGGATGGTGTGGTTTTAATGCTCGCCCACATGACACTACACACCTGGACAGTGTGGTTTTAATGCTCGCCCACATGAACACTACACACCTGGACAGTGTGGTTTTAATGCTCGCCGACATGAGCACTACACACAGACTGTACCTGGATGGGGTGGTTTTAATGCTCGCCCACATGAACACTACACAAAGACTGTACATGAATGGTGTGGTTTTAATGCTCGCCCAAATAAACACTACACACATACTGTACCTGGATGGTGTGGTTTTAATACTCGCCCACATGAACACTACGCACAGACTGTACTTGGATGGTGTGGTTTTAATGCTTGCTCATATGAACACTACACACAGACTGTACATGGATGGTGTGGTTTTAATGCTCGCCCACATGAACACTACGCACAGACTACACCTGGATGGTATGGTTTTAATGCTTGCCCATATGAACACTACACAAAGACTGTACCTGGATGGGGTGTTTTAATGCTCTACTGAGGACGAAGGAACCCATTCCTCCGCCGCACAAGGTTGGCTACCTGCCTGTCGACACACCACCAACAGATCTGAATGCTGTCTACACGTTGATGTAGAGGTTTATGGACGCAGTTGACATGATTAGTGGTTGGAATGTAGATCAACCAAGACCTTCAGTGGTTATGATTTGTAACAAGGCTGTGTATGCCAAAGCTCTTGAGATATACAATTCCCCCTTTGCATGACAGGCTTGAGAGAATTGTGTTGCACTTGGGTGCGTTCAATATCATCATCAATTTCATGGCAATCATTGGGCGTCGCTTATGGTAGTGCAGGTTTGCGAGATGTATCGATCGAGTCAGATATCTTAGCAACATGTTCTGTTGATGCTACACTTGTTCTGGTCATCATACATGTAAATTGTTAATCTTCTGTTGCAATGTATTCGGTCCATCATAGATGCTGGTTGGACCTTGCATATTCAGTGTTTGCTAGAGATGCCAAGGTTTGCAGCATATGACAAGATAAATTATGCCAGATACCTGCCTGCATATGTTCTACAAATGATGACACTTTTGGAAAGTCATCCAGATTCAAACACATGCCTAATCAATGGTGTCTTTGCAGTGCAAAGATTGACAGGAAATTAATTTAGCCACATTCCACATGATCAAACCATTGAAGTGACTGTACATTGGGACACGAAATCCCGTGGTGGAATTGTGGGAATCACAAACAAAGTTTGTCTAATTAACAAACTGCCTTATTAAAACAGTGAATTGCGTAGAAGTAAAATTGTAGCTCATAGTTAATTTACTATTCATATTATTACATATTTTAGTTAAAATTGTGCAATGTATACATAGTTTATTTTATTTTACATTACCTAAACTGCATGTACTGATTATATAGAAAATACTTTATCCAATAATGACACTAGATATTATTTTCCCAGATGGCAAGTGGACAAGGAAGCCATTGGCTTATCGAGAGTCCAACAATGTTCACCTACTTATAACCCGCCCTCCTGATATATGTGTCAACCTTGTTTTTAAACATATTCACGCTGCTAGCAGTTACACAATCTGTAGACAGTTTGTTCCATTCATTTATTGTCCTCTGTGAGAACGAGTGCTTCCTGATGTCCAATCTACATTGATCCTTTACTAATTTTACCTCATGTCCTCTAGTTCTGCTATCCTTCTTGAGTGAGAAAAACATATTTCTATCAATATTTTCATACCCATTCAATATCTTAAAAACTTCAATCTGATCTCCTCTTAACATCTTTGTCTCTAGAGTTGTTAAACCACATTCTTTCAGGCGTTCTTCATAACTAAGGTCTCTCAGTTCTGGAATCATTTTAGTTGCTCTCCTTTGTATGCGTTCAAGCGTATCTATATCCTTCTTACGATATGGTCTCCATGCTTGTATACAGTATTCTAAATGAGGTCTAACTATTGCTTTATAAAGAGGTATAATTAACTTTTTTCCCTTGTATGATATATTTCTTCTAATCAATCCAAGAATTTGATTACCGTTTGAAGCTGCAATACCACACTGCTCTGAAACTTTCATATCAGCGCTTATTGTAATTCCTAAGTCCTTTTCTTTTACAGTAGTACTAAGAACAGTAGCTCCCATTGTATAGTTTACATTCAAGTTCCTATGTCCTGTATGCAGGCATTTACATTTCCCAAAATTGAACAGCATCTGCCATTTCTCAGACCATTTCACTTATCTGTCTAGATCGTTTTGTAAATGTTGTTTATCACCATCAGTATTAACCTTTCTAAACAGTTTTGTGTCGTCCGCAAATTTCAGTACGTTACTTGTTATACTCTCGTCCAAGTCATTGATATAAATTAAGAATAATATAGGTCCTAATACTGATCCTTGAGGTACCCCACTCAAAACCGATTTCCAATTTGAAACTTCGCCATCTACTACAACTCGTTGTCTTCTGTCAGTCAGCCATTGTTCTATCCAGTCAGTTATGCTATCCCCGATACCATGGGCTTTTAATTTAAGTAGCAATCTTTGATGTGGCACTTTGTCAAAAGCTTTCTGAAAACCTAAGTAGATAATATCTACTGGCGATCCCTCGTCTATCCACTTAGTGATTTCTTCCAAAAAACATAACATATTTGTTAAGCATGACCTCGCTTTAAGGAATCCATGTTGAGATGAATTTAATAATTTATGCTTAACGAGGAAGTCCACTATATGGTCTTTAATTAACCTTTCTAATAATTTACAAATCACTGACGTTAAACTCACTGGTCTGTAATTCTCTGACTTATTTCTCGAACCCTTTTTAAATAATGATATGATGTTTGCTTCTTTCCATTCAAACGGAACAACTCCCTCTTTTAATGACAAGTTGAATACTCTTGCAAGTGGTATACTGATTTGATCTACTGTTTCCATTAGTAATTTTGGAGGAATCCCATCCACTCCCGGTGATTTGTTATCCTTCATTGCCTTTATTTTCCTAGCTACCAATTCTGGAGTTACAACTAACGGTCCTAAATAATCAGATTTAGCCCCCTGAAATTTAGCATCAGCAACTGGTAATGAACTAATATCTTCTTTTGTAAACACTGAACTGAAGTAACCATTTAGGTCTTCCGCCATTAAAAACCCCTGTGATATTATATTTCCAGCACTGTCTTCTAGAGGTCCAACCTTGTCTTGTACGTTTTGTTTACTCCTGACATATGCATAAAAACTCTTGCTGTCAGTTTTTATGTTACATGCCAGTTTTTGCTCATAGCTTCTTTTAGATTGTCTGATTTCAGTTGTAGCTGCGTTAAGTGCCTCTTTGTATTTTGCATAGTCTTCTTCCTTTCTGGTACGCCTATAAACCCTCCACATAGTTTGTTTTAGCATTATTTTTCTAATTGCCTCTTTTGACAAGTGTTTCTTTCTACACCGTTTTCCTTGTTTTCGGAAGGGAACAAATTTATCAATGATACTCTCAATTTCATATTTTAGAATATTCCAACATTCAATTGCAGTCTTATTCATCAGCATGTTATTCCAATCTAGCTGTGCTAAGTATTTTCTCATATCTTTGTAGTTACCTTTGTGGAAGTTTCTCTTGTACGTTTTCTTATTTTTACTTTCTGATTTTACATTGATGTCAAAATGTATTTGATTATGGTCACTATTACCCAATGGTTCAAATATTTTTACATTGTCCACTAATTCTTTTTGTGATGACGAAACTATATCTAATACATTTTCTCCCCTGGTTGGTTCTAGTATGTGCTGAGTAAGAAAGCTATCCTGGATTAAACATAGAAATTGTTGATCCTCAATCCCTGTGCTCTCTAGAGAATTCCATTGTATGTGTCCATGGTTAAAATCTCCCATTATGATACATTCCCCTTTACTAACTTCCTTTATAGCGTTTTTTATTTTTGTGTTGTCCTTTTCGTTTATGTTTGGACTTCGGTAAACTAATCCAATAGTTAATTTTGAATTTCCTGAAACACTTTTGCACCAAACAGCTTCATCGCAATCTGCTTCCCTTTCTAGTTTTATTTCATAAGCCTGAATAGATTCTTTAACATATAAAATAACTCCCCCACCCCTTCTTCCTATTCGATCTTTCCTAAACATTACGTATCCTGTCAGTCCTAATTCAGCATCTGTTATATCTATGTTGGCCCATGATTCAGTTATACCAATTATGTGAGGGTCAATATCTTCTACCATAATGTTTAATTCGTTTTTCTTATTTACTATGCTCCTTGCATTTAAACATACGCATCTATAACCTTTTTCAGAGATGTTTTTCGGATGATTTGATATTGGTTTATCTGTGCTAGTGGCCTCTTGTTCTGCTTGAGACACCTCTAGGTAACCCCCCTGCACTTCTAGTTTAAAGAGGAATGTTTACTTCCAAAAATATTTGTCATTGTACCCAAGTCGAAGACGAAGCGGTTGTGCGATATATTGAGACATGCATCACAAATTGGATTAACCCATTTCAGGCAGATGATAAACTCTGTCATCTGGCTTCTGGAAGAAATGCGACAAGTGACATTTCAGCTGACCTGTTGGGAACACATGCAAAGGAGGAGGAAGCTGTCAAAGAATCTGTTCGTGAGATGTTGCACACAGATGGACAAAAGGATTTCCATGTGCCAGTACCAAAGAAGAAACTGAAAACCTTTAAGTCTTTGGATGTGGGTAAAACATCCAAGAAGAAAACGTCTCTCTTTAGATCAACCCGTGAACTCTTTGGAAGATTCTTGGGGATTAGCTAAAGCCAAAATATACCTCTGCCAGAACTCTTCAAGTACTTCTTGGGTCCAGTACCCCTTGCCATTGCAACACCTGAGGGTACTTGGTCAAGACTGTCAAAGCATCTCTGCTGAAGGGACTGGAGACGAATTCCAGTGCTGTTAATGTGGTACCTGGTGACAGCACAATGATTGTAGTTGTGATGGCAATCCTGCAGACAATCAAAGTAGACACGACAATGATCTACATGGAGTAGGCTCATCTTGTTTTCAACAACATTGTCAGAGGTGTTGGAATGTGATCGCTAATTGACTTGGTGGTGGACACGTATCCTGAAATTTCAATCAAGAATGCCGAGAGACATCGCCATACGACGTCTACTGCAGGTTTGCTGGGAATAACAATTAACTCGGAGAACCAAAGAATTGATCATCAATTCAAAAAGTTACTTTCAAGTGCATAGTTCATGCAAGAACTATCACAATTTCTTCTGGACACATGGCAGCACCCCCGTATGCACCAGAATTAAGTAGGCGGTCCCTTTATGCTCCAAATAACGACGACTAACTGAAGTCATATGACCACGACAACAGTTCCTGAGCTCAGGCTTAACCACGAAGAAGCAGATAGCCGCCTTCCTCTTCATGGGTTTCGCGCGGCTCACCTTGTGTCTAACACAGTGGTTTTCAGGTCCCCTGACAGCGACGTAGCCATTATAGCAATTGGAATTAGTCACACCATTCCAGCTACAATGCTATTCAACACAGGGACACAACAACAGAAAAGAAACATCGATATCACTCAAATTGGATCTACCATCGGACCAGGCATGTGTGAAGCCCTGATTAGCTATATTGCATTTAGTGGTTGTGACTCAACCAGCGCTTTTGTTGGTCACGGTAAGGCAAAAGGCTACAAATTGCTACATGATCACGGTCCCTTCGGAAGTACCATGGCCAAACTTGACAAATTGTTTGCCGCAGATGAAGAACTATTGCTGGAAGGTGAAGCAGCAATGTGCTCCCTGTGTGGGCGATTACAAGAGTATGATTTGTAGGAGAACAACAGACCCAGCGAAGTTGCCACCGTGCACGGATGCATGTGACTAACACATCAAGCGTGCCGTCTATCATGCAGACATTTGGCTGCACTGCTTGGCGGCACGACCTTGTGGCAATGGATGGACTGTTGACGGAGACATGTTGGTACTTTGGATGGACAGTCCTGCAGCTCCACAGGCAGTACCTGAATATGTCAGCTGCAAGTGTAAGAAATGTGCTGGCGCTCGTTCGTCGTGCAGGTTTAATCAGTTAACATGCCCTGGTGCTTGCCGCTGTGATGCCGATAACTGCGAAAATAGACTCGTCACACCGACAGACATGGATGTTGACCCACTGCTGTCAGAAGACGACTCCGATATGGAGTGACATATGGTCCTTGAAGCAGTACGTCAGTTTGTGAACTTCAATAGAGGTCCTTTAAAATTATGTTGTATTTTTAACATTTTGTCATCATTGTCATAATATTTGTGATTTGCCAAAAGGTCTACTTTTATAATCTCGTTTTTGTCAACCACTCATGATCAATGTCGTTTTTCTAATAGAACTGAACCTAACATTTTGGTTAAAGTTTGGAAATTATTAGTTTATAGTTCAATTAAAAAGAAAATAGCAAGAAACTTATTTTGGCAGGGGGTGCAGCCAATTCTTGTTTTAAGACTCTTTTGGAAATCGGCCCCAGGACTAATAAGAAGAAAGTGGATTATGTTGTGCTGGTAGATAAAACATGTTTACTCACTCTTTGTCTGGTCGGAGTTCCCAAAATGATAACCCCAAAATGTGATTAAAGACGAGTTATTAGATTACCATAAACACTGGTAATGAACAATCAAACATTTCCAGTTTCGCATATGACCAGTTGCTCAACATATCCTTGATGCACATTTCTGGCTGCGTCATCACTAAATAAACTCATGCACATTAATCGTAAGAGTATTAGGCATACAAGGCGAGGGAGCAATTTGTTTGCATTTACAAAAATACACAGCCTTCTTGCATTAAGAAAAACGCCAGATGTCATTAAAACATTATAATGCAAAATAAACATGGCCATTTAAAAAGTAGGTAATCACCATTTGGCCATAGCATAATACATCATTATGTGTCTGCATGTTTCGAGTTTGTCAGGCAGTCATGATTTACCTCTTGTGTCTGCGTTCATAGGTACATCCGGGAATGGCTTGGCCTGATGGTCGTGTCAAAAATTGTCGACATCGACCGAGACACTAAGAAGTACTTCCTCCCGCCCCACCGACACAACAGTCTGCGCACTGGACAACCAGGCACCGGCTTCGCTCTCCTCACCTGGGCAATTCCCATGAATGTGGCAGTGCTGGACGTACTGATGGAGTGCTTCAAACTCGACGGCCCCCGAGGTAATGAATAACAGATCATACCCATTGACACTGCAACAGATTAATTCGTTCTTCCTCACTCGTTAGTTCCCTGCCCCTACTCCTCCCTTTTCTAATCCCCGATACACCATTCCCCCGCCTGCCCCGTCTCCCACTCTTTACCATATAATTCTCCTTCCCGACTGTTCAAGCATTTTCTCCAGTGGGGCACCACTGGACGAACTGATGGAGTGCTTCATACTCGACGGCCCCGAGGTAATGGTGAATAGTAGCCCATTGACACTGCACAGTGAAAATATATGCACATCGCCAATAGATCGATACCATTCTTTCTTCCTCGGTTGTTCCCTACCCCCCCCCCCCCCGTCTCCTTTTTCCAATCCCCGATACACCATTCTCCCTCCTCCCTCCTTCCCTCCTTCCCCGTCTCCCACTTTTCATCGATTCTTCTGCCGATATTCCAATTCTCCTTCCCACCTGTCCCTGATTAGCAAACATCCATTATTTGCGTGTTTCAGGCCTGAGTTATGACCAGTATACTGGGTTTCATCCGTGGCGGAAATTGCGAACGGACACAGGATTTCGGTGGGAAATTTTGAAAGCGAGGCTTGAGCACATTCCAGGACTCTTGCAAAAGATGGGTAAGTAAAATAGTCACTAAGTGTTTCTGTCATACATGAAAACACATCGACGAAAACTTGGTTGACTCTCAGTAAACCTGTTGCTTTAGATGGCGATATTGTTGATCTTGTAAATTCTTGCTAAGACTTGAAGCTACATGTTATGAATGGAACGGATGACGTGGTATAGTGTGTCATCTTTGAATCTCCGTTTTGTAGAGGTGATATTATAATAGTTATATTATTTGATACGGTTTGCAACGATTAGTGTTAGTGTAACTTTAATCAACATCGACTTTTGAATTAATTTCAGAGGAGGGCATTTCTATATGTGACGTGGGCTGCAGTATCGGTCACGTGGCACTCACTATTGCGGAGAAGTTTCCAAAGTCAGTCATATATGGCTTCGACGTTTCTGAAGAAGCTGTCGCACTGGCCAGTCAAGACGCGAAAGACAAATGCCTAACGAACGTCAGCTTTGGAGTGAACGACCTGTGCGCACTGCCAGTTGATTGGACAAACAAGTGGGACTTGATGATGATGTGGGACGTCGCTCATGACGTCCCGCAAACGAGCAAGGCACTTCGGGAAACTTACCGCGTACTGAAGCCTGGCGGAGTCGTGTCGATGGTAGACATGAACATGTACACGGAGCACGCGGACAATGTCGATGTCCCTCATGCCCGCTTCATCTACGGGTTCAGACTCTGTCACTGCATGCCGGTGTCGTTGTACTTCGAGGGCGGTGAAGGCATGGGGGCAGCGTGGGGAGAAGAGAAAGCTGTACAGATGCTACGCGAGGCAGGCTTTACAGACATTAAGACGTTCAGTAAGTCCACTCAATACGAGATGCATTTTGTGTTGTCAAAGGCTGCTCTAGAAACTTACTAACGCTTGAATGCAAATATAAATGTCAGCATTGGAACGAACGTGTTGAGAACGTTTAATTACAGTACGAGTGATGTTTAATGTATGTATCGTTGTTGAAGAGTCAAGACAATGGAAGTCCATTTTAATTTGCAAACGTGGATGGTTGGACATGTGTGTTACAACTAGTAATGTAATAATCAACCTTTAATGTAATAAATCGACGGTAATGTAATTTTCGACCGGTAATGTAATAATGACGACGGCTGCGGAGAAGAGAAAGCTGTACAAATGCTACGCGAGGCTTTACAGATATTGAGACGTACAGTAAACCCACTCACAGCAAGATGCATTTTGTAGTTTCGAAGGCTGCTCTAGAAAGCGACTAATGCTTGAATAAAATATAAATGTCAACATTGCAACGAACATGTTGAGAATGTTTAATTACGGTACGAATTATGTTTAATGTATGTATCGCTGTTGAAGAGTCAAAACGACGGAAGACCATTTTCAAAAACACAAAAATGAAATTTCATTGCTTTGATTATGTCGATGAATCAATATGATGAAAGTCCGTTTTCATGTTTTAGTAATTAGTGTAATAGACACGTGTCCAACCAACCACATGGAGCAGACCAAATGGACTTCCATCGTTTTCACTCTTCAACAGCGATGTTTATTTTCGTTAAGGGAATACATAAAACAGTGTGTTTTAAAAGTTTATAGTTGATTCCCTGTATCGTGAATACTACTCTCTCTAACAAGACTTAGTCATTGTTAAATTGAAAATGAAATACTTTTTCTTTTGTTGCCTTGTGTAATTGTGTGTAGAGAGAAGCAGTAATTATTTGATAAGTAAATTATAATTATGATTGCAATATGAAGTTTGCGTTGGTCACAATGTGAGTGTCGTCCTAAGACGTATACCATCAAGTAAGTGATTGTCAACAAAGCTTATCAAAGTCCACTACAAATGTAACTATAAATTACTTGGAACGAAGACATTTCACTGATCCGTATTTATCTCGCGACAAGTGCAATATTCTGATCGTATTTTGCTGATCTCCCACACGCATGACTCTAATTACCTACAATATATTCCCTTTTTTCTAGAACTAATGAGACCACCCCTTAATGTCGTACATCGATGTTTTGAGATCATCCCTTATTAATAAAGTATGCTGATGCTCAACATTTAATGAAAAGAAAAACTAATATATATATATATATATATATATATATATATATATATATATATATATATATATATATATACGTATTCCTGTAACTTCGTACTTTTTGCCATAATTATGAAGAGACCATATTGAGCTAATCAGGAAATGAGATTTTACAGACTAACTCCTAAAATTGAGCATTTGACACATGGTTTAAATTGTAAGTTTGTAAGTACCCAAGAACTCAAACCGTACGTCTGCACACATTTCGTTTTAATTTGACAGGTCATTACACTTAGGGGGTCATCCATAAACTGCGTCAGGCTTAAGGGGTGGGGGTCTATGAGCAAGCGTGACGAAGTGGGGGTGGGGGGTCTCGGGCGTAACGATTTTTTAAATGTTGGCTCGTTTAGCTGTCAATATCTGACAGAGAGCTCTAATTGTTAAGCCATTTTTTTGTGCATTTCAAAAGCATTTCAACGACAAACCAGCATCGTGGGGGCTGTCAAAACGAACGTAATTATAGGGGGGTGTACATATCAGCTTTAAGAAGCGTTCCAAGGGGGTGGGGTTCTCAAAAACGCCCAAAAATAGCGTGAAATACTATATGGATGGCTTCTTGTTTAATATATAATTACTTGTGATATTTCACTTTCTATACATGTACAATAATATATTTTTTGTTCGCGGGAATAAAAAAATGAGACGTAGGGGAAGGCAGTATTAGTTGAACCATTTTTCGTTCTTTTTGATGTATAGGGCGCAATCATAGCCATAAGTCAAAATTGTTTTAATTCTCATAAACTATGATTATTAGTAGATCATTTTATACTAAGATAATATATCTAGCCTGCATATATAATTATAAATAGCTGATTCAAATAGGGTTGGTAAGCTGGCTCAACTAACACTTGATGTGGGGTAAGTTGAGCCACAGTGCAGCGTAAGTTGCGTAAATGCTTTATTTGTATAATTTATGTAAGCCTTATACAAGAAATTCATAGCAACTCAGCCAACACATCTATCTAATGGGTACAACACATCTCTGACAAGTCTACTTGCTAAATTAATAAGTCGACACACTTAATTAATATGTTGTCTTGTAGATATCCAATGTCTTAATTTGCTCGGAAAATGAATTCCTTCATTTATTTGTGGGCAAAGAACACCCATCTTCGTTCTTAAACCGTTGCTCAACTAAACCTCCCTTGGGCCTTGGGTGGCTCAACTAGCCCCGTTTCGACAAGTAGGGGAGGCTGGGTCAAAGTGGACCACCGGGGCAAAGTGAAACATGCTTTGTTTAGACAAGGAAGTTAAGAAATCTACCCGTGCAGTGGCCCACCAGCAGCCCACGTGATCCTGCGTTGAATGAATTGGCCGCCATTACTTCTCAACAGCTTTGTGAAATATAAGAAAAAAATGAAGATTTTAGCGTTGATTTCATTTGCTATCGCCGAAATTTAAATTCTCTGGTAATAATGAAAATTCTTTATACTAGTTGATGCATCTAAGTTTCTTGCGTGACACATTCATGGTGCGATTTTGGAACTATGTCCCTGTCTGTATTAATACATAGAACTCATGTGAGAAGAAGGTGGTCGGGGCAAAGTGGAAGGGGCCAAGTGGAACCGCGTTCTACTTTGCCCCATGTTTTTTGTTTGGCTAAGGCCAGGAACGATAGGCAAACTACGTTTTGAATTTCCGTTTGTTTATGCTATAAAAATCTACGATGGCCATTCTTCATAGTAATACAATACTCATTTTTAAACTTAGAAATAGCATAAATATTTTGGTTTAAGTAAATTAATTGGCGTAATGGTTATATCAAATCAGTTTTCTGATTTTCATATGCGTGAAGATGTAAGGATCACATCCTGTGTCACCGGAAGCAATATAAAGTGAATTATATTAGTCATTCAAGGAGTAGTAATAGGTTAGCTTTTGAGTTCCGGACAAAATATCTTGTAGAACATCGATTTAACTGAGATGCACAGATGGCAGGAGACGACTGGGTTTGTGGATTTTTTAGGCGTCATCCACGACTTGTCTTTACGAAAGCCTGAACCAACGTCAGCATCTAGAACCTCGGGGTTTAAAAAAGCAACTGTATCCAATTTTTTTAACTATTGGGTTCTCTATATGAGAAACACCACTTTCCATGGAGTCGTGTTTTCAATGTGGACGAAAGTGGTATAACCATTGTATCCAACAAAGTGTCAAGGGTAATTTCTTTGAAAGGAAAAATGCAAGTTGTAAATCTAGTCTCCGCTGAAAGAGGAACACTCGGTTTAACAAACTGAACATTCAGGGCCACTCATCATGAGCCAAGCACCAGACATCACCAAACGTCAGAATCCTATACCAGGTCCATCAAACTCAGATGGTTCAATACTAGGTCCATCAATTTCAGATGACCCAATGGCAGGTCCATCAACCTCAGATGACCCAATGCCAGGCCCAACAACATCAAATTACCCACACACAGGATAATCTGAACAAATTCTTGCTTCAGAGCAAACAACTGTAACACCTGCCCGAGATAAAAGGTACTTCAGGATATGTGTCACCAGCAGACAAAATGGGAATAACCCTGGTTGAACAAAATAAACCTAGAAATAAAAGCACAAAAAGAGGTAGGACAGTCGTTTTGACTGCTAGTCCTTACCTAAAGGAATTGCAGGGAGACAAACAAATGCGGGCAGAACAAGGAAGATGTCGGCAAAGCCAGAGTTGTTCAATGACAATACTTGTGATTCTGTCCAATTGTCTTGCAAAAAGCAAAACGAAACAGGGGAAACTAGTAGCGTAGAGGATACGACATCCGTATCGTGTGGGTCAAGTGGAAAGCAAGGAAAGGGGAAAGGAAAGGAACAACTGAAAGATAGTGATGAGGATGTAATGTGCATTCATTGTTTATACCTTTTTTAAAATCGCAATACAGAGAGAAATTGATAAAGTGTGACACTAGCATAAGATGGGCACGTGAGGAATGTGCAGAAATTGATGACGTTACTAACTTTACTTGTGAACTATGTATGGAGTAAATACATTTCCAGTAAATTGTATTCGCTGAAAGAGACAATATTTCTTGCTTGTAGCTCACATATTCTGGCCGTTGTGACAAATGTAACGTCAATAGTGTTCTAATAACATGTTCAATCACTGGGTGGTACCATGTAACTGTCGCTGCTGTAGTTTCCCGGGAAACATGGGTGGCTCAACTAACCCAGTGGCTCAACCACTTTGTTCTGCTTCGGGTAGCATTGGAGTCATTTGCACTCTCCGACTGTGATGTTTTATAAACGTGACGTTATATTATAAGATGCCATCACAAGGGAAAGATATGTTGCAACCTTAAAATGCATTCGTTGAGAAGTACATAACTTGGATAACTTGGAATTTTCAACTGGGTACACTTTATTTATACTATCAGTTTAGGTTAGTTTAGTATAGAAATGCAGATGTACGGTTTCACATAATATAATTTCCAGTAGCCCGTATTTTACCAGGGAGACACTGATCAAGTTTAGCGGTTTTTTTATCCGTACCTGAATATGTAAAATTATTTGTGTGCATGTTCCTTATGTGATAATGTCATATTCCTTTTATGGATGCCAATGTATGCAAACCTCATGAATAAATTCTCGTGAGTTGATGAATTGTCAAAGTCATAACGCAAGTCGGAATCTAATGGTGTCACACAAGGTGGCATACTCTCACTATATCTGTTTAATGTATATATTGACGATTTAAGTGCTGCACTACCGTAACAAAATGTCGCGCTGACTGTTGCTTAGATAACATGAATATATTTCATCCCCCCTTAAGCGTAGGTTTGAGGGAGCTGTTATCTGTATGTGAAACTTGTGGTCTAAACCATGAAATTTAATCATAAGAAAATTGCAATACTAGAGAAAAGTATATGAAAAATGTGTCATCTTGCATTAAAGTTAAATGAAGAGGATATTAAAGAAGTGAACTGTGTTAAATACCTGGATCGTGTCATATGCAGTGAATCTAAGGATGACAAAGATATAATGTGTCAGTGTCGTGAGTTGTATGCCCGTGGTATCTTGCCCATGGTAAAGTGTCCGTGGTAACGTGCCCGTGGTAATGTACTACTTTTATATGTGCACAGATGATGTTAAAATCAAGCTGTTTAGTACATTTTGCTTATCTATGTATACAGCTCAACTGTGGTGGAAACATACTGTATATAGCATCCACAGATGACATGTATGCTACAATAATGTATTTAGCCAATTACTCAGACTACCAAAATACTGTAGTGCGTCAGGTATGTTAAAATAAAGACCCAACCACTGTTTATTTGGGTTACTGCTGATAAGTACCTCAAGAACAACACTGTCTGTTTTAATAGTTGAAATCTGAGTAATTTTAATAAATCTCTTCGAGTGCCATAGAAACTCATAGTTTCACTACTTTAAATTCTAGGCTGGTTTGTCATTTCTGTAGAACATTTTCAGTTAAAACATGTTTAAAAATATGGAAAAAACAAAGAGCGGCATGTAAACACACTAGATTCCTTACTGTGTTCTCAATTATTTGGTGGAATTCGGATATTTCTCATTCTATAGCTCTCGGAATAAAAACAATTATATATAAGGTACAAAGTCTCATAATTTTATTGGTAATATTATTGGCAAAATTATGTTCCCTCCACAATGTGAACATGATATTTATCCGAAACATTCACATTAAACAGATAACGGTCAAAGTGTAATTTTAAAATGTTGTTCTATAAAATACATCTGTGTTGTGAATATGTTAGTGTGGATGTGGGGTGGTAGTGATACTATTACCTGGCAGATAAACCCATTGAAACGTGGATTTGTCAGTTTCTCCCACGCCATGTGTGGACGTACACTGAATCTTTTGTACTTCGTCCCTTTTTCAGCTCAGTTTTTACCACAGAAGATATCAGCTCACTTCCAGTTCCATTGACTAAATTTGAGGGCAATACATCAGAATATTTAGGGCAGTTATTTGTAACTCCTGAAATGATAGCAAAGAAAATTAAGAAGATGAAAGATAATAAATCACCTGGAGTTGATGGGATACCACCAAAATTGCTAAAGGAAATTGTTGATCAAATTAGTACACCACTTGCAAACTTATTTATCTTGTCACTAGAAGAAGGAATAGTTCCTTCAGAATGGAAAGAAGCAAACATTACGCCGCTGTTTAAGAAGGGATCGAGGAAGAAGCCAGAAAATTACAGACCAGTGAGTTTAACATCAGTTGTATGTAAATTACTTGAAACATTAATTAGAGACCACATGGTGGAATTTCTCATAAAACATAAATTAATAAATACATCTCAACATGGATTCCTAAAAGCAAGGTCATGTCTAACCAATCTCTTATGTTTTTTAGAGGAAATTACAAAGTGGGTAGATCACGGGTCACCAGTGGATGTTGTCTACTTAGATTTTCAGAAAGCTTTCGATAAAGTGCCACATCAAAGATTGTTACTTAAACTAAAAGCCCATGGTATAGGCAATGATGTAATCAACTGGATAGAAAAGTGGCTTACACACAGAAGACAGAGAGTAATAGTAGATGGTAAGATTTCAAACTGGAAATCTGTTTTGAGTGGGGTACCACAGGGATCAGTGTTAGGCCCTATACTGTTTTTAATATATATAAATGATTTGGAGGATGACATATCTAGCAAAGTACTGAAATTTGCAGATGACACAAAAGTATTCAGAAAGGTTACTAATGATACAGATAAACAAAGTTTACAGGATGATCTAGAAAAATTTAAATGGTCAGAAAGATGGCAAATGTTATTCAATTTTGGGAAGTGTAAATGTATACACATAGGACATGGAAATATAGACGAGGAATATAAAATGGGGGATGCTGTACTAGGTAGAACCACACAAGAAAAGGATTTAGGAGTAACATTTAATGCTGACATGAAAGTTTCAGAGCAATGTGGGATTGCTGCTTCGAAAGGAAATCAAATTCTAGGCCTAATTAGGAGAACTATCACGTATAAGGAGAAACATCTAATTGTACCCCTGTACAAAGCAATAGTTAGACCACATTTGGAATATTGTATTCAAGCATGGAGGCCATATCGTAAAAAAGACATAGATAAGCTAGAAAGAATTCAACGAAGAGCAACTAAGATGATTCCAGAATTAAGAGACCTTAGTTACGAAAGTCGCTTATTACAATGTGGTTTGACAACACTAGAGACCAGGAGACTAAGAGGAGACCAAATAGAAGTGTTTAAAATAGTGAACGGTTATGAGGATGTTGATAGGAATATGTTTTTCAAACTTAAAGAAGGCAGTAGAACCAGAGGACACAAAGCAGCATTAGTTAAGGAACAGTGTAGGTTGGACATGAGAAAGTACTCTTTCTCACAGAGGGTGATAAGTGAATGGAACAAACTGCCAAATGATTGTGTTAATGCTAGTAGTGTGAATATGTTTAAAAATAGAATTGACAGATATCTGATAAGGGCGGCTACACATAGATGAGAAAATTGTTGGACTCTCGATAAGCCAATGGCTTCCTTGTCCACTTGCCATCTGGAACTTGTTGTTCGAGATGGCAATCTTGTTAAATCTTGTTAAATCTTGTTAAATTCCTGTCTTGGTCGACGTGTTTCTGGGAACTGGTAGTGCTGCCACCACACGTTGATAGCGAGGGTGGGGACCACCGGAAACAGAGGTCTGCAAATGTTGCACGTTCTCAGCCCCTAACTTCACCTGCAGCAAGCCATGCTATTGAGCTACACGAAAGCAGTAATGGTGACATGATGACACTTATAATGGTATATTTGACAAATTGATCACTGCGTGGTCACCAAATGGCGATAGTGACAACTGATCCCCCAGCAATCTTACATTTTGGACCTTTGGACTGGCAAAGCTACAGTTTGTACTCGTCATAATTTTTTGCCAGATGTTATTCAATTCATCCATCGGATTCAGCTAATCTACACCTTCGGTCAGGTATAGTAATATGTTTTTGATTTATTTCTGAAAGTATTAAGTTGAAAGGACAATGTTACCTTTTACTTCTAATAATCGTTTTGAACGTGTGGCAACTGTCAGTGAGCTATCACTCGTTAGCTGTCAGACGAAGTTGACACGGTTTCTGGGTCATATGATATGGTTAATTTTTGGTGTCCGACGTTTCTTATGGGCTCTTTGCGTAACAATTATGCACCTGTATACGGGTGTTTTCCAAAAAAAGTAATCGTTAAGTTGGTAAATATCTGAAAATTAACTCTTCAAAAAATTTTTTTCATTGATCAGACTGATCAGTGGTGCATTCACACACACACGCGCACACACACACACACACACACACACACACACACACACACACACACACACACACACACACACACAAACACACACACACACACACACACACACACACACACACACACACACACACATATATATATATATATATATATATATATATATATATATATCAATCTTCAATATGCCACCTTAATTATTAACAGTAAAAACTATTTAACAATAATAAGTTTAATTAACAATTTGTGTCACTCCTGTTATCATTAAGTTATTAATTTTCACAAGCATGCGCGTTGTAACCAATATTATTTTCAATCTAAGTGTAAAGTACCATTCAAATACAGTACACTTGAATGCACACTCCAGACATTAGTATTTGCTTTTAGTCCTCAACCTACATTGTGAGTAAGCTCTTATCTTCACAACACTTTACTATAGTCGGTCATAACTATCCAGGTGAGTTTTCGTTGTGGTTCGCCATCATGATTTTTCTGTAGCTATAGTTACTGTGGTCGGAACTGCTACAGCATCGTTTATTAGATTTTTCCTTATATATAGAGTCCATGAGTCCACGACAGGTTACACGCTTAGTAGTCTGCGTGAGATTTTTAACTTTCCCTGGTATAAGCACCACGTAAAAGGGATCAACGGCTTTCGTTGTATCTTCCGAAAGACACAGGCAATGTGAAGTGAACGAAGTTTCGAAACAGCAGTGAGTAGACTCAAACCCCGATAGACTACGACATACTTACTTACCGACTGCCACGCACCACATGTTTACATGTTTGCTGGAAGTGAAATATTGTTGTTACAAACAATATTATTATGATAATGTCGTGGAAATAACAGTGTGCTAAACATGTTTCAGGTATTAACTTGTCTACAATTAAACTGGTTGCCATGGAAACTGTTGTGAATCATGAGGAAACTGAAGCAGGGTTTGAAGAGCGCATGCATCAAGCCTTAAACGAGGGGTTCCAGGCCCTTGGCGTTGCTCTCGGGTCGAAGCTTGGTCTTTTCAATCTTCTGATTTCCTTCGACAACCCAAAAACCTCTCAGGAAATCGCCGATGCTGGTGGACTGAAGGAAAGGTACGACATAATTAGTTAAAATGTTAATTATCACACAATTTAAAAAATAAACATGTAAACATATAAACGGTGGTATAATTGTTTGAGATGCCGGCGTCCGTTCTGTTAGAAAAACGACATTTATCATCAGTAGTTGGCAAACATTCTCAGAAATAGCTAAAATCACAAAATGTGCCATAAATAAAATAATGTAACTTGAATCATGTTATACGTTCACGGGTTGATACATAAGTTAATGTAAAACAGCACTCGAAATGTTTCACTTTCAGTTATAAATATGATACGTTCAGTTATTTTATGCAACAATTACTCACTTTTTTCAGTAAAATATATATCCTTAGTACTTTCGTTTGTTCCCGAATCACACACATAGTATATATACCAGATAATTTCATATCAATATATTCCCATATTCATGTATTATAGACTGTACGAGATTATGCTGCATTACGACACATCGTTGTAATTTTTTATTTGCCTCACATCTATTATTATTAACATGATCTCCAATTTGTAGCATCATTCCATGACAAGATTGCTATACCTAATTATAGGTAGTTCTCGTAATAAGCCCCTTGGGGTTTGTTGAGAATCTCCTGAGTTACCAGATGAAATTAATTATGACTATACTTGTAACAACATTGTAAAAGTGTAATCAAATCAACTCAAATTGATTGACTGATTGATTGATTGATTGGTTGCCTGTCGTTTAGAAAATAATTGGCGAGATATATTCAATATTAATGAAGATATCGTCATATATGTAACCTTACCGTGAAACGGAAACAAATCAACAACTTAGAATTACCTGGATGGGGTGGTTTTAATGCTCGCTACATGAACACTACACACAGACTGTATCCGGATGGTGTGGTTTTAATGCTCGCCCACATGAACACTACACACCTGGATAGTGTGGTTTTAATGCTCGCCCACATGAACACTACACACAGACTTTTCCTGGATGGTGTGGTTTTAATGCTTCCCACATGAACACTACACACAGACTGTACCTGGATGGGGTGTTTTAATGCTCGCCCACATGAACACTACACACAGACTGTACATGGATGGGGTGGTTTTAATGCTCGCCCACATGAACATTACACACAGACTGTACCTGGATGGTGTGGTTTTAATGCTCGCCCAAATAAACACTACACATCGACTGTACCTGGATGGTGTGGTTTTAATGCTCGCCCACATGAACACTACACACAGACTCTACCTGGATGGGGTGTTTTAATGCTCGCCCACATGAACACTACACACAGACTGTACCTGGATGGGTTGGTTTTAATGCTCGCCCACATGAACACTACACACAGACTGTACCTGGATGGTGTGGTTTTAATGCTCGCCCATATGAACACTACACACAGACTGTACCCGGATGGGGTGGTTTTAATGCTCTGCTGAGGAAGAAGGAACCCATTACTCCGCCACACAAGGTTGGCTACCTGCCTGTCGACACACCGCCAACAGATCTGAATGCTGTCTACACGTTGATGTAGAGGTTTATGGACGCAATTGACATGATTAGTGGTTGGAATGTAGATCAACCAAGGCCTTCAGTATTTGTGGTTTATAACCAGGCTATGTATGCCAAAGCTCTTGAGATATACAATTCCCCCTTTGCATGACAGGCTTGAGAGAATTGCGTTGAACTTGGGTGCGTTCCATCTCATCATCAATTTCATGGCAATCATTGGGCGTCGCTTAAGGTAGTGCAGGTTTGCGAGATGTATCGATCGAGTCAGATATCTTAGCAACAGGTTCTGTTGATGCTACACTTGTTCTGGTCATCATACATGAAAATTGTTAATCTTCTGTTGCAATGTATTCGGTCCATCATAGATGCTGGTTGGACCTTTCATATTCAGTGTTTGCTAGAGATGCCAATGTTTGCAGCATATGACAAGATAAATTATGCCAGATACCTGCCTGCATATGTTCTACAAATGATGACACTGCCGGAAAGTCATCCAGATTCACACACATTCATAATCAATAGTGTCTTTGTAGTGCAAAGATTGACAGGAAATTAATTTAGCCACATTCCACATGATTAAACCATTGAAGTGACTGTAAATTGGGACACGAAATCCCGAGGTGGAATTGTGGGAATCACAAACAAAGTTTGTCTAATTAACAAACTGCCTTATTAAAACAGTGAATTGCGTAGAAGTAAAATTGTAGCTCATAGTTAATTTACTGTTCATATTATTACATATTTTAGATCAAATTGTGCAATGTATACATAGTTTATTTTATTTTACATTACCTAAACTGCATGTACTGATTACATAGAAAATACTTCATCCAATAATGACACTACATGTATTATGCACTGTAACTAGATGATTTACATACTGTAAATATGTTTTATACAATATATGTCCTATGTATTGTACCCAGATGTTCTACTAAAATGTACTGTAGAGAGAAACTTCTCTCATACTCCGCAAGGTGTCGTAGGGAAATAAAAATCATTGTCATTGTCATCATTGTCATTGTCATCATTGTCATTGTCATTGTCATTGTCATCATTGTCATTGTCCTTGTCACACTGAATCATGGCGCAGTGCTTAGGTGGATGGTACTTACGGCTGACCGAAGTGAATACTTGCGTTTGTGCAGGGAGATGTCTACACAATCGAATGCAGCTATAAACCACAGACCAAAGGATGCTGGGAAAAGACGTGTTGCAGAAGACGAAGCGGTTGTGCGATGTATTGAGACATGCATCACAAATTGGATTAACCCATTTCAGGCAGATGATAAACTCTGTCATCTGGCTTCTGGAAGTAATGCGACAAGTGACATTACAGCTGACATGTTGGGAACACATGCAAGGGGGGAGGAAACTGTCAAAGGATGTGTTCGTGAGAGGTTGCACACAGATGGACAAAAGGACTTCAATATGCCAGTACCAAAGAAGAAACTGAAAACATTTAAATCTTTCGATGTGGGTCAAACATCCAAGAAGAAAACGTCTGTCTTTAGATCAATCCGTCAACTCTTTGGACGATTCTTGGTAATTAGCTAAAGCCAAAAAAAACCTCTGCCAGAACTCTTCAAGTACTTCTTGGGTCCAGTACCCCTTGCCATTGCAACACATGAGGGTAATTGGTCAAGACTGTCAAAGCATCTCTGCTGAAGGAACTGGAGACGAATTCCAGTGCTGTTAATGTGGTACCTTGTGACAGCACAATGATTGTAGTTGTGATGGCAATCCTGCAGGCAATCAAGGTAGACACGACAATGATCTACAGGGAGTTGGCCCATCATGTTTTCAACACCATTGTCAGAAGTGTTGGAATGTGATCGCTAATTGACTTGGTGGTGGACACTTATCCTGACATTTCAATCAAGAATGCCGAGAGATATCGCCATACGATGTCTACTGCAGGGTTGCGGGGAAAAACGATTAACTCGGAGAACCAAAGAATTGATCATCAATTCAAAAAGTTACTTTGAAGTGCATAGTTCATGCAAGAACTATCACAATTTCTTCTGAACACATGGCAACACCCCCGTATGCACCAGAATTAAGTAGACGGTCCCTTTATGGGACCAACAGAGAAGACTGCCACCTGCTCCAAATAGCGACGACTAACTGAAGTCATATGACCATGACAACAGTTCCTGAGCTCAGGCTTAACCACGAAGAAGCAGATAGCCGCCTTCTTCTTCGTGCGTCTCGCGCGTCTCGCCTTAGGTCTAACACAGTGGTTTTCAGGTCCCCTGACAGCGACGTAGCCATTATAGCAATTGGAATTAGTCACACCATTCCAGCTACAATGCTATTCAACACAGGGACACAACAACGGAAAAGAAACATCGATATCGCTCAAATTGGATCTACCATCGGACCAGGCATGTGTGAAGCCCTGATTAGCTATCTTGCATTTAGTGGTTGTGACTCAACCAGCGCTTTTTTTGGTCACGGTAAGGCAAAAGGCTACAAATTGCTACATGATCACCGTCTCTTCAGAAGCACCATGGCCAAACTTGACAAATTGTTTGTCGCCGATGAAGAACTATTGCAGGAAGGTGAAGCAGCAATGTGCTCCCTGTGTGGACGATTACAAGAGTATGATTTGTAGGAGAACAACAGACCCAGCGAAGTTGCCACCGTGCAGGGATGCATGTGACCAACACATCAAGCGTGCCGTCTATCAGACAGACACTTGGCTGCACTGCTTGGCGGCACGACCTTGTGGCAATGGATGGACTGTTGACGGAGACATGTTGGTACTTTGGATGGACAGTCCCGCAGCTCCACAGGCAGTACTTGAATGTGTCAGCTGCAAGTGTAAGAAATGTGCTGGCGCTCGTTGGTCGTGCAGGCTTAATCAGTTAACATGCCCTGGTGCTTGCTTGCCGCTGTGATGCCGATGACTGCGAAAATAGACTCGTCACACCGACAGACATGGATGTTGACCCATTACTCTCAGAAGACGACTCCGATATGGAGTGACATATGGTCCTTGAAACAGTACGTCAGTTTGTGAACTTCAATAGAGATCCTTTAAAATTATATTGTATTTTTAATATTTTGTCATCATTGTCATGATATTTGTGATTTCCCAAAAGGTCTACTTTTATAATAATAATAGTTTTATTATGCTTTGAAGCTAAAAAGGCTGAATACTACATGTGTACGTAAAAGGTAAATATAATTGTATACATTAAAAGGGATAAAAAAAGAAATGAATTAATACAGCATTAAATTGCATAAATATAAATATAATATAAATATGACATATACATAATAGTATACGGTATTAAATTATAAACATTAAATTGCATGTAAATAAATATAATATAATTTGTAGTAAATTAAAAGCATTTAATTGCATATATATATATAGTGTACTTGCAGTTACTGCGGGTTGCGTGTGTAGGATCAAGGCACAGTGTACTTGCAGTTACTGCGGGTTGCGTGTGTAGGATCAAGCCACAGTGCAGTTGCAGTTACTGCGGGTGGCGTGTGTAGGATCAAGGCACAGTGCACTTGCAGTTACTGGGGGTGGCGTGTGTAGGATCAAGGCACAGTGCACTTGCAGTTACTGCGGGTGGCGGGTGTAGGATCAAGGCACAGTGCACTTGCAGTTACTGCGGGTGGCGGGTGTAGGATCAATTAAGGCACAGTGTACTTGCAGTTACTGCGGGTGGCGGGTGTAGGATCAAGGCACAGTGCACTTGCAGTTACTGCGGGTGGCGGGTGTAGGATCAAGGCACAGTGCACTTGCAGTTACTGCGGGTGGCGGTGTAGGATCAATTAAGGCACAGTGTACTTGCAGTTACTGCGGGTGGCGGGTGTAGGATCAAGGCACAGTGTACTTGCAGTTACTGCGGGTGGCGTGTGTAGGATCAAGGCACAGTGTACTTGCAGTTACTACGGGTGGCGGGTGTAGGATCAAGGCACAGTGTACTTGCAGTTACTGCGGGTGGCGGGTGTAGGATCAAGGCACAGTGTACTTGCAGTTACTGCGGGTAGTCGGTGTAGGATCAAGGCACAGTGTACTTGCAGTTATTGCGGGTAGCGGGTGTAGGATCAAGGCACAGTGTACTTGCAGTTACTGGGGGTGGCGTGTGTAGGATCAAAGCACAGTGTACTTGCAGTTACTCGGGGTGGCGGGTGTAGGATCAAGGCACAGTTCACTTGCAGTTACTGCGGGTGGCGGGTGTAGGATCAATTAAGGCACAGTTTACTTCCAGTTACTGCGGGTGGCGGGTGTAGGATCAAGGCACAGTGTACTTGCAGTTACTGCGGGTGGCGTGTGTAGGATCAAGGCACAGTGTACTTGCAGTTACTGCGGGTGGCGGGTGTAGGATCAAGGAACAATGTACTTGCAGTTATTGCGGATAGCGGGTGTAGGATCAAGGCACAGTGTACTTGCAGTTACTGGGGGTGGCGGGTGTAGGATCAAGGCACAGTGTACTTGCTGTTACTGCAGGTGGCGTGTGTAGGATCAAGGCACAGTGTACTTGCAGTTACTGCGGGTGGCGGGTGTAGGATCAAGGCACAGTGTACTTGCAGTTACTGCGGGTGGCGGGTGTAGGATTAAGGCACAGTGTACTTGCAGTTACTGCGGGTGGCGGGTGTAGGATCAAGGCACAGTGTACTTGCAGTTACTACGGGTGGCGTGCGTAGGATCAAGGCACAGTGCACTTGCAGTTACTGCGGGTGGCGTGTGTAGGATCAAGGCACAGTGCACTTGCAGTTACTGCGGGTGGCGTGTGTAGGATCAAGGCACAGCGTACTTGCAGTTACTGCGGGTGGCGGGTGTAGGATCAAGGCACAGTGTACTTGCAGTTACTGCGGGTGGCGGGTGTAGGATCAAGGCACAGTGTACTTGCAGTTACAGCGGGTGGCGGGTGTAGGATCAAGGCACAGTGTACTTGCAGTTACTGCGGGTGGCGGGTGTAGGATCAAGGCACAGTGCACTTGCAGTTACTGCGGGTGGCGTGTGTAGGATCAAGGCACAGTGCACTTGCAGTTACTGCGGGTGGCGTGTGTAGGATCAAGGCACAGTGCACTTGCAGTTACTGCGGGTGGCGTGTGTAGGATCAAGGCACAGCGTACTTGCAGTTACTGCGGGTGGCGGGTGTAGGTTCCTTGATTGGAGGCAGGAGATGATGCAACTTGACGGGAGTCTGAGTGAGGTGCATTTAGTAAGTAGAGTATGGTGGTCAACTCTGTCAAAAGCTTTGCTAAAATCGACGAGAAGGATACGGATCATGGTTTCGGTTGTGCGAGTGCGTATTTCCATTCGTGTACCAGCTCAATCAACTCGTGCACAGAGGATGTTCCCTTATTGACCCATATTGTTTAGGGTCGACCTGATCGTTGGTAATGTCAGTTATCCAATCACAAATGAATTTCCCCAGGCACTTCGATAAGAACGGTGTTAGAGAAATTGTGCGTAAGTCTTGTGGATGAGCGAAGGTCTTACTTTGGGTATAGGTCGAATGTCGGGGCATTTAAACAGCATGGGCACAGCTCCTTCTCGTAGGCTATTGTTAAAGATCACACAGACGGGAGGAGCGAGGATGGTGGCATAGTCGTGTAGCATCCCGTTGGGTGTCCCATCGGGGCCTACTGCTTTGTCTGTTTTTTACTCGCAATAGTGATTTGGCTACTTCGCTAACGTTGATGATGCAGGCATCTGGGATGGCGTTGTCAGCTCCCGGTGGTAAGAAGGTATAATCTGGTGACGGGGAGTAAAGTCATTCGACACGGATTTGAAGAAGTCACATGATTATGTCGTTGGTGAGAATACCGAGGTTGCCAGAGCAATGCTTGTTGGCAAGGCCTTGTAGAGTGTCACACATTACATTAACACCCGCAAGATCTTTCACATTGTTCCACCATTGTTTTGGGTGTTCATTTTCGAGAGACTGGATTTTCTGTTGGTAGTACTTTTGTTGTAATGATTTTCTCTCATGATTAGCCTTGTTTCTGTACAGTATGTACAGACGTTGGTTAGCCTTGTTTCTGTACTGTATGTACAGTCGTTGGTTAGCCTTGTTTCTGTACAGTCTGTACAGTCGTTGGTTAGACTTGTTTCCGTACAGTCTGTACAGTCGTTGGTTAACCTTGTTTCTGTACAGTCTGTACAGTCGTTGGTTAGTCGTGTTTCTGTACAGTCTGTAGAGTCGTTGGTTAGCCTTGTTTCTGTACAGTCTGTACAGTCGTTGGTTAGTCTTGTTTCTGTACAGTCTGTAGAGTCGTTGGTTAGTCTTGTTTCTGTACAATTTGTACAGTCGTTGGTTAACCTTGTTTCTGTACAGTCTGTACAGTCGTTGGTTAATCTTGTTTCTGTACAGTCTGTAGAGTCGTTGGTTAGCCTTGTTTCTGTACAGTCTGTACAGTCGTTGGTTAGTCTTGTTTCTGTACAATATGTACAGTCGTTGGTTAGTCTTGTTTCTGTACAGTCTGTACAGTCGTTGGTTAGCCTTGTTTCTGTACAGTCTGTACAGTCGTTGGTTAGTCTTGTTTCTGTACAGTCTGTAGAGTCGTTGGTTAGCCTTGCTTCTGTACAGTCTGTTCAGTCGTTGGTTAGTCTTGTTTCTGTATAGTCTGTAGAGTCGTTGGTTAGCCTTGTTTTCTCTACAGTCTATACAGTCATTGGTTAGCCTTGTTTCTGTACAGCCTGTACAGTCATTGGTTAGCCTTGTTTCTGTATAGTCTGTACAGTCGTTGGTTAGCCTTGTTTCTGTACATTTTGTAGAATCGTTGGTTAGCCTTGTTTCTGTACAGTATGTACAGTCGTTGGTTAACCTTGTTTCTGTACAGTATGTACAGTCGTTGGTTAGCCTTGTTTCTGTACAGGCTGTACAGTCGTTGGTTAGCCTTGTTTCTGTACAGTCTCTACAGTCGTTGTTTAGGCTGTGGGTTGTAAGCTTATGCCTAAATTATGAATAGACCACTGTAAGGCAAATTTGAAGATAAAATTGCGTTTATTACAGTTTAACTACTAAAATTATACAAAACCCAATTTCTCAGTCCTTGCAAAATTTGCACTACTGATCTAACTTTGGTACCTCATCAAAGTATAAAATGTCAACCGAAAGTTCAAAATAGAACCAAAAGCAAGAGCGTTAAGAACAACAATAAAAGGTCAAAGAACAGATGACATTAAACACAATAATAAAGACGACCCAAAAGACGACTCAAAATAAGACCTAAAAGACGTCTTAAAAGATGACTTAAAGAATGTCTTGAAAGACGACTGGTCACAATCAGGAGTGGGCCAGGACTTGCGTTCGCCTGAACAAATACAAAACCGAACAAGTAAACTATTTGCAAATCATAGTGTCCAGTGTAAGATGATACATCAACATCTGTTAAGTACCATAGTTCCAACACATTGGTGTTGTTCACAATATTGTCTGTAAAATACGTGTTATCTTATTCAGTACTAATATATAATCATACTTGTAGGTATTAATGTAATACTAGTACTCTACATGTCAAACACCCTTAATATAATAAATTCAACCGTCAACAATGTTGTCAATTTCACACGTGCATGCCCTGACTAGCCTAGCCGTCATTCCTCTGTTGTTTACAAGCAAGTCTTCAACACTGCTCAACTTACAGGTCTCTAGGGAATACTCAAGATCAGCCCTCTCCCAGACACCTCCTAGAGCAATTAATCAATGTATCTTCAAAGGGAGAGAGGGTACCAGACTGATCCTGGCTTAACTGTAGGGGCAGTTACATAATATCTATATACATGCACACTTTATGCTTGCATCATGTCTATCACATCTTATAACATATTAACTATAACAGTAGCACCACTAAACATGATCAAAACTTAACTTTCTAAAGGGATCTGTACATTTACAAGCTACTGACTGCAAGTGGTCAAAATCTCATCAAGCCCTGTTGGGCATTCTTCCCTAAGGTCCAACGACCACTTATTCCTGATCTTCCACACATTAGTAATCAAAGTCACCACTAAGTAATTATAACTGATAAAATAAATGCCTAGACATAAACAGATGGACAATTCTCTATCACATAGTATGATACAATTATAATTTGAAAACATTGCTTAACAAGGTAGAAAACATCATTTAGGGACTTACCAAAACAGAGTTGTCATTAACTGTAGAATTACGCCTGGCCCACTGGCGCAGGGCCCCTTCCACTGACCACAGGTGACCCCTTTCTCTAGGGTAAAATTTATGTTTAAACAACTGAATAATTATTAGTAATAAGACCAACTACCTACACAGTAAATACAACTAATTACAGGACAAATAATCATAGCAATAATAGTTCAATAATTATATTCTCTAAATTACATTACATTAACCTGGGTGCTGCCATCATGTGGTGGGTAACTAAACTAATCGAACCGACAAGTGACTATGTCACAGTTGGTTAGCCTTGTTTCTGTACAGTCTGTACAGTCGTTGGTTAGCCTTGTTTCTGTACAGTCTGTGCAGTCGTTGGTTAGTCTTGTTTCTGTACAGTATGTACAGTCGTTGGTTAGCCTTGTTTCTGTACAGTATGTACAGTCGTTGGTTAGCCTTGTTTCTGTACAGTCTGTACAGTCGTTGGTTAGCCTTGTTTCTGTACAGTCTGTACAGTCGTTGGTTAGCCTTGTTTCTGTACAGTCTGTACAGTCGTTGGTTAGCCTTGTTTCTGTACAGTCTGTAGAGTCGTTGGTTAGCCTTGTTTCTGTACAGTCTGTACAGTCGTTGGTTAGCCTTGTTTCTGTACAGTCTGTACAGTCGTTGGTTAGCCTTGTTTCTGTACAGTCTGTACAGTCGTTGGTTAGCCTTGTTTCTGTACAGTCTGTACAGTCGTTGGTTTCCAGAAAGGTGTGTTTCTGACGGCGGCGGGTAAGATAGCGGAAATTGTCGTCTATCCAGGGTCTGTCACTAGAACATCGTTTGATTTAGCGTTCTGGAAGACGCGTGTCCAGCAACGTTCTGATGCTAGAATTGAAGAAGTTCAGTTGATGTTCGCAGGTTGGTAGATTGGCTTTTCCCATGAGGTGAGGCTGAGCGCTGCCGCAAAAAGGCTCGGTCGCTGGGCTTGTGACTGCGCGAGGACGTCTTTATGATCACTGGTTCGGTATATTTCACAGACATCAAAGGAATACATATTACCACCTTGTGGTCTGACAGGCCAATCGGCGAACTGATAACAGGGCGGCCATATAAGTCAAGGATGTTTGTGTAAATGTTATCTAGTATCTCACTTCCTCGTGTTGGTTGGTCGACGATTTGTTTCAGATTGTGATTTCGTTTCAAATGAGAATCCTTCATCTTGTTGAAGTCGCCAATTAAGATGATACCTGTATACGAATGGTGCCAGTGTATGTAATTCAGGGATTGGTTGATGTGGTTCAGCATTGTCCAATCATCTGATCCTGGTAGATGATACACTGTACAAATTGTTATTTGCGGATGATCCCGAGGCATCTTTGGAGGACGTATCGTATCGTTAGCCACAGTGTTTCCAGGTCGAGTTGGTTTACTGCGGTCCAATGTTTAGTAGGGATGGTAGGGATAGCGAGAACGTTCGCGCAGAAGACGTCTTTTTTAACTGTAATTTCGTCAAGATTCGTGTCGTTGACTCCACTTCTGCCGCGAGGATCCCTTGGTTGCTTGGTGGGTGTTGTCGGTCGTGCAGACTTAATCACCCGTGTCCATCGTTACTTGTGCCCCCCCCCTTCTACAGCCCCAGCGGGTGGGTTGATGGAGTGCCACCCCTGCATTGCAAGCCGCTCTCCAAGAGGCATTGTTAAGGCGAGTGGGTCTGCTAATGCGGAAACAATGCAGGCATTCTGTTGTGTAGACTGTTCTGACTGCTGTGGTCACGCATGACAGCCCCAACATGGTAACGTCACCCAGTCACAGGTGCAAAAAGAAATTTTAAAAGTCACAATTTCACAGAAAAAGCGTGGAAACTTGCCTCGGCGCACAGCTCAGCACATTCCTTGAACATTCATAGAAGTATATTTAAAGTTGAGATACTGTAAATTTATTAAAACAAAACGTTACACTGATCAGAGAGCCTGTATTAGATGCAGCCACACAGGCACAAACTTTACACTGATCAGAGAGCCTGTATTAGATGCAGCCACGCAGGCACAAACTTTACACTGATCAGAGAGCCTGTATTAGATGCAGCCACGCAGGCACAAACTTTACACTGATCAGAGAGCCTGTATTAGATGCAGCCACACAGGCACAAACTTTACATTGATCAGAGAGCCTGTATTAGATGCAGCCATGCAGGCACAAACTTTACACTGATCAGAGAGCCTGTATTAGATGCAGTCACGCAGGCACAACTTTTACACTGATCAGAGAGCCTGTATTAGATGCAGCCACACAGGCACAAATTTTACACTGATCAGAGAGCCTGTATTAGATGCAGCCACACAGGCACAAGGATGCGTGGATCTCCTGACTTACATTAACATAGTTGTGAAGTCAATGCATGCACCTTATAATTATGCATTTAGATGTCAGAAAGAAAAATATGTTGTATTATTAAATACCTATTAGCAAGAAATGTTTGTAATCACATAGAAAGTCGTTTACATGAACACAATGTGAGCCATACCCACTCTGAAAAGACTTTGTGGTTCGATAAGGGGTTAGGTTTCCTGAAATGTCTATGTAATTTTTCAAACATAACAAATGGCAATTAGTCGTTCAGTAAGTTGAAGTAATTGACCATACAAACATAGATACCAGGTCTATTGGTATGACATTTCATATAAGGCATGATGTTATTGTTACATGTGTGATTCCGTCTAACGTATATTGACTGAAAAACAATGGATTTCATACCATACATGGACAAAATGATAAATTTGTACACTTGATTGAAGGTAAAATATTGTTTTGCATTAAGTCATGAACAATAACGTGAGATGATAAGATGATTAACAAATAAATAATACTGTGCGACGATTAGTCATTTCCCTTCATTTTCTCGATTTAGAGGGTAGGCGTAAATAAATGAGGATATCTTCAGTAATATTGAATACATCTCGCCAATTGTTTTTTCTAAATGATAATACATGGATATGGAAACATACCGATATGAAATTATCTGTTACATATTATACTATGGGTGTAAGTCTTCGACAAACGAAAGCACTAAGTATATATATATATATATATATATATATATATATATATATATATATATATATATATATATATATATATATATTTTACTGAAAAAAGTGAGTAATTGTTGCACAAAATGATCGAACGCATCTCGAGATACAGTGCTGTTGTACATTCACATGTGTATCTCTACCCGTGAATTTATAACAAGATTCAAGTTAAAGTATTTAATTTATGGCATATTTTGTGATTTTAGCTATTTCTGAGAATTGTTGTCAACCACTCATGATAAATGTCGTTTTTCTAATAGAACGGAACCTAACATTTTGGTTAAAGTTTGGAAATTATTAGTTTATAGTTCAATTAAAAAGAAAATAGCAAGAAACTTATGTTGGCAGGGGGTGGAAATCGGCCCCAGGATTAATAAGAAGAAAGTGGATTATGTTGTGCTGGTACATAAAACATGTTTATTCGCTCTTTGTCTGGTCGGAGTTCACAAAATGATAACCCCAAAATGTGATTGAAGGCGAGTTATTAGATTACCGTAAACACTGGTAATGAACAATCAAATGAGGCATACAAGGCGAAGGAGCAATTTGTTTGTATTTACAAAAATACACAGCCTTCTTGCATTAAGAAAAACGCCAGATGTCATTAAAACATTATAATGCAAAATAAACATGGCCATTTAAAAAGTAGGTAATCACCATTTGGCCATAGCTGAATACATCATTATGTGTCTGCATGTTTCGAGTTTGTCAGATACATAGTTCATTGTTCATAGATACATCCGGGAATGGCTTGGCCTGATGGTCGTGTCAAAAATTGTCGACGTCGACCAAGACACTAAGAAGTACTTCCTCCCGCCCCACCGACACAACAGTCTGCGCACTGGACAACCAGGCACCGGCTTCGCTTTCCTCTCCTGGGCAATTCCCATGAATGTGGCAGTGCTGGACGAACTGATGGAGTGCTTCAAACTCGACGGCCCCCGAGGTAATGAATAACAGATCATACCAATTGACACTGCAATAGATTAATTCGTTCTTCCTCACTCGTTAGTTCCCGGCCCCCACGCCTTCCTTTTCTAATACCCGATACACCATTCCCCCGCCTTCCCCGTCTCCCACTCTTCACCATCTAATTCTCCTTCCCGACTGTCCAAGCATTTTCTCCAGTGGGGCACCACTGGACGAACTGATGGAGTGCTTCATACTCGACGGCCCCGAGGTAATGGTGAATAGTAGCTTATGCGCTTTGACACTGCACAGTGAAAATGTATGCACATCGCCAATAGATCGATACCATTCTTTCTTCCTCGGTTGTTCCCTACCCTCACCCCGTATCCTTTTTCCAATCCCCGATACACCATTCTCCCTCCTCCCTCCTTCACCGTCTCCCACTTTTCATCGATCCTTCTGCCGATATTCCAATTCTCCTTCCCACCTGTCCCTGATTAGCTAACATCCATTATTTGCGTGTTTCAGGCCTGAGTTACGACCAGTATACTGGGTTTCATCCGTGGTGGAAATTGCGAAGGGCCACAGGATTTCGGTGGGAAATCTTAAAAGCGAGGCTTGAGCACATTCCAGGAATCTTGCAAAAGATGGGTAAGTAAAATAGTCACAAAGTGTTTCCGCCATACATGAAAAGACATCGACGAAAACTTAGTTGACTCTCAGTAAACCTGTTGCTTTAGATGGCGATATTGTTGATTTTGTAAATTCTTGCTAAGACTTGAAGCTACAGGTTATGCATGGAACGGATGAGGCGGTATAGTGCGTCATCTTTGAACCTCCGTTTTGGAGAGGTGATATTATAATAGTTATATTATTTGATACGGTTTGCAACGATTAGTGGTAGTGTAACTTTAATCAACATCGACTTTTGAATTAATTTCAGAGGAGGGCATTTCTATATGTGACGTTGGCTGCAGTACTGGTCACGTGGCATTCACTATTGCGGAGAAGTTTCCAAAGTCAGTCATATATGGCTTTGACGTTTCTGAAGAAGCTGTCGCACTGGCCAGTCAAGACGCCAAAGACAAATGCCTAACGAACATCACCTTTGGAGTGAACGATCTGTGCGCACTGCCAGTTGATTGGACGAACAAGTGGGACTTGATGATGATGTGGGACGTCGCTCATGACGTCCCGCAAACGAGCAAGGCACTTCGGGAAACTTACCGCGTACTGAAGCCTGGCGGAGTCGTGTCGATGGTAGACATCAACATGTACACCGAGCACGCGGACAATGTTGATGTGCCTCATGCCCGCTTCATCTACGGCGTCAGTCTCTGTCACTGCATGCCGGTGTCGTTGTACTTTGAGGGCGGTGAAGGCATGGGGGCAGCGTGGGGACAAGAGAAAGCTATGCAGATGCTAAGCGAGGCAGGCTTTACAGACATTAAGACGTTCAGTAAGTCCACTCAACACGAGATGCATTTTGTGTTGTCAAAGGCTGCTCTAGAAACTTGCTAACGCTTGAATGCAAATATAAATGTCAGCATTTGAACGAACGTGTTGAGAACGTTCAATTACAGTACGAATGATGTTTCATGTATGTATCGCTGTTGAAGAATCAAAACAATGGAAGTCCATTTTAATTTGCACCACGTGGATGGTTGGACATGTGTGTTACAACTAGTAATGTAATAATCAACCTTTATTGTAATAAATCGACGGTAATGTAATTTTCGACCGGTAATATAATAATGACGACGGCTGCGGAGAAGAGAAAGCTGTACAAATGCTACTCGAGGCTTTACAGATATTGAGACGTACAGTAAACCCACTCAGAGCAAGATGTATTTTGTAGATTCGAAGGCTGCTCTAGAAAGCGACTAATGCTTGAATAAAATATAAATGTCAACATTGGAACGAACATGTTTAATGTATGTATCGCTGTTGAAGAGTCAAAACGACGGAAGACCATTTTCAAAAACACAAAAATGAAATTTCATTGTTTTGATTAAGTTGATAAATCAATATGATGTAAGTCAATTTTCGTGTTTTAGTAATTAGTGTAATAGACACATGTCCAACCAACCACATGGAGCAGACCAAATGGACTTGTTTTCACTCTTCAACAGCGATGTTTATTTTCGTTTAGGGAATACATAAAACAGTGTATTTTAAAAGTTTATAGTTGATCCCTTGTATCGTCAATACTACTCTCTCTAACAAGACTTAGTCATTGTTAAATTGAAAATGAAACACTGTTTCTGTTGGTTGCCTTGTGTAATTGTGTGTAGAGAGAGGCAGTAATTATTTGATAAGTAAATTATAATTATGATAACAATATGAAATTTGCGTTGGTCACAATGTGAGTGTCGTCCTAAGATGTATACCATCAAGTAGCTGATTGTCAACAAAGCTTATCAAAGTCCACTACAAATGTAACTACAAATTACTTGGAACGAAGACATTTCACTGATCCGTATTTATCTCGCGACAAGTGCAATATTCTGATCGTATTTTGCTGATCTCCCACACGCATGACTCTAATTACCTACAATATATTCCCGTTTTTCTAGAACTAATAGGACCACCCCTTAATGTCGTACATCGATGTTTTGAGATCATCCCTTATTAATAAAGTATGCTGATGCTCAACATTTAATGAAAAGAAAAACTAATATATATATATATATATATATATATATATATATATATATATATATATATATAGATATATATATATATATATATATATATATATATATATATATATATATATATATATATATATATATATACGTATTCCTGTAACTTCGTACATTTGCCATATGAAGAGACCATATTGAGCTAATCAGGAAATGATATTTGACAAACTAACTCCTAAAATTGAGCATTTGACACATGGTTTAATTTGTAAGTACACAAGAACTCAAACCGTACGTCTGCACACATTTCGTTTTAATTTGACAGGTCATTACACTTAGGGGGTCATCCATAAACTGGGTCAGGCTTAAGGGGTGGGGTCTATGAGCAAGCGTGACGAAGTGGGGGTGGGGGGTCTCGGGCGTAACGATTTTTTAAATGTTGGCTCGTTTAGCTGTCAATATCTGACAGATAGCTCTAATTATTAAGCCATTTTTTTGGTGTATTTCAAAAGCATTTCAACGACAAACCAGCATCATGGGGGCTGTCAAAACGAAAGTAATTATAGGGCGGTGTACATATCAGCGTTAAGAAGCGTTCCAAGGGGGTGGGGGTTCTCAAAAACGTCCAAAAATAGCGTGAAATACTATATGGATGGCTTCTTATTTAATATGTAATTACTTGTGATATTTCACTTTCTATACATGTACAATAATATATTTTGTGTTCGTGGGAATAAAAAAATTAGACGTAGGGTAAGGCAGTGTTAGTTGAACCATTTTTCGTTCTTTTTGATGTATAGGGCGCAATCATAGCCATAAGTCAAAATTGTTTTAATTCTCATAAACTATGATTATTAGTAGATCATGTTATACTAAGATAATATATCTAGCCTGCATAGATAATTATAAATAACTGATTCAAATAGTGTTGGTAAGCTGGCTCAACTAACACTTGGTGCGGGGTAAGTTGAACAACAGTGCAGCGTAAGTTGCGTAAATGCTTTATTTGTATAATTTACATAAGCCTTATACAAGAAATTCATAGCAACTCAGCCAACACATCTATCTAATGGGTACAACACATCTCTGACAAGTCTACTTGCTAAATTAATAAGTCGACAAACTTAATTAATATGTTGTCTTGTAGCTATCCGATGTTCTAATTTGCTCGGAAAAATGAATTCCTTGATGTATTTGTGGGCAAAGAACACCCATCTTCGTTCTTAAACCGTTGCTCAACTAAACCTCCCTTGGGCCTTGGGTGGCTCAACTAGCCCCGTTTCGACAAGTAGGGGAGGCTGGGTCAAAGTGGACAACCGGGGCAAAGTGAAAAATGCTTTGTTTAGACAAGGAAGTTAAGAAATCTACCCGTGCAGTGGCCCACCAGCAGCCACGTGATCCTGCATTGAATGAATTGGCCGCCATTACTTCTCAACAGTTTTGTGAAATTTAAGAAAAAATGAAGATTTTAGCGTTGATTTGATTTGCTATCGCCGAAATGTATATTCTCTGGTAATAATGAAAATTCTTTATACTAGTTGATGCATCTAAGCTTCGTGCGTGACACATTCATGGTGCGATTTGGGAACTATGTCCCTGTCTGTATTAATACATAGAACTCGTGTGAGAAGAAGGTGATCGGTTCAAAGTGGAAGGGGCCAAGTGGAACCACGTTCTACTTTGCCCCATGTTTTTGTTTGGCTAAGGCCAGGAACGACAGGCAAACTACGTTTTGAATTTCCGTTTTTTATGCTATAAAAATCTACGATGGCCATTCTTCACAGTAATACAATATTAATTTTTAAACTTAGAAATAGCATAAATATTTTGGTTTAAGTAAATTAATTGGCGTAATGGTTATATCATATCAGTTTTCTGATTTTCATATGCGTGAAGCTGTAAGGATCACATCCTGTGTCACCGGAAGCAATATAAAGTGAATGATATTAGTCATTCAAGGAGTAGAAATAGGTTAGCTTTTGAGTTCGCGACAAAAGATCGAACATCTATTTAACTGAGATGCACAGATGGCAGGAGACGACTGGGTTTGTGGATTCTTCAGGCGTCATCCACGACTTTCGTTACGAAAGCCTGAACCAATGTCAGCAACTAGAACCTCGGGGTTTAACAAAGAAACTGTATCCAATATTTTTTAACTATTATGTTCTCTATATGAGAAACACCACTTTCCACGGAGTCGTGTTTTCCACGAAAGTGGTATAACCATTGTATCCAACAAAGTGTCAAGGGTAATTTCTTTGAAAGGAAAAAAGCAAGTTGTAAATCTAGTCTCCGCTGAAAGAGGAACACCCGGTTTAACAAACTGAACATTCAGGGCCACTCATCATGAGCCAAGCACCAGACATCACCAAACGTCAGAATCCTATACCAGGTCCAGCAAACTCATATGATTCAATACTAAGTCCATCAACCTCAGATGACCCAATGCCACGCCCAACAACATCAAATTACCCACACACAGGATAATCTGAACAATTTCTTGCTTCAGAGCAAACAACTGTAACACCTGCCCGAGATAAAAGGTACTTCAGGATATGTGTCACCAGCAGACACAATGGGAATAACCCTGGTTGAACAAAATAAACCTAGAAATAAAAGCACAACAAGAGGTAGGACAGTCGTTTTGACTGCTAGTCCTTACCTAAAGGAATTGCAGGGAGACAAACAAATGCGGGCAGAACAAGGAAGATATCGGCAAAGCCACAGTTGTTCAATGACAATACTTGTGATTCTGTCCAATTGTCTTGCAAAAAGCAAAACGAAACAGGGGAAACTAGTAGCGTAGAGGATACGACATCCGTATCGTGTGGGTCAAGTGGAAAGCAAGGAAAGGGGAAAGGAAAGGAACAACTGAAAGATAGTGATGAGGATGTAATGTGCATTCATTGTTTATACCTTTTTAAAATCGCAATACAGAGAGAAATTGATAAAGTGTGACACTAGAATAAGATGGGCACGTGAGGAATGTGCAGAAATTGATGACGTTACTAACTTTACTTGTGAACTATGTATGGAGTAAATACATTTCCAGTGAATTGTATTCGCTGAAAGAGACAATATTTCTTGCTTGTATCTCACATGTTCTGGCCGTTGTGACAAATGTAACGTCAATAGTGTTCTAATAACATGTTCAATCACTGGGTGGTACCATGTAACTGTCGCTGCTGTAGTTTCCCGGGAAACATGGGTGGCTCAACTAACCCAGTGGCTCAACCAACACTGCCTTCCCCCATTTGTCAAACTTTCTTCTGCTTGGGGTAGCGTTGGAGTCATTTGCACTCTCCGACTGTGATGTATTATAAACGTGACGTTATATTATAAGATGCTATCACAAGGGAAAGATATGTTGCAACCTTAAAATGCATTCGTTGAGAAGTACATAACTTGGATAGCTTGGAATTTTCAACTGGGTACACTTTATTTATACTATCAGTTTAGGTTAGTTTAGTATAGAAATGCAGATGTACGGTTTCACATAATATAATTTCCAGGAGCGCGTATTTTACCAGGGAGACACTGATCAAGTTTAGCGGTTTTTTTTATACGTACCTGAATATGTAAAATTATTTTTGTGCATGTTCCTTATGTGATAATGTCATATTCCTTTTATGGATGCCAACCTATGCAAACCTCATGAATAAATTCTCGTGAGTTGATGAATTGTCAAAGTCATAACGCAAGTCGGAATCTAATGGTGTCATACAAGGTGGCATACTCTCACCATATCTGTTTAATGTATATATTGACGATTTAAGTGCTGCACTACAGTAACAAAATGTCGCGCTGGCTGTTGCTTAGATAACATGAATATATTTCATCCCCCCTTTTAGCGTAGGTTTGAGGGAGCTGTTATCTGTATGTGAAACTTGTGGTCTAAACCATGAAATTTAATCATAAGAAAATTGCAGTACTAGAGAAAAGTATATGAGAAATGTGTCATCTTGCATTAAAGTTAAATGAAGAGGATATTAAAGAAGTGAACTGTGTTAAATACCTGGATCGTGTCATATGCAGTGAATCTAAGGATGACAAAGATATAATGTGTCAGTGTCGTGAGTTGTATGCCCGTGGTATCTTGCCCATGGTAAAGTGCCCGTGGTAATGTACTACTTTTATATGTGCACAGATGATGTTAAAATCAAGCTGTTTAGTACATTTTGCTTATCTATGTATACAGCTCAACTGTGGTGGAAACATACTGTATATAGCATCCACAGATGACATGTATGCTACAATAATGTATTTAGCCAATTACTCAGACTACCAAAACACTGTAGTGCGTCAGGTATGTTAAAATAAAGACCCAACCACTGTTTATTTGGGTTACTGCTGATAAGTACCTCAAGAACAACACTGTCTGTTTTAATAGTTGAAATCTGAGTAATTTTAATAAATCTCTTCGAGTGCCATAGAAACTCATAGTTTCACTACTTTAAATTCTAGGCTGGTTTGTCATTTCTGTAGAACATTTTCAGTTAAAACATGTTTAAAAATATGGAAAAAACAAAGAGCGGCATGTAAACACACTAGATTCCTTACTGTGTTCTCAATTATTTGGTGGAATTCGGATATTTCTCATTCTATAGCTCTCGGAATAAAAACAATTATATATAAGGTACAAAGTCTCATAATTTTATTGGTAATATTATTGGCAAAATTTTGTTCCCTCCACAATGTAAACATGATATTTATCCGAAACATTCACATTAAACAGATAACGGTCAAAGTGTAATTTTAAAATGTTGTTCTATAAAATACATCTGTGTTGTGAATATGTTAGTGTGGATGTGGGGTGGTAGTGATACTATTACCTGGCAGATAAACCCATTGAAACGTGGATTTGTCAGTTTCTCCCACGCCATGTGTGGACGTACACTGAATCTTTTGTACTTCGTCCCAATTCCTGTCTTGGTCGACGTGTTTCTGGGAACTGGTAGTGCTGCCACCACACGTTGATAGCGAGGGTGGGGACCACCGGAAACAGAGGTCTGCAAATGTTGCACGTTCTCAGCCCCTAACTTCACCTACAGCAAGCCATGCTATTGAGCTACACGAAAGCAGTAATGGTGACATGATGACACCTATAATGGTATATTTGACAAATTGATCACTGCGTGGTCACCAGATGGCGATAGTGACAACTGATCCCCCAGCAATCTTACATTTTGGACCTTTGGACTGGCAAAGCTACAGTTTGTACTCGTCATAATTTTTTGCCAGATGTTATTCAATTCATCCATCGGATTCAGCTAATCTACACCTTCGGTCAGGTATAGTAATATGTTTTTGATTTATTTCTGAAAGTATTAAGTTGAAAGGACAATGTTACCTTTTACTTCTAATAATCGTTTTGAACGTGTGGCAACTGTCAGTGAGCTATCACTCGTTAGCTGTCAGACGAAGTTGACACGGTTTCTGGGTCATATGATATGGTTAATTTTTGGTGTCCGACGTTTCTTATGGGCTCTTTGCGTAACAATTATGCACCTGTATACGGGTGTTTTCCAAAAAAAGTAATCGTTAAGTTGGTAAATATCTGAAAATTAACTCTTCAAAAATTTTTTTTCATTGATCAGACTGATCAGTGGTGCATTCACACACACACGCGCACACACACACACACACAACACACACACACACACACACACACACACACACACATATATATATATATATATATATATATATATATATATATATATATATATATATATATATATATATATATATATATATATATATATATATATATATATATATATATCAATCTTCAATATGCCACCTTAATTATTAACAGTAAAAAATATTTAACAATAATAAGTTTAATTAACAATTTGTGTCACTCCTGTTATCATAAAGTTATTAATTTTCACAAGCATGCGCGTTGTAATCAATATTATTTTCAATCTAAGTGTAAAGTACCATTCAAATACAGTACACTTGAATGCACACTCCAGACATTAGTATTTGCTTTTAGTCCTCAACCTACATTGTGAGTAAGCTCTTATCTTCACAACACTTTACTATAGTCGGTCATAACTATCCAGGTGAGTTTTCGTTGTGGTTCGCCATCATGATTTTTCTGTAGCTATAGTTACTGTGGTCGGGACTGCTACAGCATCGTTTATTAGATTTTTCCTTATATATAGAGTCCATGAGTCCACGACAGGTTACACGCTTAGTAGTCTGCGTGAGATGTTTAACTTTCCCTGGTATAAGCACCACGTAAAAGGGATCAACGGCTTTCGTTGTATCTTCCGAAAGACACAGACAATGTGAAGTGAACGAAGTTTCGAAACAGCAGTGAGTAGACTCAAACCCCGATAGACTACGACATACTTACTTACCGAATGCCACGCACCACATGTTTACATGTTTGCTGGAAGTGAAATATTGTTGCTACAAACAATATTATTATGATAATGTCGTGGAAATAACAGTGTGCTAAACATCTTTCAGGTATTAACTTATCTACAATTAAACTGGTTGCCATGGAAACTGTTGTGAATCATGAGGAAACTGAAGCAGAGTTTGAAGAGCGCATGCATCAATCCTTAAACGAGGGGTTCCAGGCCCTTGGCGTTGCTCTCGGGTCGAAGCTTGGTCTTTTCGATCTTCTGATTTCCTTCGACAACCCAAAAACCTCTCAGGAAATCGCCGATGCTGGTGGACTGAAGGAAAGGTACGACATAATTAGTTAAAATGTTAATTATCACACAATTTAAAAATAAACATGTAAACATATAAACGGTGGTATAATTGTTTGAGATGCCGGCGTCCGTTCTGTTAGAAAAACGACATTTATCATCAGTGGTTGGCAAACATTCTCAGAAATAGCTAAAATCACAAAATGTGCCATAAATAAAATAATGTAACTTGAATCATGTTATACGTTCACGGGTTGATACATAAGTTAATGTAAAACAGCACTCGAAATGTTTCACTTTCAGTTATAAATATGATACGTTCAGTTATTTTATGCAACAATTACTCACTTTTTTAAGTAAAATATATATCCTTAGTACTTTCGTTTGTTCCCGAATCACACACATAGTATATATACCAGATAATTTCATATCAATATATTCCCATATTCATGTATTATAGACTGTACGAGATTATGCTGCATTACGACACATCGTTGTAATTTTTTATTTGCCTCACATCTATTATTATTAACATGATCTCCAATTTGTAGCATCATTCCATGACAAGATTGCTATACCTAATTATAGGTATTTCTCGTAATAAGCCCCTTGGGGTTTGTTGAGAATCTCCTGAGTTACCAGATGAAATTAATTATGACTATACTATACAGGATTGTTTCAGGGGAACATACAGAGAAAACTCAAAGGAGTACTATTACAAATACACATCCAAAGAAATGTTCACCAATAATTTCAGACAATGAACTTAAATGTGTATGCTTAAATGCCAGGAGCATAGTAAATAAAAAAGTGAGTTAGACATTATGGTAGCAGATATTGATCCTCATGTAATAGGCATCACAGAATCATGGGCAAATGACGATATAGTAGATGCTGAGTTAGCACTGACAGGCTATGTAATGTTTAGGAAGGATAGACGTGAAAGAAGGGGAGGTGGAGTAATTTTGTATATTAAAGAATCTATCCAAGCATATGAAATTACACTGAAAAGTGAAGCAGATAGTGTGGAAGCAATTTGGTATAATATAGTTACCAGGAACTCAACATTAACAATAGGAGTAGTTTATCTTAGTCCTAACATAGGACAAGAGGAAGATGTAAAATTACAAAAGGTGATAAGGGAGGTGAGCAAGGGAGAATGTGTTATAATGGGTGATTTTAACCACGGCCATATTCAATGGGAATCATTAGAGAGTGCTGGAGGGGACAAGTTTCTACTTCTAACACAGGATTGTTTCCTTACTCAACATGTCTTGGAACCAACCAGAGGTCGGAATGTGTTAGATTTAATTTTGTCTTCTCAAAATGAATTAGTTGACAATGTTAAAGTACATGAACCTTTGGGTTCAAGTGACCATAACCAAATCCATTTTAATATAAAAGTAAAGACAGGGAATACATATAAAAAACAGTGGAGGAGGAACTTCAACAAAGGCAAATATAAAGTGATGAGAACATATCTAGCAAATATAGATTGGAATAAGTTGCTGAAGAACAAGACAGCAACAGAATGCTGGACTTGTTTAAAATATGAGATTGAGGGCATTATTGAGAAATTTATTCCATTAAGAAAACAAGGGAAAAGATCCAGGAAAAAACACCTGTCAAAAGAAGCTATTAGAAAAATTGCTCACAAAGAGTTGCTGTGGAGGGTCTATAAACACACTGGAAATGTAGAAGACTACACAAACTACAAAGAGGCACTTAACCTAGCTACAACTGAAATTTGAAAATCTAAAAGAACCTTTGAAAAAAAATTGGCAGGTAATATAAAAAATGACAGCAAGAGTTTCTATGCATATGTAAGGAGTAAACAGAAAGTTCGAGATAAGGTCGGACCACTGGAAAACAACAGTGAAAACATAATTTCAGATGGGTTCCAAACGGCAGAGATCCTAAATGACTATTTCAGCTCAGTTTTTACCACAGAAGATATCAGCTCACTTCCAGTTCCATTGACTAAGTTTGAGGGCAATAAATCAGAACATTTAGGGCAGTTATTTGTAACTCCTGAAATGATAGCAAAGAAAATTAAGAAGATGAAAGACAATAAATCACCTGGAGTTGATGGGATACCACCAAAACTGCTAAAGGAAATTGTTGATCAAATTAGTACACCACTTGCAAACTTATTTAACTTGTCACTAGAAGAAGGAATAGTTCCTTCAGAATGGAAAGAAGCAAACATTACGCCCCTATTTAAGAAGGGATCGAGGAAGAAGCCAGAAAATTACAGACCAGTGAGTTTAACATCAGTTGTATGTAAATTACTCGAAACATTAATTAGAGACCACATGGTGGAATTCCTCGTAAAACATAAATTAATAAATACATCTCAACATGGATTCCTAAAAGCAAGGTCATGTCTAACCAATCTCTTATGTTTTTTAGAAGAAATTATAAAGTGGGTAGATGACGGGTCACCAGTGGATGTTGTCTACTTAGATTTTCAGAAAGCTTTCGATAAAGTGCCACATCAAAAATTGTTACTTAAACTAAAAGCCCATGGTATAGGCAATGATGTAATCAACTGGAAAGAAAAGCGGCTTACACACAGAAGACAGAGAATAATAGTAGATGGTGAGATTTCAAACTGGAAATCTGTTTTGAGTGGGGTACCACAGGGATCAGTATTAGGCCCTATACTGTTTTTAATATATATAAATGATTTGGAGGATGACATATCTAGCAAAGTACTGAAATTTGCAGATGACACAAAAGTATTCAGAAAGGTTACTAATGATACAGATAACCAAAGTTTACAGGATGATCTGGAAACATTAGTTAAATGGTCAGAAAAATTGCAAATGTTATTCAATTTTGGGAAGTGTAAATGTATACACATAGGACATGGAAATATGGACGAGGAATATAAAATGGGGGATGCTGTACTAGGTAGAACCACACAAGAAAAGGATTTAGGAGTAACATTTAATGCTGACATGAAAGTTTCAGAGCAATGTGGGATTGCTGCTTCGAAAGGAAATCAAATTCTAGGGCTAATTAGGAGAACTATCTACGTATAAGGAGAAACATCTAATTGTACCCCTGTACAAAGCAGTAGTTAGACAACATTTGGAATATTGTATTCAAGCATGGAGGCCATATCGTAAAAAAGACATAAGCTAGAAAGAATACAACGAAGAGCAACTAAGATGATTCCAGAATTAAGAGACCTTAGTTACGAAAGTCGCTTATTACAATGTGGTTTGACAACACTAGAGACCAGGAGACTAAGAGGAGACCAAATAGAAGTGTTTAAAATAGTGAACGGTTATGAGGATGTTGATAGGAATATGTTCTTCAAACTTAAAGAAGGCAGTAGAACCAGAGGACAAAAAGCACCATTAGTTAAGGAGCAGTGTAGGTTGGACATGCGAAAGTACTCTTTCTCACAGAAGGTGATAAATGAATGGAACAAACTGCCAAATGATTGTGTTCATGCTAGTAATGTGAATATGTTTAAAAATATAATTGACAGATATCTGATAAGGGCGGGCTACACAAAGATGAGAAAATTGTTGGACTCTCGATAAACCAATGGCTTCCTTGTCCACTTGCCTTCTGGAACTTGTTCGAGATGGCAATCTTGTTAAATCTTGTTAAAAAAACAACATTGTAAAAGTGTAACCAAATCAACTCAAATTGATTGACTGATTGATTGATTGATTGGTCGCCTGTCGTTTAGAAAATAATTGGCGAGATATATTCAATATTAATGAAGATATCGTCATATATGTAACCTTACCGTGAAATGGAAACAAATCGACAACTTAGAATTACCTGGATGGGATGGTTTTAATGCTCGCCACATGAACACTACACACAGACTGTATCTGGATGGTGTGGTTTAAATGCTCGCCTACATGAACACTACACACCTGGATAGTGTGGTTTTAATGCTCGCCCACATGAAGATATCATCATATATGTAACCTTGAAATGGAAACAAATCAACAACTTAGAATTACCTGGATGGTGTGGTTTTAATGTTCGTCCACATGAACACTACACACACACTGTACCTGGATGGTGTGGTTTTAATGCTCGCCCACATGAACGCTACACACAGGCTATACCTGGATGGTGTGGTTTTAATGCTCACCCACATGAAGACTACACACTTACTGTACCTGGATGGAGTGGTTTTAATGCTCACCCACGTGAACACTACACACATACTGTACCTGGATGGTGTGGTTTTAATGCTCGCCCACATGAACACTACACACAGACTGTACCTGGATGGTGTGGTTTTAATGCTCGCCCACATGAACACTACACACAGACTGTACCTGGATGGTGTGGTTTTAATGCTCGCCCACATGAAGACTACACACAGACTGTACCTGGATGGTGTGGTTTTAATGCTCGCCCACGTGAACACTACACACATACTGTACCTGGATGGTGTGGTTTTAATGCTCGCCCACATGAACACTACGCACAGACTGTACCTGGATGGTGTGGTTTTAATGCTCGCCCACGTGAACACTACACACATACTGTACCTGGATGGTGTGGTTTTAATGCTCGCCCACATGAATACTAAGCACTGACTGTACCTGGATGGTGTGGTTTTATTGCTCGCCCACGTGAACACTACACACATACTGTACCTGGATGGTGTGGTTTTAATGCTCGCCCACATGAAGACTACACACAGACTGTACCTGGATGGTGTGGTTTTAATGCTCGCCCACGTGAACACTACACACATACTGTACCTGGATGGTGTGGTTTTAATGCTCGCCCACATGAATACTAAGCACTGACTGTACCTGGATGGTGTGGTTTTATTGCTCGCCCACATGAACACTACGCACTGACTGTACCTGGATGGTGTGGTTTTAATGCTCGCCCATATGAACACTACGCACAGACTGTACCTGGATGGGGTGTTTTAATTTTCTGCTGAGGACGAAGGAACCCATTCCTCCGCCACACAATGTTGGCTACCTGCCTGTCGACACACCGCCAACAGATCTGAATGCTGTCTACACGTTGATGTAGAGCTATATATGGACGCAGTTGACATGATTAGTGGTTGGAATGTAGATCAACCAAGACCTTCAGTGGTTGTGGTTTGTAACAAGGCTGTGTATGCCAAAGCTCTTGAGATATACAATTCCCCCTTTGCATGACAGGCTTGAGAGAATTGTGTTGCACTTGGGTGCGTTCCATATCATCATCAATTTCATGGCAATCATTGGGCGTCGCTTATGGTAGTGCAGGTTTGCGAGATGTATCGATCGAGTCAGATATCTTAGCAACATGTTCTGTTGATGCTACACTTGTTCTGGTCATCATACATGTAAATTGTTAATCTTCTGTTGCAATGTATTCGGTCCATCATAGATGCTGGTTGGACCTTTCATATTCAGTGTTTGCTAGAGATGCCAATGCTTGCAGCATATGACAAGATAAATTATGCCAGATACCTGCCTGCATATGTTCTACAAATGATGACACTTCCGGAAAGTCATCCAGATTCACACACATTCCTAATCAATGGTGTCTTTGTAGTGCAAAGATTGACAGGAAATTAATTTAGCCACATTCCACATGATCAAACCATTGAAGTGACTGTACATTGGGACACGAAATCCCGTGGTGGAATCGTGGAATCACAAACAAAGTTTGTCTAATTAACAAACTGCCTTATTAAAACAGTGAATTGCGTAGAAGTAAAATTGTAGCTCATGGTTAAATTACTGTTCATATTATTACATATTTTAGTTCAAATTGTGCAATGTATACATAGTTTATTTTATTTTACATTACCTAAACTGCATGTACTGATTATATAGAAAATACTTCATCCAATAATGACACTAGATATATTATGCACTGTAACTAGATGATTTACATAGTGTAAATATGCTTTATACAATATATGTCCTATGTATTGTACCCAGATGTTCTACTAAAATGTACTGTAGAGAGAAACTTCTCTCATACTCTGCAAGGGGTCGTAGGGAAATAAAAATCGTTGTCATTGTCATCATTGTCATTGTCATTATCCTTGTCATTGTCATCATTGTCATTGTCATTGTCATTGTCATCATTGTCATTGTCATTGTCATTTTCATTGTCATTGTCATCATTGTCATTGTCACTGTCCTTGTCACACTGAATCATGGCGCAGTTCTTAGGTGGATGGTACTTACGGCTGACCGAAATGAATACTTGCGTTTGTGCAGGAAGATGTCTACACAATCGAATGCAGCTATAAACCACAGACCAAAGGATGCTGGGAAAAGACGTGTTGCAGAAGACGAAGCGGTTGTGCGATGTATTGAGACATGCATCACAAATTGGATTAACCCATTTCAGGCAGATGACTTCTGGAAGAAAATTTACAAGTGACATTTCAGCTGACATGTTGGAAGCACATTCAAAGGGGGAGGAAGCTGTCAAGGAATTTGTTTGCGAGAGGTTGGAAACAGATGGACAAAAGGACTTCTATGCGCTTTACCAAAGATGAAACTGAAAACCTTTTAACGTTTGGATGGTCAAGACTGTCAAAGCATCTCTGCTGAAGGAACTGGAGAAGAATTCCAGAGCTGTTAATGTGGTATCTTATGACAGCACATGGATTTCAGGTCCCCTGACAGCGACGTAGCCATTATAGCAATTGGAATTAGTCACTCCGTTCCAGCTACAATGCTATTCAACACAGGGACCCAACAACGGAAAAGAAACATCGATATCACTCAAATTGGATCTACCATCGGACCAGGCATGTGTGAAGTCCTGATTAGCTATATTGCATTTAGTGGTTGTGACTCAACCAGCGCTTTTGTTGGTCACGGTAAAGCAAAAGGCTACAAACTGCTACATGATCACTGTCCCTTCGGAAGTACCATGGCCAAACTTGACAAATTGTTTGTCGCCGATGAAGAACTATTGCAGGAAGGTGAAGCAGCGGTGTGCTCCTGTGTGGGCGATTATAAGAGTATGATGTGTAGGAGAACAACTGATCCAGCGAAGTTGCCACCGTGCAAGGATGCATGTGACCAACACATCAAGCGTGCCGTCTATCAGGCAGACATTTGGCTGCACTGCTTGGCGGCACGACCTTGTGGCAATAGATGGACTGTTGACGGAGACATGTTGGTACTTTGGATGGACAGTCCCGCAGCTCCACAGGCAGTACTTGAATGTGTCAGCTGCAAGTGTAAATGTGCTGGCGCTCGTTGGTCGTGCAGGCTTAATCAGTTAATATGCCCTGGTGCTTGCCGCTGTAATGCCGATAACTGCGAAAATAGACTCGTCACACCGACAGACATGGATGTTGACCCATTACTCTCAGAAGACGACTCCGATATGGAGTGACATATGGTCCTTGAAGCAGTACGTCAGTTTGTGAACTTCAATAGAGGTTCTTTAAAATTATGTTGTATTTTTAATATTTGGTCATCATTGTCATAATATTTGTGATTTGCCAAAAGGTCTACTTTTATAATCTCGTTTTTGTCAACCACTCATGATAAATGTCGTTTTTCTAATAGAACTGAACCTAACATTTTGGTTAAAGTTTGGAAATTATTAGTTTATAGTTCAATTAAAAAGTAAATAGCAAGAAACTTATGTTGGCAGGGGTGCAGCCAATTCTTGTTTTAAGGCTCTTTTGGAAATCGGCCCCAGGACTAATAAGAAGAAAGTGGATTATGTTGTGCTGGTAGATAGAACATGTTTACACGCTCTTTGTCTGGTAGGAGTTCACAAAATGATAACCCCAAAATGTGATTAAAGGCGAGTTATTAGATTACCGTAAACACTGATAATGAACAATCAAACATTTCCAGTTTCGCATATGACCAGTTGCTCAACATATCCTTGATGTACATTTCTGGCTGTTTCATCACTAAATAAACTCATGCACATTAATCGTAAGAGTATTAGGCATACAAGGCGAGGGAGCAATTTGTTTGCATTTACAAAAATACACAGCCTTCTTGCATTAAGAAAAACGCCAGATGTCATTAAAACATTATAATGCAAAATAAACATGGCCATTTAAAAAGTAGGTAATCACCATTTGGCCATATCAGAATACGTCATTATGTGTCTGCATGTTTCGAGTTTGTCAGGCAGTCATGATTTACCTCTTGTGTCTGCGTTCATAGGTACATCCGGGAATGGCTTGGCCTGATGGTCGTGTCAAAAATTGTCGACGTCGACCGAGACACTAAGAAGTACTTCCTCCCGCCCCACCGACACAACTGTCTGCGCACTGGACAACCAGGCACCGGCTTCGCTCTCCTCTCCTGGGCAATTCCCATGAATGTGGCAGTGCTGGACGAACTGATGGAGTGCTTCAAACTCGACGGCCCCGAGGTTATGAATAACAGATCATACCCATTGACACTGCAATAGATTAATTCGTTCTTCCTCACTCGTTAGTTCCCTGCCCCCACGCCTCCCTTTTCTAATCCCCGATACACCATTCCCCCGCCTTCCCCGTCTCCCACTCTTCACCATCTAATTCTCCTTCCCGACTGTCCAAGCATTTTCTCCAGTGGGGCACCACTGGACGAACTGATGGAGTGCTTCATACTCGACGGCCCCGAGGTAATGGTGAATAGTAGCTTATGCCCTTTGACACTGCACAGTGAAAATGTATGCACATCGCCAATAGATCGATACCATTATTTCTTCCTCGGTTGTTCCCTACCCCCCGTCTCCTTTTTCCAATCCCCGATACACCATTCTCCCTCCTCCCTCCTTCCCCGTCTCCCACTTTTCATCGATCCTTCTGCCGATATTCCAATTCTCCTTCCCACCTGTCCCTGATTAGTTAACATCCATTATTTGCGTGTTTCAGGCCTGAGTTATGACCAGTATACTGGGTTTCATCTGTGGCTGAAATTGGGAAGGGCCACAGGATTTCGGTGGGAAATCTTGAAAGCGAGGTTTGATCACATTCCAGGAATCTTGCAAAAGATGGGTAAGTAAAATAGTCACAAAGTGTTTCCGCCATACATGAAAAGACATCGACGAAAACTTAGTTGACTCTCAGTAAACCTGTTGCTTTAGATGGCGATATTGTTGATTTTGTAAATTCTTGCTAAGACTTGAAGCTACAGGTTATGCATGGAACGGATGAAGCGGTAGTGCGTCATCGTTGAACCTCCGTTTTGGAGAGGTGATATTATAATAGTTATATTATTTGATACGGTTTGCAACAATTAGTGTTAGTGGAACTTTAATCAACATCAACTTTTGAATTAATTTCAGAGGAGGGCATTTCTATATGTGACGTGGGCTGTAGTATCGGTCACGTGGCACTCACTATTGCGGAGAAGTTTCCAAAGTCAGTCATATATGGCTTCGACATTTCTGAAGAAGCTGTCGCACTGGCCAGTCAAGACGCGAACGACAAACGCCTAACCAACGTCACCTTTGGAGTGAACGATCTGTGCGCACTGCCAGTTGATTGGACGAACAAGTGGGACTTGATGATGATGTGGGACGTCGCTCATGACGTCCCGCAAACGAGCAAGGCACTTCGGGAAACTTACCGCGTACTGAAGCCTGGCGGAGTCGTGTCGATGGTAGACGCCAACATGTACACGGAACATGCGGACAATGTCGATGTCCGTCATGCCCGATTCATCTACGGGGTCAGTCTCTGTCACTGCATGCCGGTGTCGTTGTACTTAGAGGGCGGTGAAGGCATGGGGGCAGCGTGGGGACAAGAGAAAGCTGTACAGATGCTACGCGAGGCAGGTTTTACAGACATTAAGACGTTCAGTAAGTCCACTCAATACGAGATGCATTTTGTGTTGTCAAAGGCTGCTCTAGAAACTGACTAACGCTTGAATGAAAATATAAATGTCATCATTGGAAGGAACGTGTTGAGAATGTTTAATTACAGTACGAGTGATGTTTCATGTATGTATCGCTGTTTATGAGTCAATACAATGGAAGTCCATTTTAATTTGCACTACGTGGTTGGTTGGACACGTGTGTTACAACCAGTAATGTAATAATCGACCTTTAATGTACTAAATCGACGGTAATGTAATGTTTGACCGGTAATGTATTAATCATGACGGCTACGTGGGGAGAAGAGAAAGTTTTACAAATGCTACGCGAGGCTTTACAGATATTAAGACGTACAGTAAACCCACTCAGAGCAAGATGTATTTTGTAGTTTCGAAGGCTGCTCTAGAAAGCGACTAACGCTAGAATGAAAATATAAATGTCAGCATTGGAATGAACGTGTTGAGAATGTTTAATTACGGTACGAGTGACGTTTAATGTATGTATCGCTGTTGAAGAGTCAAAACGATGAAAGTCCATTTGGTCAGCACCACGTGGTTGGTTGGACACGTGTCTATTACACTTACTTCTAAAACACAAAAATTAAATTTCATTGTTTTGATTATGTCGAGGAATCAATATGATGAAAGTCCATGTTTGTGTTTTAGTAGTTAGTGTAATAGACACGTGTCCATCCAACCACGTGGAGCAGACCAAATGGTCTTCCATCGTTTTCACTCTTCAACATCGATGTTTATTTTCGTTAAGGGAATACATAAAACAGCATGTTTTAAAACCCACGTCGCAAGTTTAGAGATGATACCTTGTATCTTGAATACTACTCTCTCTCTCTCTCTCTAAGAAGACTTAGTCATTGTTAAATTGTAAATGAAATGCTGTTTCTTTTGTTTGCCTTGTGTCATTGTGTATAGATAGAGGCAGTACTCAGTAATTATTTGATAAGTAAATTATAATTATAATTGCAATATGAAGTTAGTGTTGGTCACAATGTGAGTGGTGTCCTAAGATGTATATAATGATTGTCAACAACTCTTATCAAAGTATACTACAAATGTAACTATAGATTACTTGGAACGAAAACATTTTACCGATCCGCATTTATCTCGCGACAAGTGCAATGTTCTGATCGTATTTCGCTGATCTCCCACACGCATGACCCTAATTAACTGCTATACCTATATATATATATATATATATATATATATATATATATATATATATATATATATATATATATATATATATATATATATATATATATATATATATATATATATATAGTAGTGGTACAGATAGTAGCTGATAGGCATGATTTACTAATTATGTGTAAACACCTTTTGGGGGCCGGCATGCTTGCTGAGATTATTGGATGTATCTTATTTTGATGGTGTATGCTTGCGTAATTTCATGCTCGTTAATTAATAAATCTAAATGTCACTCTTTGGCCTATTTTAATCTACGCTGGACTTGTGTTGTTATTTTGTATATATATATATATATATATATATATATATATATATATATATATATATATATATATATATATATATATATATATATATATATATATATATATATTTATTTATTAACGTATTCGTATAACTTGGTATTTTTGCCATACGAAGAGACCATATTGAGCTAATCAGGAAATAAGATTTGACAGACTAACTCCTAAAATTGAGCATTTGACACATGGTTTAAGTTGTAAGTTTGTAAGTACACAAGAACTCAAACCGTACGTCTGCACACATTTCGTTTTAATTTGACAGGTCATTACACTTAGGGGGTCATCCATAAAGTGCGTCAGGCTTAAGGGGTGGGGGGTCTATGAGCAAGCGTGACGAAGCGGGGGCGGGGGGTCTCGGGCGTAACGATTTTTTTGGTTTATTTCTAAAGCATTTCAACGACAAACCAGCATCATGGGGGTTGTCAAAACGAACGTAATTATAGGGGGGGTGTACATATCAGCGTTAAGAAGCGTTCCAAGGGGTGGGGGTCTCAAAAACGTCCAAAAATAGCGTGAAATACTATATGGATGGCTTCTTGTTTAATATATAATTACTTGTGATATTTCACTTTCTATACATGTACAATAATATATTTTTGTTCGCGGGAATAAAAAATGAGACGTAGGGGAAGGCTGTGTTAGTTGAACCATTTCTCGTTCTTTTTGAGGTATAGGGCGCAATCATAATCATAAGTCAAAATTGTTTTAATTCTCATAAACTATGATTATTAGTAGATCATTTTATACCAAGATAATATATCTAATATGCATAGATAATTATAAATAGCTGATTCAAATAGTGTTGGTAAGCTGGCTCAACTAACACTTGGTGTGGGGTAAGTTGAGCCACAGTGCAACGTAAGTTGCGTAAATGCTTTATTTGTATAATTTATGTAAGCCTTATACAAAATATTCATAGCAACTCAGCCAACACATATATCCAATGGGTACAACACATCTCTGACAAGTCTACTTGCTAAATTAATAAGTCGACACTCTTAATTAATATGTTGTCTTGTAGCTATCCGTTGTCCTAATTTGCTGGGAAAAATTAATTCCTTGATGTATTTGTGGGCAAAGAACACCCATCTTCGTTCTTAAACCGTTGCTCAACTAAACCTCCCTTGGGCCTTGGGTGGCTCAACTAGCCCCGTTTCGACAAGTAGGGGAGGCTGGGGCAAAGTGGAACTCCGGGGAAAAGTGAAACATGCTTTGTTTAGACTAGGAAGTTAAGACATCTACCCATGCAGTGGCCCACCAGCAGCCCACGTGATCCTGCATTGAATGAATTGGCCACCATTACTTCTCAACAGCTTTGTAAAATTTAAGAAGAACATGAAGATTTTAAGCGTTGATTTGATTTGCTATCACCAAAATTGATATTCTCTGGTAACAATAGATAATGAAAATTCTCTATACTAGTATGGTTGATGCATCTAAGCTTCGTGCGTGACACATTCGTGGTGCGATTGGGGAGTTATAGAACTCGTGTGAGAAGAAGGTGGTCGGGGCAAAAGTGGAAGGGGCATAGTGGAAGGGGCAAGGTGGAAGGGGCATAGTGGAAGGGGCATTGTGGAAGGGGCAAAGTGGAAGGGGCATAGTGGAAGGGGCAAAGTGGAAGGGGCATAGTGGAAGGGGCAAAGTGGAAGGGGCAAAAGTGGAAGGGGCATAGTGGAAGGGGCAAAGTGGAAGGGGCATAGTGGAAGGGGCAAAGTGGAAGGGGCATAGTGGAAGGGGCATAGTGGAACGGCGTTCTACTTTGCCCCATGTTTTTTGTTTGACCAAGGCCAGGAACGACGGGCAAACTACGTTTAGAATTTCCGTTTGTTTATGCTATAAAAATCTACGATGTCCATTTTTCACAGACTAATTTTTAAACTTAGAAATAACATAGATCTTTTTAAAGTAAATTAATTGGCGTAATGGTTATATCATTTAAGTTTTCTGATTTTCATATGCGTGAAGCTGTATGGATCACATACTGTGTCACCGGAAGCAATATAAAGTGAATTATATAATTTACCATTCATGGACGCTAGCTTTTGAGTTCGCGACACAGAATCATGTAGAACATAGATTTAACTGAGATGCACATATGGCAGGAAACGACTGGGTGTATGGATTCTTCAGGCGTCATCCACGACTTTCGTTACGAAAGCCTGAACCAACGTCAGCAGCTAGAAAATCGGGGTTTAACAAAGCAACTGTATCCAATTTTTTTGTGAGAAACGCCACTTTCCACGGAGCCGTGTTTTCCACGTGGACGAAAGTGGTATAACCATTGTGTCCAACAAAGTGTCAAGGGTAATTTCTTTGGAAGGAAAAAAGTAAGTTGTAAATCTAGTCTCCGCTGAAAGAGGAACACTCGGTTTAACAAACTGAACATTCAGGGCCACTCATCATGAGCCAAGCACCAGACATCACCAAACGTCAGAATCCTATACCAGGTCCAGCAAACTCATGTGATTCAATACTAAGTCCATCAATTTCAGATGACCCAATGGCAGGTCTATCAACCTCAGATGACCTAATGCCAGGTCCAACAACATCAAATTACCCACACACAGGATCATCTGAACAGATTCTTGCTTCAGAGCAAACAACTGTAACACCTGCCCGAGATAAAAGGTACTTCAGGATATGTTTCACCAGCAGACACAATGGGAATAACCCTGGTTGAACAAAATAAACCTAGAAATAAAAGCACAAAAAGAGGTAGGACAGTCGTTTTGACTGCTAGTCCTTACCTAAAGGAATTGCAGGGAGACAAACAAATGCGGGCAGAACAAGGAAGATGTCGGCAAAGGCACAGTTGTTCAATGACAATACTTGTGATTCTGTCCAATTGTCTTGCAAAAAGCAAAACGAAACAGGGAGAACTAATAGCGTAGAGAATACGACATCCGTATCGTGTGGGTCAAGTGGAAACCAAAGAAAGGGGAATGGGAAGGGGAAGGGGAAAGGGAAGGAACAACTGAAAGATAGTGATGAGGATGCAATGTGCATTTATTGTTTAGGCTTTTTTTTAATCGCACTACAGAGAGAAATGGATAAAGTGCGACACTAACGTAAGACGGGCCCATGAAGAATGTGCAGGAACTGATGACGTTACTGACTTTACTTGTGAACTGTGTATGGAGTAAATACATTTCCAGTGAATTGTATTCGCTGAAAGAGACATTATTCCTTACTTTTAGCTCACATGTTCTGGCCGTTGTGACAAATGTAACCTATTATACGTCAATAGTGTTCTAATAACATGTTCAATCACTAGTTTCTCGGGAAACATGGGTGGCTCAACTAACCCAGTGGCTCAACCAACACTGTCTTCGCCTAATTGTCAAACTTTTTTTTTCTGTTTGGGGTAGCATTGGAGACATTTGCACTCTCCGACTGTGATGTTTTATAAACGTGACATTATATTATAAGATGCCACCACAAGGGAAATATATGTTGTAACTTTAAAATGCATTCGTTGAGAAGTACAAAACTTGGAATTTTCAACTGGATACACTTGATTTACGCTATCAGTTTAGCTTGGTTTAGTATAGAACTGCAGACGTACGGGTTCACATTGTATAATTCCCAGTAGCGCGTATATTACTAGGGAGACCACTGGTCAAGTTTCACCTAGGTTTAGTGGGTTTTTTATATGTACCTAAATATGTAAGATTATTTTTGTGCATGTTCCTAATGTGATTATGTCATATTCTTATTATGGATGCCAATGTATGCAAACCTCATGAATAAATTATCGTGAGTTGATAAATTGTCATGAAGTTATGATGCAAGTGGTGTCAGGCAAGGTGACATACTCTCACTTGTTTAATGTATATATTGACGATTTAAGTGCTGCACTACAGTAACAAAATGTCGCACTGGCTGTTGCTTAGATAACATGAATATATTTCATCCTCCCTTTTAGCGTAGGTTTGAGGGAGCTGTTATCTGTATGTGAAACTTATAGTCTAAACCATGAAATTTAATCATAAGAAAATTGCAATACTAGAGAAAAGTATATGAAAACTGTGTCATCTTGCATTAAAGTTAAATGAAGAGGATATTAAAGAAGTGAACTGTGTTAAATGCCTGGGTCGTGTCATATGCAGTGAATCTGAGGATGACAAAGATATCATGTGTCAGTGTCGTGAGTTGTATGCCCGTGATAACGTGGTAAAGTGCCCGTGGTAACGTGCCCATGGTAACGTGCCCGTGGTATCTTGCCCATGGTAAAGTGCCCGTGGTAACGTGCCCATGGTAAAGTGCCCATGATATCTTGCCCATGGTAAAGTGCCCGTGGTATCTTGCCCATGGTAAAGTGCCCGTGGTAATGTACTACTTTTATATGTGCACAGATGATGTTAAAATCAAGCTGTTTAGTACATTTTGCTTATCTATGTATACAGCTCAACTGTGGTGGAATCATTCTGTGTATAGCATCCACAGATGACATGTATGCTACAATAATGTGTTTAGCCGATTACTCAGACTACCCAAATACTGTAGTGCGTCAGGTATGTTAAAATAAAGACCCAACCACTATTTGTTCGGGTTACTGCTGATAAGTACCTCAAGAACAACACTGTCTGTTTTAATAGTTGAAATCTGTATATATATATATATATATATATATATATATATATACATATACATATACATATACATATACATATACATATACATATACATATATATATATATATATATATATATATATATATATATATATATATATATATATATATATATATATATATATATATATATATATATATATATATATCAATCTTCAATATGCCACCTTAATTATTAACAGTAAAAACTATTTAACAATAATAAGTTTAATTAACAATTTGTGTCACTCCTGTTATCATAAAGTTATTAATTTTCACAAGCATGCGCGTTGTAATCAATATTATTTTCAATCTAAGTGTAAAGTACCATTCAAATACAGTACACTTGAATGCACACTCCAGACATTAGTGTTTGCTTTAGTCCTCAACCTACATTGTGAGTAAGCTCTTATCTTCACAACACTTTACTATAGTCGGTCATAACTATCCAGGTGAGTTTTCGTTGTGGTTCGCCATCATGATTTTTCTGTAGCTATAGTTACTGTGGTCGGAACTGCTACAGCATCGTTTATTAGATTTTTCCTTATATATAGAGTCCATGAGTCCACGACAGGTTACACGCTTAGTAGTCTGCGTGAGATGTTTAACTTTCCCTGGTATAAGCACCACGTAAAAGGGATCAACGGCTTTCGTTGTATCTTCCGAAAGACACAGACAATGTGAAGTGAACGAAGTTTCGAAACAGCAGTGAGTAGACTCAAACCCCGATAGACTACGACATACTTACTTACCGAATGCCACGCACCACATGTTTACATGTTTGCTGGAAGTGAAATATTGTTGTTACAAACAATATTATTATGATAATGTCGTGGAAATAACAGTGTGCTAAACATGTTTCAGGTATTAACTTATCTACAATTAAACTGGTTGCCATGGAAACTGTTGTGAATCATGAGGAAACTGAAGCAGAGTTTGAAGAGCGCATGCATCAATCCTTAAACGAGGGGTTCCAGGCCCTTGGCGTTGCTCTCGGGTCGAAGCTTGGTCTTTTCGATCTTCTGATTTCCTTCGACAACCCAAAAACCTCTCAGGAAATCGCCGATGCTGGTGGACTGAAGGAAAGGTACGACATAATTAGTTAAAATGTTAATTATCACACAATTTAAAAAATAAACATGTAAACATATAAACGGTGGTATAATTGTTTGAGATGCCGGCGTCCGTTCTGTTAGAAAAACGACATTTATCATCAGTGGTTGGCAAACATTCTCAGAAATAGCTAAAATCACAAAATGTACCATAAATAAAATAATGTAACTTGAATCATGTTATACGTTCACGGGTTGATACAGTTAATGTAAAACAGCACTCGAAATGTTTCACTTTCAGTTATAAATATGATACGTTCAGTTATTTTATGCAACAATTACTCACTTTTTTCAGTAAAATATATATCCTTAGTACTTTCGTTTGTTCCCGAATCACACACATAGTATATATACCAGATAATTTCATATCAATATATTCCCATATTCATGTATTATAGACTGTACGAGATTATGCTGCATTACGACACATCGTTGTAATTTTTTATTTGCCTCACATCTATTATTATTAACATGATCTCCAATTTGTAGCATCATTCCATGACAAGATTGCTATACCTAATTATAGGTATTTCTCGTAATAAGCCCCTTGGGGTTTGTTGAGAATCTCCTGAGTTACCAGATGAAATTAATTATGACTATACTTGTAACAACATGGTAAATGTGTAACCAAATAAAGTCAAATTGATTGACTGATTGATTGATTGATTGTCTATCATTTAGAAAATAATTGGCGAGATATATTCAATATTAATGAAGATATCGTCATATATGTAACCCTACCGTGAAATGGAAACAAATCAATAACTTAGAATTACCTGGATGGGGTGGGTGTAATACTCGCCCACATGAAGACTACACACAGACTGTACTTGGATGGTGTGGTTTTAATGCTCGCCCACATGAACACTACACACAGACTGTATCTGGATGGTGTGGTTTTAATGCTCGCCCACATGAACACTACACACAGACTGTACTTGGATGGTGTGGTTTTAAAGTTCGTCCACATGAACACTACACACAGACTGTACCTGGATGGTGTGGTTTTAATGCTTGTCCACATGAACACTACACACAGACTGTACCTGGATGGTGTGGTTGTAATGCTCGACCATATGAACACTACACACATACTGCACCTGGATGGTGTGGTTTTAATGCTCGCCCACATGAACACTACACACAGACTGTACCTGGATGGGGTGGTTTTAATGCTCGCCCACATGAACACTACATACAGACTGTACCTCGATGGTGTGGTTTTAATGCTCTGCTGAGGACGAAGAAACCCATTCCTGTGTCACACAAGGTTGGCGACTTGCCAGTCATTGACACACCGCCAACAGATCTGAATGCTGTCTACACGTTGACGAAGAGGTCTATGGACGCAGTTAACATGATTAGTTGTTGGAATGTAGATCAACCAAGACCTTCAGTATTTGTGGTTTATAACCAGGCTGTGCATGCCAAAGCTCTTGAGATATACAATTCCCCCTTTGCATGACAGGCTTGAAAGAATTGTGTTGCGCTTGGGTGCGTTCCATCTCATCATCAATTTAATGGCAATCATTGGGCCTCGCTTATGGTAGCGCAGGTTTGCGAGATGAGTCGACCGAGTCAGATATCTTAGCAACAGGTTCTGTTGATGTTACACTTGTTCTGGTCACCATACATGTAAATTGTTAATCTTCTATTGCAATGTATTCGGTCAATCATAGATGCTGGTTGGATCTTGCACATTCAGTATTTGCTAGAGATGATTCCAGGGTTTGCAGCATATAACGGATAAATTATGCCAGATACCTGCCTGCATATGTTCTACAAATGATGACACTTCCGGAAAGTCATCCAGATTCACACACATTCTTTATCAATGGTATATTTGTAGTGCAAAGATCGACAGGAAATTAATTTAGCCACATTCCACATGATCAAACATTGAAGTGACTGTAAATTAGGACACGAAATCCCGTGGTGGAATTGTGGGAATCACACTGAATCATGGCGCAGCTCTTAGGTGGATGGTACTTACGGCTGACCGAAGTGAATACTTGCGTTTGTGCAGGGAGATGTCTACACAATCGAATGCAGCTATAAACCACAGACCAAAGGATGCTGGGAAAGGACGTGTTGCAGAAGATGAAGCGGTTGTGCGATGTATTGAGACATGCATCACAAATTGGATTAACCCATTTCAGGCAGATGATAAACTCTGTCATCTGACTTCTGGGAGAAATGCGACAAGTGACATTACAGCTGACATGTTGGGAACACATGCAAGGGGGGAGGAAACTGTCAAAGGATGTGTTCGTGAGAGGTTGCACACAGATGGACAAAAGGACTTCAATGTGCCAGTACCAAAGAAGAAACTGAAAACCTTTAAATCTTTCGATGTGGGTAAAACATCCAAGAAGAAAACGTATGTCTTTAGATCAATCCGTCAACTCTTTGGACGATTTTTGGTAATTAGCTAAAGCCAAAATATACCTCTGCCAGAACTCTTCAAGTACTTCTTGGGTCCAGTACCCCTTGCCATTGCAACACATGTAATTGGTCAAGACTGTCAAAGCATCCCTGCTGAAGGAACTGGAGACGAATTCCAGTGCTGTTAATGTGGTACCTTGTGACAGCACAATGATTGTAGTTGTGATGACAATCCTGCAGGCAATCAAGGTAGACACGACAATGATCTACAGGGAGTTGGCCCATCATGTTTTCAACACCATTGTCAGAGGTGTTGGAATGTGATCACTAATTGACTTGGTGGTGGACACTTATCCTGACATTTCAATCAAGAATGCCGAGAGACATCGCCATACGACGTCTACTGCAGGGTTGCGCGGAAAAACAATTAACTCGGAAAACCAAAGAATTGATCATCAATTCAAAAGTTACTTTGAAGTGCATAGTTCATGCAAGAACTCTCACAATTTCAATATGCACCAGAATTAAGTAGGCGGTCCCTTTATGGGACCAACAGAGAAGACTGTCACCTGCTCCAAATAGCGACGACTAACTGAAGTCATATGACCATGACAACAGTTCCTGAGCTCAGGCTTAACCACGAAGAAGCAGATAGCCGCCTTCTTCTTCATGCGTCTTGCGCGGCTCGCCTTGGGTCTAACACAGTGGTTTTCAGGTCCCCTGACAGCGACGTAGCCATTATAGCAATTGGAATTAGTCACACCATTCCAGTTACAATGCTATTCAACACAGGGACACAACAACGGAAAAGAAACATCGATATCACTCAAATTGGATCTACCATCGGACCAGGCATGTGTGAAGTCCTGATTAGCTATATTGCATTTAGTGGTTGTGACTCAACCAGCGCTTTTGTTGGTCACGGTAAAGCAAAAGGCTACAAATTGCTACACGATCACCGTCTCTTCAGAAGCACCATGGCCAAACTTGACAAATTGTTTGTCGCCGATGAAGAATTATTGCAGGAAGGTGAAGCAGCAATGTGCTCCCTGTGTGGGCGATTACAAGAGTATGATTTGTAGGAGAACAACAGACCCAGCGAAGTTGCCACCGTGCAAGGACGCATGTGACCAACACATCAAGCGTGCCGTCTATCAGGCAGACACTTGGCTGCACTGCTTGGCGGCACGACCTTGTGGCAATGGATTGACTGTTGACGGAGACATGTTGGTACTTTGGATGGACAGTCCTGCAGCTCCACAGGCAGTACTTGAATATATCAGCTGCAAGTGTAAGAAATGTACTGGCGCTCGTTGGTCGTGCAGGCTTAATCAGTTAACATGCCCTGGGTGCTTGCCGCTGTGATGCCGATGACTGCGAAAATAGACTCGTCACACCGACAGACATGGATGTTGAACCATTACTGTCAGAAGACGACTCCGATATGGAGTGACATATGGTCCTTGAAGCAGTACGTCAGTTTGTGAACTTCAATAGAGGTTCTTTAAAATTATGTTGTATTTTTAATATTTTGTCATCATTGTCATAATATTTGTGATTTGCCAAAAGGTCTACTTTTATAATCTCGTTTTTGTCAACCACTCATGATAAATGTCGTTTTTCTAATAGAACTGAACCTAACATTTTGGTTAAAGTTTGGAAATTATTAGTTTATAGTTCAATTAAAAAGCAAGCAAGAAGCAAGAAACTTATGTTGGCAGGGGGTGCAGCCAATTCTTGTTTTAAGGCTCTTTTGGAAATCGGCCCCAGGATTAATAAGAAGAAAATGGATTATGTTGTGCTGGTAGATAAAACATGTTTACTCGCTCTTTGTCTGGTCGGAGTTCACAAAATGATAACCCCAAAATGTGATTAAAGGCGAGTTATTAGATTACCGTAAACACTGGTAATGAACAATCAAACAATTCCAGTTTCGCATATGACCAGTTGCTCAACATATCCTTGACGCACATTTCTGGCTGCGTCATCACTAAATAAACTCATGCACATTAATCGTAACAGTATGAGGCATACAAGGCGAGGGAGCAATTTGTTTGCATTTACAAAAATACACAGCCTTCTTGCATTAAGAAAAACGCCAGATGTCATTAAAACATTATAATGCAAAACAAACATGGCCATTTAAAAAGTAGGTAATCACCATTTGGCCATAGCTGAATACATCATTATGTTTCTGCATGTTTCCAGTTTGTCAGGCAGACATGATTTACCTCTTGTGTCTGCGTTCATAGGTACATCCGGGAATGGCTTGGCCTGATGGTCGTGTCAAAAATTGTCGACGTCGACCGAGACACTAAGAAGTACTTCCTCCCGCCCCACCGACACAACAGTCTGCGCACTGGACAACCAGGCACCGGCTTCGCTCTCCTCTCCTGGGCAATTCCCATGAATGTGTCAGTACTGGACGAACTGATGGAGTGCTTTAAACTCGACGGCCCCCGAGGTAATGAATAACAGATCATACCAATTGACACTGCAATAGATTAATTCGTTCTTCCTCACTCGTTAGTTCCCGGCCCCCACGCCTCCCTTTTCTAATCCCCGATACACCATTCCCCCGCCTTCCCCGTCTCCCACTCTTCACCATCTAATTCTCCTTCCCGACTGTCCAAGCATTTTCTCAAGTGGGGCACCACTGGACGAACTGATGGAGTGCTTCATACTCGACGGCCCCGAGGTAATGGTGAATAGTAGCTTATGCGCTTTGACACTGCACAGTGAAAATGTATGCACATCGCCAATAGATCGATACCATTCTTTCTTCCTCGGTTGTTCTCTACCCTCACCCCGTATCCTTTTTCCAATCCCCGATACACCATTCTCCCTCCTCCCTCCTTCACCGTCTCCCACTTTTCATCGATCCTTCTGCCGATATTCCAATTCTCCTTCCCACCTGTCCCTGATTAGCTAACATCCATTATTTGCGTGTTTCAGGCCTGAGTTACGACCAGTATACTGGGTTTCATCCGTGGTGGAAATTGCGAAGGGCCACAGGATTTCGGTGGGAAATCTTAAAAGCGAGGTTTGATCACATTCCAGGAATCTTGCAAAAGATGGGTAAGTAAAATAGTCACAAAGTGTTTCTGTCATACATGAAAAGACATCGACGAAAACTTGGTTGACTCTCAGTAAACCTGTTGCTTTAGATGGCGATATTGTTGATCTTGTAAATTCTTGCTAAGACTTGAAACTACAGGTTATGCATGGAACGGATGAAGCGGTATAGTGCGTCATCTTTGAACCTCCGTTTTGGAGAGGTGATATTATAATAGTTATATTATTTGATACGGTTTGCAACGATTAGTGGTAGTGTAATTTTAATCAACATCGACTTTTGAATTAATTTCAGAAGAGGGCATTTCTATATGTGACGTTGGCTGCAGTACTGGTCACGTGGCATTCACTATTGCGGAGAAGTTTCCAAAGTCAGTCATATATGGCTTTGACGTTTCTGAAGAAGCTGTCGCACTGGCCAGTCAAGACGCCAAAGACAAATGCCTAACGAACATCACCTTTGGAGTGAACGATCTGTGCGCACTGCCAGTTGATTGGACGAACAAGTGGGACTTGATGATGATGTGGGACGTCGCTCATGACGTCCCGCAAACGAGCAAGGCACTTCGGGAAACTTACCGCGTACTGAAGCCTGGCGGAGTCGTGTCGATGGTAGACATCAACATGTACACCGAGCACGCGGACAATGTTGATGTGCCTCATGCCCGCTTCATCTACGGCGTCAGTCTCTGTCACTGCATGCCGGTGTCGTTGTACTTTGAGGGCGGTGAAGGCATGGGGCAGCGTGGGGACAAGAGAAAGCTATGCAGATGCTAAGCGAGGCAGGCTTTACAGACATTAAGACGTTCAGTAAGTCCACTCAACACGAGATGCATTTTGTGTTGTCAAAGGCTGCTCTAGAAACTTGCTAACGCTTGAATGCAAATATAAATGTCAGCATTTGAACGAACGTGTTGAGAACGTTCAATTACAGTACGAATGATGTTTCATGTATGTATCGCTGTTGAAGAATCAAAACAATGGAAGTCCATTTTAATTTGCACCACGTGGATGGTTGGACATGTGTGTTACAACTAGTAATGTAATAATCAACCTTTATTGTAATAAATCGACGGTAATGTAATTTTCGACCGGTAATATAATAATGACGACGGCTGCGGAGAAGAGAAAGCTGTACAAATGCTACTCGAGGCTTTACAGATATTGAGACGTACAGTAAACCCACTCAGAGCAAGATGTATTTTGTAGATTCGAAGGCTGCTCTAGAAAGCGACTAATGCTTGAATAAAATATAAATGTCAACATTGGAACGAACATGTTTAATGTATGTATCGCTGTTGAAGAGTCAAAACGACGGAAGACCATTTTCAAAAACACAAAAATGAAATTTCATTGTTTTGATTAAGTTGATAAATCAATATGATGTAAGTCAATTTTCGTGTTTTAGTAATTAGTGTAATAGACACATGTCCAACCAACCACATGGAGCAGACCAAATGGACTTGTTTTCACTCTTCAACAGCGATGTTTATTTTCGTTTAGGGAATACATAAAACAGTGTGTTTTAAAAGTTTATAGTTGATCCCTTGTATCGTCAATACTACTCTCTCTAACAAGACTTAGTCATTGTTAAATTGAAAATGAAACACTGTTTCTGTTGGTTGCCTTGTGTAATTGTGTGTAGAGAGAGGCAGTAATTATTTGATAAGTAAATTATAATTATGATAACAATATGAAATTTGCGTTGGTCACAATGTGAGTGTCGTCCTAAGATGTATACCATCAAGTAGCTGATTGTCAACAAAGCTTATCAAAGTCCACTACAAATGTAACTACAAATTACTTGGAACGAAGACATTTCACTGATCCGTATTTATCTCGCGACAAGTGCAATATTCTGATCGTATTTTGCTGATCTCCACACGCATGACTCTAATTACCTACAATATATTCCCGTTTTTCTAGAACTAATAGGACCACCCCTTAATGTCGTACATCGATGTTTTGAGATCATCCCTTATTAATAAAGTATGCTGATGCTCAACATTTAATGAAAAGAAAAACTAATATATATATATATATATATATATATATATATATATATAGATATATATATATATATATATATATATATATATATATATATATATATATACGTATTCCTGTAACTTCGTACATTTGCCATATGAAGAGACCATATTGAGCTAATCAGGAAATGATATTTGACAAACTAACTCCTAAAATTGAGCATTTGACACATGGTTTAATTTGTAAGTACACAAGAACTCAAACCGTACGTCTGCACACATTTCGTTTTAATTTGACAGGTCATTACACTTAGGGGGTCATCCATAAACTGGGTCAGGCTTAAGGGGTGGGGTCTATGAGCAAGCGTGACGAAGTGGGGTGGGGGTCTCGGGCGTAACGATTTTTTAAATGTTGGCTCGTTTAGCTGTCAATATCTGACAGATAGCTCTAATTATTAAGCCATTTTTTTGGTGTATTTCAAAAGCATTTCAACGACAAACCAGCATCATGGGGGCTGTCAAAACGAAAGTAATTATAGGGCGGTGTACATATCAGCGTTAAGAAGCGTTCCAAGGGGGTGGGGTTCTCAAAACGTCCAAAAATAGCGTGAAATACTATATGGATGGCTTCTTATTTAATATGTAATTACTTGTGATATTTCACTTTCTATACATGTACAATAATATATTTTGTGTTCGTGGGAATAAAAAAATTAGACGTAGGGTAAGGCAGTGTTAGTTGAACCATTTTTCGTTCTTTTTGATGTATAGGCGCAATCATAGCCATAAGTCAAAATTGTTTTAATTCTCATAAACTATGATTATTAGTAGATCATGTTATACTAAGATAATATATCTAGCCTGCATAGATAATTATAAATAACTGATTCAAATAGTGTTGGTAAGCTGGCTCAACTAACACTTGGTGCGGGGTAAGTTGAACAACAGTGCAGCGTAAGTTGCGTAAATGCTTTATTTGTATAATTTACATAAGCCTTATACAAGAAATTCATAGCAACTCAGCCAACACATCTATCTAATGGGTACAACACATCTCTGACAAGTCTACTTGCTAAATTAATAAGTCGACAAACTTAATTAATATGTTGTCTTGTAGCTATCCGATGTTCTAATTTGCTCGGAAAAATGAATTCCTTGATGTATTTGTGGGCAAAGAACACCCATCTTCGTTCTTAAACCGTTGCTCAACTAAACCTCCCTTGGGCCTTGGGTGGCTCAACTAGCCCCGTTTCGACAAGTAGGGGAGGCTGGGTCAAAGTGGACAACCGGGGCAAAGTGAAAAATGCTTTGTTTAGACAAGGAAGTTAAGAAATCTACCCGTGCAGTGGCCCACCAGCAGCCACGTGATCCTGCATTGAATGAATTGGCCGCCATTACTTCTCAACAGTTTTGTGAAATTTAAGAAAAAAATGAAGATTTTAGCGTTGATTTGATTTGCTATCGCCGAAATGTATATTCTCTGGTAATAATGAAAATTCTTTATACTAGTTGATGCATCTAAGCTTCGTGCGTGACACATTCATGGTGCGATTTGGGAACTATGTCCCTGTCTGTATTAATACATAGAATTCGTGTGAGAAGAAGGTGGCCAGGGCAAAGTGGAAGGGGCCAAGTGGAACCACGTTCTACTTTGCCCCATGTTTTTTGTTTGGCTAAGGCCAGGAACGACAGGCAAACTACGTTTTGAATTTCCGTTTTTTTATGCTATAAAAATCTACGATGTCCATTCTTCACAGTAATACAATATTAATTTTTAAACTTAGAAATAGCATAAATATTTGGGTTTAAGTAAATTAATTGGCGTAATGGTTATATGATATAAGTTTTCTGATTTTCATATGCGTGAAGCTGTAAGGATCACATCCTGTGTCACCGGAAGCAATATAAAGTGAATTATATTAGTCATTCAAGGAGTAGAAATAGGTTAGCTTTTGAGTTCGCGACAAAAGATCGAACATATATTTAAGTGAGATGCACAGATGGCAGGAGACGACTGGGTTTGTGGATTCTTCAGGCGTCATCCACGACTTTCGTTACGAAAGCCTGAACCAACGTCAGCAGCTAGAACCTCGGGGTTTAACAAAGAAACTGTATCCAATATTTTGAACTGTTGGGTTCTCTATATGAGAAACACCACTTTCCATGGAGTCGTGTTTTCAATGTGGACGAAAGTGGTATAACCATTGTGTCCAACAAAGTGTCAAGGGTAATTTCTTTGAAAGGAAAAAAGCAAGTTGGAAATCTAGTCTCCGCTGAAAGAGGAACACTCGGTTTAACACACTGAACATTCAGGGCCACTCATCATGAGCCAAGCACCAGACATCACCAAACGTCAGAATCCTATACCAGGTCCAGCAAACTCATATGATTCAATACTAAGTCCATCAACCTCAGATGACCCAATGCCACGCCCAACAACATCAAATTACCCACACACAGGATAATCTGAACAATTTCTTGCTTCAGAGCAAACAACTGTAACACCTGCCCGAGATAAAAGGTACTTCAGGATATGTGTCACCAGCAGACACAATGGGAATAACCCTGGTTGAACAAAATAAACCTAGAAATAAAAGCACAACAAGAGGTAGGACAGTCGTTTTGACTGCTAGTCCTTACCTAAAGGAATTGCAGGGAGACAAACAAATGCGGGCAGAACAAGGAAGATATCGGCAAAGCCACAGTTGTTCAATGACAATACTTGTGATTCTGTCCAATTGTCTTGCAAAAAGCAAAACGAAACAGGGGAAACTAGTAGCGTAGAGGATACGACATCCGTATCGTGTGGGTCAAGTGGAAAGCAAGGAAAGGGGAAAGGAAAGGAACAACTGAAAGATAGTGATGAGGATGTAATGTGCATTCATTGTTTATACCTTTTTTAAAATCGCAATACAGAGAGAAATTGATAAAGTGTGACACTAGAATAAGATGGGCACGTGAGGAATGTGCAGAAATTGATGACGTTACTAACTTTACTTGTGAACTATGTATGGAGTAAATACATTTCCAGTGAATTGTATTCGCTGAAAGAGACAATATTTCTTGCTTGTATCTCACATGTTCTGGCCGTTGTGACAAATGTAACGTCAATAGTGTTCTAATAACATGTTCAATCACTGGGTGGTACCATGTAACTGTCGCTGCTGTAGTTTCCCGGGAAACATGGGTGGCTCAACTAACCCAGTGGCTCAACCAACACTGCCTTCCCCCATTTGTCAAACTTTCTTCTGCTTGGGGTAGCGTTGGAGTCATTTGCACTCTCCGACTGTGATGTATTATAAACGTGACGTTATATTATAAGATGCTATCACAAGGGAAAGATATGTTGCAACCTTAAAATGCATTCGTTGAGAAGTACATAACTTGGATAGCTTGAATTTTCAACTGGGTACACTTTATTTATACTATCAGTTTAGGTTAGTTTAGTATAGAAATGCAGATGTACGGTTTCACATAATATAATTTCCAGGAGCGCGTATTTTACCAGGGAGACACTGATCAAGTTTAGCGGTTTTTTTATACGTACCTGAATATGTAAAATTATTTTTGTGCATGTTCCTTATGTGATAATGTCATATTCCTTTTATGGATGCCAACCTATGCAAACCTCATGAATAAATTCTCGTGAGTTGATGAATTGTCAAAGTCATAACGCAAGTCGGAATCTAATGGTGTCATACAAGGTGGCATACTCTCACCATATCTGTTTAATGTATATATTGACGATTTAAGTGCTGCACTACAGTAACAAAATGTCGCGCTGGCTGTTGCTTAGATAACATGAATATATTTCATCCCCCTTTTAGCGTAGGTTTGAGGAGCTGTTATCTGTATGTGAAACTTGTGGTCTAAACCATGAAATTTAATCATAAGAAAATTGCAGTACTAGAGAAAAGTATATGAGAAATGTGTCATCTTGCATTAAAGTTAAATGAAGAGGATATTAAAGAAGTGAACTGTGTTAAATACCTGGATCGTGTCATATGCAGTGAATCTAAGGATGACAAAGATATAATGTGTCAGTGTCGTGAGTTGTATGCCCGTGGTATCTTGCCCATGGTAAAGTGCCCGTGGTAATGTACTACTTTTATATGTGCACAGATGATGTTAAAATCAAGCTGTTTAGTACATTTTGCTTATCTATGTATACAGCTCAACTGTGGTGGAAACATACTGTATATAGCATCCACAGATGACATGTATGCTACAATAATGTATTTAGCCAATTACTCAGACTACCAAAACACTGTAGTGCGTCAGGTATGTTAAAATAAAGACCCAACCACTGTTTATTTGGGTTACTGCTGATAAGTACCTCAAGAACAACACTGTCTGTTTTAATAGTTGAAATCTGAGTAATTTTAATAAATCTCTTCGAGTGCCATAGAAACTCATAGTTTCACTACTTTAAATTCTAGGCTGGTTTGTCATTTCTGTAGAACATTTTCAGTTAAAACATGTTTAAAAATATGGAAAAACAAAGAGCGGCATGTAAACACACTAGATTCCTTACTGTGTTCTCAATTATTTGGTGGAATTCGGATATTTCTCATTCTATAGCTCTCGGAATAAAAACAATTATATATAAGGTACAAAGTCTCATAATTTTATTGGTAATATTATTGGCAAAATTTTGTTCCCTCCACAATGTAAACATGATATTTATCCGAAACATTCACATTAAACAGATAACGGTCAAAGTGTAATTTTAAAATGTTGTTCTATAAAATACATCTGTGTTGTGAATATGTTAGTGTGGATGTGGGGTGGTAGTGATACTATTACCTGGCAGATAAACCCATTGAAACGTGGATTTGTCAGTTTCTCCCACGCCATGTGTGGACGTACACTGAATCTTTTGTACTTCGTCCCAATTCCTGTCTTGGTCGACGTGTTTCTGGGAACTGGTAGTGCTGCCACCACACGTTGATAGCGAGGGTGGGGACCACCGGAAACAGAGGTCTGCAAATGTTGCACGTTCTCAGCCCCTAACTTCACCTACAGCAAGCCATGCTATTGAGCTACACGAAAGCAGTAATGGTGACATGATGACACCTATAATGGTATATTTGACAAATTGATCACTGCGTGGTCACCAGATGGCGATAGTGACAACTGATCCCCAGCAATCTTACATTTTGGACCTTTGGACTGGCAAAGCTACAGTTTGTACTCGTCATAATTTTTGCCAGATGTTATTCAATTCATCCATCGGATTCAGCTAATCTACACCTTCGGTCAGGTATAGTAATATGTTTTTGATTTATTTCTGAAAGTATTAAGTTGAAAGGACAATGTTACCTTTTACTTCTAATAATCGTTTTGAACGTGTGGCAACTGTCAGTGAGCTATCACTCGTTAGCTGTCAGACGAAGTTGACACGGTTTCTGGGTCATATGATATGGTTAATTTTTGGTGTCCGACGTTTCTTATGGGCTCTTTGCGTAACAATTATGCACCTGTATACGGGTGTTTTCCAAAAAAAGTAATCGTTAAGTTGGTAAATATCTGAAAATTAACTCTTCAAAAATTTTTTTTCATTGATCAGACTGATCAGTGGTGCATTCACACACACACGCGCACACACACACACACACACACACACACACACACACACACACACACACACACACACACACACACACACACACACACACACACACACACACACACACACACACACACACACACACACACACACACACACACACACACACACACACACACACACACACACACACACACACACATATATATATATATATATATATATATATATATCAATCTTCAATATGCCACCTTAATTATTAACAGTAAAAAATATTTAACAATAATAAGTTTAATTAACAATTTGTGTCACTCCTGTTATCATAAAGTTATTAATTTTCACAAGCATGCGCGTTGTAATCAATATTATTTTCAATCTAAGTGTAAAGTACCATTCAAATACAGTACACTTGAATGCACACTCCAGACATTAGTATTTGCTTTTAGTCCTCAACCTACATTGTGAGTAAGCTCTTATCTTCACAACACTTTACTATAGTCGGTCATAACTATCCAGGTGAGTTTTCGTTGTGGTTCGCCATCATGATTTTTCTGTAGCTATAGTTACTGTGGTCGGGACTGCTACAGCATCGTTTATTAGATTTTTCCTTATATATAGAGTCCATGAGTCCACGACAGGTTACACGCTTAGTAGTCTGCGTGAGATGTTTAACTTTCCCTGGTATAAGCACCACGTAAAAGGGATCAACGGCTTTCGTTGTATCTTCCGAAAGACACAGACAATGTGAAGTGAACGAAGTTTCGAAACAGCAGTGAGTAGACTCAAACCCCGATAGACTACGACATACTTACTTACCGAATGCCACGCACCACATGTTTACATGTTTGCTGGAAGTGAAATATTGTTGTTACAAACAATATTATTATGATAATGTCGTGGAAATAACAGTGTGCTAAACATCTTTCAGGTATTAACTTATCTACAATTAAACTGGTTGCCATGGAAACTGTTGTGAATCATGAGGAAACTGAAGCAGAGTTTGAAGAGCGCATGCATCAATCCTTAAACGAGGGGTTCCAGGCCCTTGGCGTTGCTCTCGGGTCGAAGCTTGGTCTTTTCGATCTTCTGATTTCCTTCGACAACCCAAAAACCTCTCAGGAAATCGCCGATGCTGGTGGACTGAAGGAAAGGTACGACATAATTAGTTAAAATGTTAATTATCACACAATTTAAAAAATAAACATGTAAACATATAAACGGTGGTATAATTGTTTGAGATGCCGGCGTCCGTTCTGTTAGAAAAACGACATTTATCATCAGTGGTTGGCAAACATTCTCAGAAATAGCTAAAATCACAAAATGTGCCATAAATAAAATAATGTAACTTGAATCATGTTATACGTTCACGGGTTGATACATAAGTTAATGTAAAACAGCACTCGAAATGTTTCACTTTCAGTTATAAATATGATACGTTCAGTTATTTTATGCAACAATTACTCACTTTTTTAAGTAAAATATATATCCTTAGTACTTTCGTTTGTTCCCGAATCACACACATAGTATATATACCAGATAATTTCATATCAATATATTCCCATATTCATGTATTATAGACTGTACGAGATTATGCTGCATTACGACACATCGTTGTAATTTTTTATTTGCCTCACATCTATTATTATTAACATGATCTCCAATTTGTAGCATCATTCCATGACAAGATTGCTATACCTAATTATAGGTATTTCTCGTAATAAGCCCCTTGGGGTTTGTTGAGAATCTCCTGAGTTACCAGATGAAATTAATTATGACTATACTATACAGGATTGTTTCAGGGGGAACATACAGAGAAAACTCAAAGGAGTACTATTACAAATACACATCCAAAGAAATGTTCACCAATAATTTCAGACAATGAACTTAAATGTGTATGCTTAAATGCCAGGAGCATAGTAAATAAAAAAGTGAGTTAGACATTATGGTAGCAGATATTGATCCTCATGTAATAGGCATCACAGAATCATGGGCAAATGACGATATAGTAGATGCTGAGTTAGCACTGACAGGCTATGTAATGTTTAGGAAGGATAGACGTGAAAGAAGGGGAGGTGGAGTAATTTTGTATATTAAAGAATCTATCCAAGCATATGAAATTACACTGAAAAGTGAAGCAGATAGTGTGGAAGCAATTTGGTATAATATAGTTACCAGGAACTCAACATTAACAATAGGAGTAGTTTATCTTAGTCCTAACATAGGACAAGAGGAAGATGTAAAATTACAAAAGGTGATAAGGGAGGTGAGCAAGGGAGAATGTGTTATAATGGGTGATTTTAACCACGGCCATATTCAATGGGAATCATTAGAGAGTGCTGGAGGGGACAAGTTTCTACTTCTAACACAGGATTGTTTCCTTACTCAACATGTCTTGGAACCAACCAGAGGTCGGAATGTGTTAGATTTAATTTTGTCTTCTCAAAATGAATTAGTTGACAATGTTAAAGTACATGAACCTTTGGGTTCAAGTGACCATAACCAAATCCATTTTAATATAAAAGTAAAGACAGGGAATACATATAAAAAACAGTGGAGGAGGAACTTCAACAAAGGCAAATATAAAGTGATGAGAACATATCTAGCAAATATAGATTGGAATAAGTTGCTGAAGAACAAGACAGCAACAGAATGCTGGACTTGTTTAAAATATGAGATTGAGGGCATTATTGAGAAATTTATTCCATTAAGAAAACAAGGGAAAAGATCCAGGAAAAAACACCTGTCAAAAGAAGCTATTAGAAAAATTGCTCACAAAGAGTTGCTGTGGAGGGTCTATAAACACACTGGAAATGTAGAAGACTACACAAACTACAAAGAGGCACTTAACCTAGCTACAACTGAAATTTGAAAATCTAAAAGAACCTTTGAAAAAAAATTGGCAGGTAATATAAAAAATGACAGCAAGAGTTTCTATGCATATGTAAGGAGTAAACAGAAAGTTCGAGATAAGTTCGGACCACTGGAAAACAACAGTGAAAACATAATTTCAGATGGGTTCCAAACGGCAGAGATCCTAAATGACTATTTCAGCTCAGTTTTTACCACAGAAGATATCAGCTCACTTCCAGTTCCATTGACTAAGTTTGAGGGCAATAAATCAGAACATTTAGGGCAGTTATTTGTAACTCCTGAAATGATAGCAAAGAAAATTAAGAAGATGAAAGACAATAAATCACCTGGAGTTGATGGGATACCACCAAAACTGCTAAAGGAAATTGTTGATCAAATTAGTACACCACTTGCAAACTTATTTAACTTGTCACTAGAAGAAGGAATAGTTCCTTCAGAATGGAAAGAAGCAAACATTACGCCGCTATTTAAGAAGGGATCGAGGAAGAAGCCAGAAAATTACAGACCAGTGAGTTTAACATCAGTTGTATGTAAATTACTCGAAACATTAATTAGAGACCACATGGTGGAATTCCTCGTAAAACATAAATTAATAAATACATCTCAACATGGATTCCTAAAAGCAAGGTCATGTCTAACCAATCTCTTATGTTTTTTAGAAGAAATTATAAAGTGGGTAGATGACGGGTCACCAGTGGATGTTGTCTACTTAGATTTTCAGAAAGCTTTCGATAAAGTGCCACATCAAAAATTGTTACTTAAACTAAAAGCCCATGGTATAGGCAATGATGTAATCAACTGGATAGAAAAGTGGCTTACACACAGAAGACAGAGAATAATAGTAGATGGTGAGATTTCAAACTGGAAATCTGTTTTGAGTGGGGTACCACAGGGATCAGTATTAGGCCCTATACTGTTTTTAATATATATAAATGATTTGGAGGATGACATATCTAGCAAAGTACTGAAATTTGCAGATGACACAAAAGTATTCAGAAAGGTTACTAATGATACAGATAACCAAAGTTTACAGGATGATCTGGAAACATTAGTTAAATGGTCAGAAAAATTGCAAATGTTATTCAATTTTGGGAAGTGTAAATGTATACACATAGGACATGGAAATATGGACGAGGAATATAAAATGGGGGATGCTGTACTAGGTAGAACCACACAAGAAAAGGATTTAGGAGTAACATTTAATGCTGACATGAAAGTTTCAGAGCAATGTGGGATTGCTGCTTCGAAAGGAAATCAAATTCTAGGGCTAATTAGGAGAACTATCACGTATAAGGAGAAACATCTAATTGTACCCCTGTACAAAGCAGTAGTTAGACAACATTTGGAATATTGTATTCAAGCATGGAGGCCATATCGTAAAAAAGACATAAGCTAGAAAGAATACAACGAAGAGCAACTAAGATGATTCCAGAATTAAGAGACCTTAGTTACGAAAGTCGCTTATTACAATGTGGTTTGACAACACTAGAGACCAGGAGACTAAGAGGAGACCAAATAGAAGTGTTTAAAATAGTGAACGGTTATGAGGATGTTGATAGGAATATGTTCTTCAAACTTAAAGAAGGCAGTAGAACCAGAGGACAAAAAGCACCATTAGTTAAGGAGCAGTGTAGGTTGGACATGAGAAAGTACTCTTTCTCACAGAGGGTGATAAATGAATGGAACAAACTGCCAAATGATTGTGTTAATGCTAGTAGTGTGAATATGTTTAAAAATATAATTGACAGATATCTGATAAGGGCGGGCTACACAAAGATGAGAAAATTGTTGGACTCTCGATAAACCAATGGCTTCCTTGTCCACTTGCCTTCTGGAACTTGTTCGAGATGGCAATCTTGTTAAATCTTGTTAAAAAAAACAACATTGTAAAAGTGTAACCAAATCAACTCAAATTGATTGACTGATTGATTGATTGATTGGTCGCCTGTCGTTTAGAAAATAATTGGCGAGATATATTCAATATTAATGAAGATATCGTCATATATGTAACCTTACCGTGAAATGGAAACAAATCAACAACTTAGAATTACCTGGATGGGATGGTTTTAATGCTCGCCACATGAACACTACACACAGACTGTATCTGGATGGTGTGGTTTAAATGCTCGCCTACATGAACACTACACACCTGGATAGTGTGGTTTTAATGCTCGCCCACATGAAGATATCATCATATATGTAACCTTGAAATGGAAACAAATCAACAACTTAGAATTACCTGGATGGTGTGGTTTTAATGTTCGTCCACATGAACACTACACACACACTGTACCTGGATGGTGTGGTTTTAATGCTCGCCCACATGAACGCTACACACAGGCTATACCTGGATGGTGTGGTTTTAATGCTCACCCACATGAAGACTACACACTTACTGTACCTGGATGGAGTGGTTTTAATGCTCACCCACGTGAACACTACACACATACTGTACCTGGATGGTGTGGTTTTAATGCTCGCCCACATGAACACTACACACAGACTGTACCTGGATGGTGTGGTTTTAATGCTCGTCCACATGAACACTACACACACACACTGTACCTGGATGGTGTGGTTTTAATGCTCGCCCACATGAACGCTACACACAGACTGTAGTGGTTTTAATGCTCACCCACGTGAACACTACACACATACTGTACCTGGATGGTGTGGTTTTAATGCTCGCCCACATGAACACTACACACAGACTGTACCTGGATGGTGTGGTTTTAATGCTCGCCCACGTGAACACTACACACATACTGTACCTGGATGGTGTGGTTTTAATGCTCGCCCACATGAATACTAAGCACTGACTGTACCTGGATGGTGTGGTTTTATTGCTCGCCCACGTGAACACTACACACATACTGTACCTGGATGGTGTGGTTTTAATGCTCGCCCACATGAACACTACACACAGACTGTACCTGGATGGTGTGGTTTTAATGCTCGCCCACGTGAACACTACACACATACTGTACCTGGATGGTGTGGTTTTAATGCTCGCCCACATGAATACTAAGCACTGACTGTACCTGGATGGTGTGGTTTTATTGCTCGCCCACATGAACACTACGCACTGACTGTACCTGGATGGTGTGGTTTTAATGCTCGCCCATATGAACACTACGCACAGACTGTACCTGGATGGGGTGGTTTTAATTTTCTGCTGAGGACGAAGGAACCCATTCCTCCGCCACACAATGTTGGCTACCTGCCTGTCGACACACCGCCAACAGATCTGAATGCTGTCTACACGTTGATGTAGAGCTATATATGGACGCAGTTGACATGATTAGTGGTTGGAATGTAGATCAACCAAGACCTTCAGTGGTTGTGGTTTGTAACAAGGCTGTGTATGCCAAAGCTCTTGAGATATACAATTCCCCCTTTGCATGACAGGCTTGAGAGAATTGTGTTGCACTTGGGTGCGTTCCATATCATCATCAATTTCATGGCAATCATTGGGCGTCGCTTATGGTAGTGCAGGTTTGCGAGATGTATCGATCGAGTCAGATATCTTAGCAACATGTTCTGTTGATGCTACACTTGTTCTGGTCATCATACATGTAAATTGTTAATCTTCTGTTGCAATGTATTCGGTCCATCATAGATGCTGGTTGGACCTTTCATATTCAGTGTTTGCTAGAGATGCCAATGCTTGCAGCATATGACAAGATAAATTATGCCAGATACCTGCCTGCATATGTTCTACAAATGATGACACTTCCGGAAAGTCATCCAGATTCACACACATTCCTAATCAATGGTGTCTTTGTAGTGCAAAGATTGACAGGAAATTAATTTAGCCACATTCCACATGATCAAACCATTGAAGTGACTGTACATTGGGACACGAAATCCCGTGGTGGAATCGTGGGAATCACAAACAAAGTTTGTCTAATTAACAAACTGCCTTATTAAAACAGTGAATTGCGTAGAAGTAAAATTGTAGCTCATGGTTAAATTACTGTTCATATTATTACATATTTTAGTTCAAATTGTGCAATGTATACATAGTTTATTTTATTTTACATTACCTAAACTGCATGTACTGATTATATAGAAAATACTTCATCCAATAATGACACTAGATATATTATGCACTGTAACTAGATGATTTACATAGTGTAAATATGCTTTATACAATATATGTCCTATGTATTGTACCCAGATGTTCTACTAAAATGTACTGTAGAGAGAAACTTCTCTCATACTCTGCAAGGGGTCGTAGGGAAATAAAAATCGTTGTCATTGTCATCATTGTCATTGTCATTATCCTTGTCATTGTCATCATTGTCATTGTCATTGTCATTGTCATCATTGTCATTGTCATTGTCATTTTCATTGTCATTGTCATCATTGTCATTGTCACTGTCCTTGTCACACTGAATCATGGCGCAGTTCTTAGGTGGATGGTACTTACGGCTGACCGAAATGAATACTTGCGTTTGTGCAGGAAGATGTCTACACAATCGAATGCAGCTATAAACCACAGACCAAAGGATGCTGGGAAAAGACGTGTTGCAGAAGACGAAGCGGTTGTGCGATGTATTGAGACATGCATCACAAATTGGATTAACCCATTTCAGGCAGATGATAAACTCTGTCATCTGGCTTCTGGAAGAAATGCGACAAGTGACATTTCAGCTGACATGTTGGGAACACATGCAAGGGGGGAGGAAACTGTCAAAGGATGTGTTCGTGAGAGGTTGCACACAGATGGACAAAAGGACTTCTATGTGCCAGTACCAAAGAAGAAACTGAAAACCTTTTAACGTTTGGATGGTCAAGACTGTCAAAGCATCTCTGCTGAAGGAACTGGAGAAGAATTCCAGAGCTGTTAATGTGGTATCTTATGACAGCACATGGATTTCAGGTCCCCTGACAGCGACGTAGCCATTATAGCAATTGGAATTAGTCACTCCGTTCCAGCTACAATGCTATTCAACACAGGGACCCAACAACGGAAAAGAAACATCGATATCACTCAAATTGGATCTACCATCGGACCAGGCATGTGTGAAGTCCTGATTAGCTATATTGCATTTAGTGGTTGTGACTCAACCAGCGCTTTTGTTGGTCACGGTAAAGCAAAAGGCTACAAACTGCTACATGATCACTGTCCCTTCGGAAGTACCATGGCCAAACTTGACAAATTGTTTGTCGCCGATGAAGAACTATTGCAGGAAGGTGAAGCAGCGGTGTGCTCCCTGTGTGGGCGATTATAAGAGTATGATGTGTAGGAGAACAACTGATCCAGCGAAGTTGCCACCGTGCAAGGATGCATGTGACCAACACATCAAGCGTGCCGTCTATCAGGCAGACATTTGGCTGCACTGCTTGGCGGCACGACCTTGTGGCAATAGATGGACTGTTGACGGAGACATGTTGGTACTTTGGATGGACAGTCCCGCAGCTCCACAGGCAGTACTTGAATGTGTCAGCTGCAAGTGTAAGAAATGTGCTGGCGCTCGTTGGTCGTGCAGGCTTAATCAGTTAATATGCCCTGGTGCTTGCCGCTGTAATGCCGATAACTGCGAAAATAGACTCGTCACACCGACAGACATGGATGTTGACCCATTACTCTCAGAAGACGACTCCGATATGGAGTGACATATGGTCCTTGAAGCAGTACGTCAGTTTGTGAACTTCAATAGAGGTTCTTTAAAATTATGTTGTATTTTTAATATTTGGTCATCATTGTCATAATATTTGTGATTTGCCAAAAGGTCTACTTTTATAATCTCGTTTTTGTCAACCACTCATGATAAATGTCGTTTTTCTAATAGAACTGAACCTAACATTTTGGTTAAAGTTTGGAAATTATTAGTTTATAGTTCAATTAAAAAGTAAATAGCAAGAAACTTATGTTGGCAGGGGGTGCAGCCAATTCTTGTTTTAAGGCTCTTTTGGAAATCGGCCCCAGGACTAATAAGAAGAAAGTGGATTATGTTGTGCTGGTAGATAGAACATGTTTACACGCTCTTTGTCTGGTAGGAGTTCACAAAATGATAACCCCAAAATGTGATTAAAGGCGAGTTATTAGATTACCGTAAACACTGATAATGAACAATCAAACATTTCCAGTTTCGCATATGACCAGTTGCTCAACATATCCTTGATGTACATTTCTGGCTGTTTCATCACTAAATAAACTCATGCACATTAATCGTAAGAGTATTAGGCATACAAGGCGAGGGAGCAATTTGTTTGCATTTACAAAAATACACAGCCTTCTTGCATTAAGAAAAACGCCAGATGTCATTAAAACATTATAATGCAAAATAAACATGGCCATTTAAAAAGTAGGTAATCACCATTTGGCCATATCAGAATACGTCATTATGTGTCTGCATGTTTCGAGTTTGTCAGGCAGTCATGATTTACCTCTTGTGTCTGCGTTCATAGGTACATCCGGGAATGGCTTGGCCTGATGGTCGTGTCAAAAATTGTCGACGTCGACCGAGACACTAAGAAGTACTTCCTCCCGCCCCACCGACACAACTGTCTGCGCACTGGACAACCAGGCACCGGCTTCGCTCTCCTCTCCTGGGCAATTCCCATGAATGTGGCAGTGCTGGACGAACTGATGGAGTGCTTCAAACTCGACGGCCCCCGAGGTTATGAATAACAGATCATACCCATTGACACTGCAATAGATTAATTCGTTCTTCCTCACTCGTTAGTTCCCTGCCCCCACGCCTCCCTTTTCTAATCCCCGATACACCATTCCCCCGCCTTCCCCGTCTCCCACTCTTCACCATCTAATTCTCCTTCCCGACTGTCCAAGCATTTTCTCCAGTGGGGCACCACTGGACGAACTGATGGAGTGCTTCATACTCGACGGCCCCGAGGTAATGGTGAATAGTAGCTTATGCCCTTTGACACTGCACAGTGAAAATGTATGCACATCGCCAATAGATCGATACCATTATTTCTTCCTCGGTTGTTCCCTACCCCCCCCCCCCGTCTCCTTTTTCCAATCCCCGATACACCATTCTCCCTCCTCCCTCCTTCCCCGTCTCCCACTTTTCATCGATCCTTCTGCCGATATTCCAATTCTCCTTCCCACCTGTCCCTGATTAGTTAACATCCATTATTTGCGTGTTTCAGGCCTGAGTTATGACCAGTATACTGGGTTTCATCTGTGGCTGAAATTGGGAAGGGCCACAGGATTTCGGTGGGAAATCTTGAAAGCGAGGTTTGATCACATTCCAGGAATCTTGCAAAAGATGGGTAAGTAAAATAGTCACTAAGTGTTTCTGTCATACATGAAAAGACATCGACGAAAACTTGGTTGACTCTCAGTAAACCTGTTGCTTTAGATGGCGATATTGTTGATTTTGTAAATTCTTGCTAAGACTTGAAGCTACAGGTTATGCATGGAACGGGTGAAGCGGTAGTGCGTCATCGTTGAACCTCCGTTTTGGAGAGGTGATATTATAATAGTTATATTATTTGATACGGTTTGCAACAATTAGTGTTAGTGGAACTTTAATCAACATCAACTTTTGAATTAATTTCAGAGGAGGGCATTTCTATATGTGACGTGGGCTGTAGTATCGGTCACGTGGCACTCACTATTGCGGAGAAGTTTCCAAAGTCAGTCATATATGGCTTCGACATTTCTGAAGAAGCTGTCGCACTGGCCAGTCAAGACGCGAACGACAAACGCCTAACCAACGTCACCTTTGGAGTGAACGATCTGTGCGCACTGCCAGTTGATTGGACGAACAAGTGGGACTTGATGATGATGTGGGACGTCGCTCATGACGTCCCGCAAACGAGCAAGGCACTTCGGGAAACTTACCGCGTACTGAAGCCTGGCGGAGTCGTGTCGATGGTAGACGCCAACATGTACACGGAACATGCGGACAATGTCGATGTCCGTCATGCCCGATTCATCTACGGGGTCAGTCTCTGTCACTGCATGCCGGTGTCGTTGTACTTAGAGGGCGGTGAAGGCATGGGGGCAGCGTGGGGACAAGAGAAAGCTGTACAGATGCTACGCGAGGCAGGTTTTACAGACATTAAGACGTTCAGTAAGTCCACTCAATACGAGATGCATTTTGTGTTGTCAAAGGCTGCTCTAGAAACTGACTAACGCTTGAATGAAAATATAAATGTCATCATTGGAAGGAACGTGTTGAGAATGTTTAATTACAGTACGAGTGATGTTTCATGTATGTATCGCTGTTTATGAGTCAATACAATGGAAGTCCATTTTAATTTGCACTACGTGGTTGGTTGGACACGTGTGTTACAACCAGTAATGTAATAATCGACCTTTAATGTACTAAATCGACGGTAATGTAATGTTTGACCGGTAATGTATTAATCATGACGGCTACGTGGGGAGAAGAGAAAGTTTTACAAATGCTACGCGAGGCTTTACAGATATTAAGACGTACAGTAAACCCACTCAGAGCAAGATGTATTTTGTAGTTTCGAAGGCTGCTCTAGAAAGCGACTAACGCTAGAATGAAAATATAAATGTCAGCATTGGAATGAACGTGTTGAGAATGTTTAATTACGGTACGAGTGACGTTTAATGTATGTATCGCTGTTGAAGAGTCAAAACGATGAAAGTCCATTTGGTCAGCACCACGTGGTTGGTTGGACACGTGTCTATTACACTTACTTCTAAAACACAAAAATTAAATTTCATTGTTTTGATTATGTCGAGGAATCAATATGATGAAAGTCCATGTTTGTGTTTTAGTAGTTAGTGTAATAGACACGTGTCCATCCAACCACGTGGAGCAGACCAAATGGTCTTCCATCGTTTTCACTCTTCAACATCGATGTTTATTTTCGTTAAGGGAATACATAAAACAGCATGTTTTAAAACCCACGTCGCAAGTTTAGAGATGATACCTTGTATCTTGAATACTACTCTCTCTCTCTCTCTCTAAGAAGACTTAGTCATTGTTAAATTGTAAATGAAATGCTGTTTCTTTTGTTTGCCTTGTGTCATTGTGTATAGATAGAGGCAGTACTCAGTAATTATTTGATAAGTAAATTATAATTATAATTGCAATATGAAGTTAGTGTTGGTCACAATGTGAGTGGTGTCCTAAGATGTATATAATGATTGTCAACAACTCTTATCAAAGTATACTACAAATGTAACTATAGATTACTTGGAACGAAAACATTTTACCGATCCGCATTTATCTCGCGACAAGTGCAATGTTCTGATCGTATTTCGCTGATCTCCCACACGCATGACCCTAATTAACTGCTATACTATATATATATATATATATATATATATATATATATATATATATATATATATATATATATATATATATATATATATATATATATATATATATATATATATAGTAGTGGTACAGATAGTAGCTGATAGGCATGATTTACTAATTATGTGTAAACACCTTTTGGGGGCCGGCATGCTTGCTGAGATTATTGGATGTATCTTATTTTGATGGTGTATGCTTGCGTAATTTCATGCTCGTTAATTAATAAATCTAAATGTCACTCTTTGGCCTATTTTAATCTACGCTGGACTTGTGTTGTTATTTTGTATATATATATATATATATATATATATATATATATATATATATATATATATATATATATATATATATATATATATATATATATATTTATTTATTAACGTATTCGTATAACTTGGTATTTTTGCCATACGAAGAGACCATATTGAGCTAATCAGGAAATAAGATTTGACAGACTAACTCCTAAAATTGAGCATTTGACACATGGTTTAAGTTGTAAGTTTGTAAGTACACAAGAACTCAAACCGTACGTCTGCACACATTTCGTTTTAATTTGACAGGTCATTACACTTAGGGGGTCATCCATAAAGTGCGTCAGGCTTAAGGGGTGGGGGGTCTATGAGCAAGCGTGACGAAGCGGGGGCGGGGGTCTCGGGCGTAACGATTTTTTTGGTTTATTTCTAAAGCATTTCAACGACAAACCAGCATCATGGGGGTTGTCAAAACGAACGTAATTATAGGGGGTGTACATATCAGCGTTAAGAAGCGTTCCAAGGGGTGGGGTCTCAAAAACGTCCAAAAATAGCGTGAAATACTATATGGATGGCTTCTTGTTTAATATATAATTACTTGTGATATTTCACTTTCTATACATGTACAATAATATATTTTTGTTCGCGGGAATAAAAAATGAGACGTAGGGGAAGGCTGTGTTAGTTGAACCATTTCTCGTTCTTTTTGAGGTATAGGGCGCAATCATAATCATAAGTCAAAATTGTTTTAATTCTCATAAACTATGATTATTAGTAGATCATTTTATACCAAGATAATATATCTAATATGCATAGATAATTATAAATAGCTGATTCAAATAGTGTTGGTAAGCTGGCTCAACTAACACTTGGTGTGGGGTAAGTTGAGCCACAGTGCAACGTAAGTTGCGTAAATGCTTTATTTGTATAATTTATGTAAGCCTTATACAAAATATTCATAGCAACTCAGCCAACACATATATCCAATGGGTACAACACATCTCTGACAAGTCTACTTGCTAAATTAATAAGTCGACACTCTTAATTAATATGTTGTCTTGTAGCTATCCGTTGTCCTAATTTGCTGGGAAAAATTAATTCCTTGATGTATTTGTGGGCAAAGAACACCCATCTTCGTTCTTAAACCGTTGCTCAACTAAACCTCCCTTGGGCCTTGGGTGGCTCAACTAGCCCCGTTTCGACAAGTAGGGAGGCTGGGGCAAAGTGGAACTCCGGGGAAAAGTGAAACATGCTTTGTTTAGACTAGGAAGTTAAGACATCTACCCATGCAGTGGCCCACCAGCAGCCCACGTGATCCTGCATTGAATGAATTGGCCACCATTACTTCTCAACAGCTTTGTAAAATTTAAGAAGAACATGAAGATTTTAAGCGTTGATTTGATTTGCTATCACCAAAATTGATATTCTCTGGTAACAATAGATAATGAAAATTCTCTATACTAGTATGGTTGATGCATCTAAGCTTCGTGCGTGACACATTCGTGGTGCGATTGGGGAGTTATAGAACTCGTGTGAGAAGAAGGTGGTCGGGGCAAAAGTGGAAGGGGCATAGTGGAAGGGGCAAGGTGGAAGGGGCATAGTGGAAGGGGCATTGTGGAAGGGGCAAAGTGGAAGGGGCATAGTGGAAGGGGCAAAGTGGAAGGGGCATAGTGGAAGGGGCAAAGTGGAAGGGGCAAAAGTGGAAGGGGCATAGTGGAAGGGGCAAAGTGGAAGGGGCATAGTGGAAGGGGCAAAGTGGAAGGGGCATAGTGGAAGGGGCATAGTGGAACGGCGTTCTACTTTGCCCCATGTTTTTTGTTTGACCAAGGCCAGGAACGACGGGCAAACTACGTTTAGAATTTCCGTTTGTTTATGCTATAAAAATCTACGATGTCCATTTTTCACAGACTAATTTTTAAACTTAGAAATAACATAGATCTTTTTAAAGTAAATTAATTGGCGTAATGGTTATATCATTTAAGTTTTCTGATTTTCATATGCGTGAAGCTGTATGGATCACATACTGTGTCACCGGAAGCAATATAAAGTGAATTATATAATTTACCATTCATGGACGCTAGCTTTTGAGTTCGCGACACAGAATCATGTAGAACATAGATTTAACTGAGATGCACATATGGCAGGAAACGACTGGGTGTATGGATTCTTCAGGCGTCATCCACGACTTTCGTTACGAAAGCCTGAACCAACGTCAGCAGCTAGAAAATCGGGGTTTAACAAAGCAACTGTATCCAATTTTTTTGTGAGAAACGCCACTTTCCACGGAGCCGTGTTTTCCACGTGGACGAAAGTGGTATAACCATTGTGTCCAACAAAGTGTCAAGGGTAATTTCTTTGGAAGGAAAAAAGTAAGTTGTAAATCTAGTCTCCGCTGAAAGAGGAACACTCGGTTTAACAAACTGAACATTCAGGGCCACTCATCATGAGCCAAGCACCAGACATCACCAAACGTCAGAATCCTATACCAGGTCCAGCAAACTCATGTGATTCAATACTAAGTCCATCAATTTCAGATGACCCAATGGCAGGTCTATCAACCTCAGATGACCTAATGCCAGGTCCAACAACATCAAATTACCCACACACAGGATCATCTGAACAGATTCTTGCTTCAGAGCAAACAACTGTAACACCTGCCCGAGATAAAAGGTACTTCAGGATATGTTTCACCAGCAGACACAATGGGAATAACCCTGGTTGAACAAAATAAACCTAGAAATAAAAGCACAAAAAGAGGTAGGACAGTCGTTTTGACTGCTAGTCCTTACCTAAAGGAATTGCAGGGAGACAAACAAATGCGGGCAGAACAAGGAAGATGTCGGCAAAGGCACAGTTGTTCAATGACAATACTTGTGATTCTGTCCAATTGTCTTGCAAAAAGCAAAACGAAACAGGGAGAACTAATAGCGTAGAGAATACGACATCCGTATCGTGTGGGTCAAGTGGAAACCAAAGAAAGGGGAAAGGGAAGGGGAAGGGGAAAGGGAAGGAACAACTGAAAGATAGTGATGAGGATGCAATGTGCATTTATTGTTTAGGCCTTTTTTAATCGCACTACGGAGAGAAATGGATAAAGTGCGACACTAGCGTAAGACGGGCCCATGAAGAATGTGCAGGAACTGATGACGTTACTAACTTTACTTGTGAACTGTGTATGGAGTAAATACATTTCCAGTGAATTGTATTCGCTGAAAGAGACATTATTCCTTACTTATAGCTCACATATTCTGGCCGTTGTGACAAATGTAACCTATTATACGTCAATAGTGTTCTAATAACATGTTCAGTCACTGGGTGGTACCATGTAACTGTCGCTGCTGTAGTTTCTCGGGAAACATGGGTGACTCAACTAACCCAGTGGCTCAACCAACACTGTCTTCGCCTATTTGTCAAACGTTTTTTTTTCTGTTTGGGGTAGCATTGGAGACATTTGCACTCTCCGACTGTGATGTTTTATAAACGTGACGTTATATTATAAGATGCCACCACAAGGGAAATATATGCTGTAACTTTAAAATGCATTCGTTGAGAAGTACATAACTTGGAATTTTCAACTGGATACACTTGATTTACGCTATCAGTTTAGCTTGGTTTAGTATAGAACTGCAGACGTACGGGTTCACATTGTATAATTCCCAGTAGCGCGTATATTACTAGGGAGACCACTGGTCAAATTTCACCTAGGTTTAGTGGGTGTTTTATATGTACCTAAATATGTAAGATTATTTTTGTGCATGTTCCTAATGTGATTATGTCATATTCTTATTATGGATGCCAATGTATGCAAACCTCATCAATAAATTATCGTGAGTTGATAAATTGTCATGAAGTCATGATGCAAGTGGTGTCAGGCAAGGTGACATACTCTCACTTGTTTAATGTATATATTGACGATTTAAGTGCTGCACTACAGTAACAAAATGTCGCACTGGCTGTTGCTTAGATAACATGAATATATTTCATCCTCCCTTTTAGCGTAGGTTTGAGGGAGCTGTTATCTGTATGTGAAACTTATAGTCTAAACCATGAAATTTAATCATAAGAAAATTGCAATACTAGAGAAAAGTATATGAAAACTGTGTCATCTTGCATTAAAGTTAAATGAAGAGGATATTAAAGAAGTGAACTGTGTTAAATGCCTGGGTCGTGTCATATGCAGTGAATCTGAGGATGACAAAGATATCATGTGTCAGTGTCGTGAGTTGTATGCCCGTGATAACGTGGTAAAGTGCCCGTGGTAACGTGCCCATGGTAACGTGCCCGTGGTATCTTGCCCATGGTAAAGTGCCCGTGGTAATGTACTACTTTTATATGTGCACAGATGATGTTAAAATCAAGCTGTTTAGTACATTTTGCTTATCTATGTATACAGCTCAACTGTGGTGGAATCATTCTGTGTATAGCATCCACAGATGACATGTATGCTACAATAATGTGTTTAGCCGATTACTCAGACTACCCAAATACTGTAGTGCGTCAGGTATGTTAAAATAAAGACCCAACCACTATTTGTTCGGGTTACTGCTGATAAGTACCTCAAGAACAACACTGTCTGTTTTAATAGTTGAAATCTGTATATATATATGTATATATATATATATATATATATATATATGCATATACATATACATATATACATATACATATACATATACATATATATATATATATATATATATATATATATATATATATATATATATATATATATATATATATATATATATATATATCAATCTTCAATATGCCACCTTAATTATTAACAGTAAAAACTATTTAACAATAATAAGTTTAATTAACAATTTGTGTCACTCCTGTTATCATAAAGTTATTAATTTTCACAAGCATGCGCGTTGTAATCAATATTATTTTCAATCTAAGTGTAAAGTACCATTCAAATACAGTACACTTGAATGCACACTCCAGACATTAGTATTTGCTTTTAGTCCTCAACCTACATTGTGAGTAAGCTCTTATCTTCACAACACTTTACTATAGTCGGTCATAACTATCCAGGTGAGTTTTCGTTGTGGTTCGCCATCATGATTTTTCTGTAGCTATAGTTACTGTGGTCGGAACTGCTACAGCATCGTTTATTAGATTTTTCCTTATATATAGAGTCCATGAGTCCACGACAGGTTACACGCTTAGTAGTCTGCGTGAGATGTTTAACTTTCCCTGGTATAAGCACCACGTAAAAGGGATCAACGGCTTTCGTTGTATCTTCCGAAAGACACAGACAATGTGAAGTGAACGAAGTTTCGAAACAGCAGTGAGTAGACTCAAACCCCGATAGACTACGACATACTTACTTACCGAATGCCACGCACCACATGTTTACATGTTTGCTGGAAGTGAAATATTGTTGTTACAAACAATATTATTATGATAATGTCGTGGAAATAACAGTGTGCTAAACATGTTTCAGGTATTAACTTATCTACAATTAAACTGGTTGCCATGGAAACTGTTGTGAATCATGAGGAAACTGAAGCAGAGTTTGAAGAGCGCATGCATCAATCCTTAAACGAGGGGTTCCAGGCCCTTGGCGTTGCTCTCGGGTCGAAGCTTGGTCTTTTCGATCTTCTGATTTCCTTCGACAACCCAAAAACCTCTCAGGAAATCGCCGATGCTGGTGGACTGAAGGAAAGGTACGACATAATTAGTTAAAATGTTAATTATCACACAATTTAAAAAATAAACATGTAAACATATAAACGGTGGTATAATTGTTTGAGATGCCGGCGTCCGTTCTGTTAGAAAAACGACATTTATCATCAGTGGTTGGCAAACATTCTCAGAAATAGCTAAAATCACAAAATGTACCATAAATAAAATAATGTAACTTGAATCATGTTATACGTTCACGGGTTGATACAGTTAATGTAAAACAGCACTCGAAATGTTTCACTTTCAGTTATAAATATGATACGTTCAGTTATTTTATGCAACAATTACTCACTTTTTTCAGTAAAATATATATCCTTAGTACTTTCGTTTGTTCCCGAATCACACACATAGTATATATACCAGATAATTTCATATCAATATATTCCCATATTCATGTATTATAGACTGTACGAGATTATGCTGCATTACGACACATCGTTGTAATTTTTTATTTGCCTCACATCTATTATTATTAACATGATCTCCAATTTGTAGCATCATTCCATGACAAGATTGCTATACCTAATTATAGGTAGTTCTCGTAATAAGCCCCTTGGGGTTTGTAGAGAATCTCATGAGTTACCAGATGAAATTAATTATGACTATACTTGTAACAACATGGTAAATGTGTAACCAAATAAAGTCAAATTGATTGACTGATTGATTGATTGATTGTCTATCATTTAGAAAATAATTGGCGAGATATATTCAATATTAATGAAGATATCGTCATATATGTAACCCTACCGTGAAATGGAAACAAATCAATAACTTAGAATTACCTGGATGGGGTGGGTGTAATACTCGCCCACATGAAGACTACACACAGACTGTACTTGGATGGTGTGGTTTTAATGCTCGCCCACATGAACACTACACACAGACTGTATCTGGATGGTGTGGTTTTAATGCTCGCCCACATGAACACTACACACAGACTGTACTTGGATGGTGTGGTTTTAAAGTTCGTCCACATGAACACTACACACAGACTGTACCTGGATGGTGTGGTTTTAATGCTTGTCCACATGAACACTACACACAGACTGTACCTGGATGGTGTGGTTGTAATGCTCGACCATATGAACACTACACACATACTGCACCTGGATGGTGTGGTTTTAATGCTCGCCCACATGAACACTACACACAGACTGTACCTGGATGGGGTGGTTTTAATGCTCGCCCACATGAACACTACATACAGACTGTACCTCGATGGTGTGGTTTTAATGCTCTGCTGAGGACGAAGAAACCCATTCCTGTGTCACACAAGGTTGGCGACTTGCCAGTCATTGACACACCGCCAACAGATCTGAATGCTGTCTACACGTTGACGAAGAGGTCTATGGACGCAGTTAACATGATTAGTTGTTGGAATGTAGATCAACCAAGACCTTCAGTATTTGTGGTTTATAACCAGGCTGTGCATGCCAAAGCTCTTGAGATATACAATTCCCCCTTTGCATGACAGGCTTGAAAGAATTGTGTTGCGCTTGGGTGCGTTCCATCTCATCATCAATTTAATGGCAATCATTGGGCCTCGCTTATGGTAGCGCAGGTTTGCGAGATGAGTCGACCGAGTCAGATATCTTAGCAACAGGTTCTGTTGATGTTACACTTGTTCTTGTCACCATACATGTAAATTGTTAATCTTCTATTGCAATGTATTCGGTCAATCATAGATGCTGGTTGGATCTTGCACATTCAGTATTTGCTAGAGATGATTCCAGGGTTTGCAGCATATAACGGATAAATTATGCCAGATACCTGCCTGCATATGTTCTACAAATGATGACACTTCCGGAAAGTCATCCAGATTCACACACATTCTTTATCAATGGTATATTTGTAGTGCAAAGATCGACAGGAAATTAATTTAGCCACATTCCACATGATCAAACATTGAAGTGACTGTAAATTAGGAAACGAAATCCCGTGGTGGAATTGTGGGAATCACACTGAATCATGGCGCAGCTCTTAGGTGGATGGTACTTACGGCTGACCGAAGTGAATACTTGCGTTTGTGCAGGGAGATGTCTACACAATCGAATGCAGCTATAAACCACAGACCAAAGGATGCTGGGAAAAGACGTGTTGCAGAAGATGAAGCGGTTGTGCGATGTATTGAGACATGCATCACAAATTGGATTAACCCATTTCAGGCAGATGATAAACTCTGTCATCTGACTTCTGGGAGAAATGCGACAAGTGACATTACAGCTGACATGTTGGGAACACATGCAAGGGGGGAGGAAACTGTCAAAGGATGTGTTCGTGAGAGGTTGCACACAGATGGACAAAAGGACTTCAATGTGCCAGTACCAAAGAAGAAACTGAAAACCTTTAAATCTTTCGATGTGGGTAAAACATCCAAGAAGAAAACGTATGTCTTTAGATCAATCCGTCAACTCTTTGGACGATTTTTGGTAATTAGCTAAAGCCAAAATATACCTCTGCCAGAACTCTTCAAGTACTTCTTGGGTCCAGTACCCCTTGCCATTGCAACACATGTAATTGGTCAAGACTGTCAAAGCATCCCTGCTGAAGGAACTGGAGACGAATTCCAGTGCTGTTAATGTGGTACCTTGTGACAGCACAATGATTGTAGTTGTGATGACAATCCTGCAGGCAATCAAGGTAGACACGACAATGATCTACAGGGAGTTGGCCCATCATGTTTTCAACACCATTGTCAGAGGTGTTGGAATGTGATCACTAATTGACTTGGTGGTGGACACTTATCCTGACATTTCAATCAAGAATGCCGAGAGACATCGCCATACGACGTCTACTGCAGGGTTGCGCGGAAAAACAATTAACTCGGAAAACCAAAGAATTGATCATCAATTCAAAAAGTTACTTTGAAGTGCATAGTTCATGCAAGAACTCTCACAATTTCAATATGCACCAGAATTAAGTAGGCGGTCCCTTTATGGGACCAACAGAGAAGACTGTCACCTGCTCCAAATAGCGACGACTAACTGAAGTCATATGACCATGACAACAGTTCCTGAGCTCAGGCTTAACCACGAAGAAGCAGATAGCCGCCTTCTTCTTCATGCGTCTTGCGCGGCTCGCCTTGGGTCTAACACAGTGGTTTTCAGGTCCCCTGACAGCGACGTAGCCATTATAGCAATTGGAATTAGTCACACCATTCCAGTTACAATGCTATTCAACACAGGGACACAACAACGGAAAAGAAACATCGATATCACTCAAATTGGATCTACCATCGGACCAGGCATGTGTGAAGTCCTGATTAGCTATATTGCATTTAGTGGTTGTGACTCAACCAGCGCTTTTGTTGGTCACGGTAAAGCAAAAGGCTACAAATTGCTACACGATCACCGTCTCTTCAGAAGCACCATGGCCAAACTTGACAAATTGTTTGTCGCCGATGAAGAATTATTGCAGGAAGGTGAAGCAGCAATGTGCTCCCTGTGTGGGCGATTACAAGAGTATGATTTGTAGGAGAACAACAGACCCAGCGAAGTTGCCACCGTGCAAGGACGCATGTGACCAACACATCAAGCGTGCCGTCTATCAGGCAGACACTTGGCTGCACTGCTTGGCGGCACGACCTTGTGGCAATGGATTGACTGTTGACGGAGACATGTTGGTACTTTGGATGGACAGTCCTGCAGCTCCACAGGCAGTACTTGAATATATCAGCTGCAAGTGTAAGAAATGTACTGGCGCTCGTTGGTCGTGCAGGCTTAATCAGTTAACATGCCCTGGTGCTTGCCGCTGTGATGCCGATGACTGCGAAAATAGACTCGTCACACCGACAGACATGGATGTTGAACCATTACTGTCAGAAGACGACTCCGATATGGAGTGACATATGGTCCTTGAAGCAGTACGTCAGTTTGTGAACTTCAATAGAGGTTCTTTAAAATTATGTTGTATTTTTAATATTTTGTCATCATTGTCATAATATTTGTGATTTGCCAAAAGGTCTACTTTTATAATCTCGTTTTTGTCAACCACTCATGATAAATGTCGTTTTTCTAATAGAACTGAACCTAACATTTTGGTTAAAGTTTGGAAATTATTAGTTTATAGTTCAATTAAAAAGCAAGCAAGAAGCAAGAAACTTATGTTGGCAGGGGGTGCAGCCAATTCTTGTTTTAAGGCTCTTTTGGAAATCGGCCCCAGGATTAATAAGAAGAAAATGGATTATGTTGTGCTGGTAGATAAAACATGTTTACTCGCTCTTTGTCTGGTCGGAGTTCACAAAATGATAACCCCAAAATGTGATTAAAGGCGAGTTATTAGATTACCGTAAACACTGGTAATGAACAATCAAACAATTCCAGTTTCGCATATGACCAGTTGCTCAACATATCCTTGATGCACATTTCTGGCTGCGTCATCACTAAATAAACTCATGCACATTAATCGTAACAGTATGAGGCATACAAGGCGAGGGAGCAATTTGTTTGCATTTACAAAAATACACAGCCTTCTTGCATTAAGAAAAACGCCAGATGTCATTAAAACATTATAATGCAAAACAAACATGGCCATTTAAAAAGTAGGTAATCACCATTTGGCCATAGCTGAATACATCATTATGTTTCTGCATGTTTCCAGTTTGTCAGGCAGACATGATTTACCTCTTGTGTCTGCGTTCATAGGTACATCCGGGAATGGCTTGGCCTGATGGTCGTGTCAAAAATTGTCGACGTCGACCGAGACACTAAGAAGTACTTCCTCCCGCCCCACCGACACAACAGTCTGCGCACTGGACAACCAGGCACCGGCTTCGCTCTCCTCTCCTGGGCAATTCCCATGAATGTGGCAGTGCTGGACGAACTGATGGAGTGCTTCAAACTCGACGGCCCCCGAGGTAATGAATAACAGATCATACCAATTGACACTGCAATAGATTAATTCGTTCTTCCTCACTCGTTAGTTCCCGGCCCCCACGCCTCCCTTTTCTAATCCCCGATACACCATTCCCCCGCCTTCCCCGTCTCCCACTCTTCACCATCTAATTCTCCTTCCCGACTGTCCAAGCATTTTCTCAAGTGGGGCACCACTGGACGAACTGATGGAGTGCTTCATACTCGACGGCCCCGAGGTAATGGTGAATAGTAGCTTATGCCCTTTGACACTGCACAGTGAAAATGTATGCACATCGCCAATAGATCGATACCATTCTTTCTTCCTCGGTTGTTCCCTACCCTCACCCCGTCTCCTTTTTCCAATCCCCGATACACCATTCTCCCTCCTCCCTCCTTCACCGTCTCCCACTTTTCATCGATCCTTCTGCCGATATTCCAATTCTCCTTCCCACCTGTCCCTGATTAGCTAACATCCATTATTTGCGTGTTTCAGGCCTGAGTTACGACCAGTATACTGGGTTTCATCCGTGGTGGAAATTGCGAAGGGCCACAGGATTTCGTTGGGAAATATTAAAAGCTAGGTTAGATCACATTCCAGGACTCTTGCAAAAGATGGGTAAGTAAAATAGTCACTAAGTGTTTCTGTCATACATGAAAAGACATCGACGAAAACTTGGTTGACTCTCAGTAAACCTGTTGCTTTAGATGGCGATATTGTTGATCTTGTAAATTCTTGCTAAGACTTGAAGCTACAGGTTATGCATGGAACGGATGAAGCGGTATAGTGCGTCATCTTTGAACCTCCGTTTTGGAGAGGTGATATTATAATAGTTATATTATTTGATACGGTTTGCAACGATTAGTGGTAGTATAACTTTAATCAACATCGACTTTTGAATTAATTTCAGAGGAGGGCATTTCTATATGTGACGTGGGCTGCAGTATCGGTCACGTGGCATTCACTATTGCGGAGAAGTTTCCAAAGTCAGTCATATATGGCTTCGACGTTTCTGAAGAAGCTGTCGCACTGGCCAGTCAAGACGCGAAAGACAAATCCCTAACGAACATCACCTTTGGAGTGAACGATCTGTGCGCACTGCCAGTTGATTGGACGAACAAGTGGGATTTGATGATGATGTGGGACGTCGCTCATGACGTCCCGCAAACGAGCAAGGCACTTCGGGAAACTTACCGCGTACTGAAGCCTGGCGGAGTCGTGTCGATGGTAGACATCAACATGTACACCGAGCACGCGGACAATGTTGATGTGCCTCATGCCCGCTTCATCTACGGCGTCAGTCTCTGTCACTGCATGCCGGTGTCGTTGTACTTTGAGGGCGGTGAAGGCATGGGGGCAGCGTGGGGACAAGAGAAAGCTATACAGATGCTACGCGAGGCAGGCTTTACAGACATTAAGACGTTCATTAAGTCCACTCAACACGAGATGCATTTTGTGTTGTCAAAGGCTGCTCTAGAAACTTGCTAACGCTTGAATGCAAATATAAATGTCAGCATTTGAACGAACGTGTTGAGAACGTTCAATTACAGTACGAGTGATGTTTCATGTATGTATCGCTGTTGAAGAGTCAAAACAATGGAAGTCCATTTTAATTTGCACCACGTGGATGGTTGAACATGTCTGTTACAACTAGTAATGCAATAATCAACCTTTATTGTAATAAATCGACGGTAATGTAATTTTCGACCGGTAATATAATAATGACGACGGCTGCGGAGAAGAGAAAGCTGTACAAATGCTACACGAGGCATTACAGATATTGAGACGTACAGTAAACCCACTCAGAGCAAGATGTATTTTGTAGATTCGAAGGCTGCTCTAGAAAGCGACTAATGCTTGAATAAAATATAAATGTCAACATTGGAACGAACATGTTTAATGTATGTATCGCTGTTGAAGAGTCAAAACGATGGAAGACCATTTTCAAAAACACAAAAATGAAATTTCATTGTTTTGATTATGTTGATAAATCAATATGATGTAAGTCAATTTTCGTGTTTTAGTAATTAGTGTAATAGACACATGTCCAACCAACCACATGGAGCAGACCAAATGGACTTGTTTTCACTCTTCAACAGCGATGTTTATTTTCGTTAAGGGAATACATAAAACATTGTGTTTTAAAAGTTTATATTTGATCCCTTGTATCGTGAATACTACTCTCTCTAACAAGACTTAGTCATTGTTAAATTGAAAATGAAACACTATTTCTGTTGGTTGCCTTGTGTAATTGTGTGTAGAGAAAGGCAGTAATTATTTGATAAGTAAATTATAATTATGATTACAATATGAAATTTGCGTTGGTCACAATGTGAGTGTCGTCCTAAGATGTATACCATCAAGTAGCTGATTGTCAACAAAGCTTATCAAAGTCCACTACAAATGTAACTACAAATTACTTGGAACGAAGACATTTCACTGATCCGTATTTATCTCGCGACAAGTGCAATATTCTGATCGTATTTTGCTGATCTCCCACACGCATGACTCTAATTGCCTACAATATATTCCCTTTTTTCTAGAACTAATGGGACCACCCCTTAATGTCGTACATCGATGTTTTGAGATCATCCCTTATTAATAAAGTATGCTGATGCTCAACATTTAATGAAAAGAAAAATAATATATATATATATATATATATATATATATATATATATATATATATATATATATATATATATATGTATATATATATATATATATATATATATATATATATATATATATATATATATATATATATATATATATATATATATATATATATATATATATATATATATACGTATTCCTGTAACTTCGTACTTTTTGCCATATGAAGAGATCATATTGAGCTAATCATGAAATCATATTTGACAAACTAACTCCTAAAATTGAGCATTTGACACATGGTTTAATTTGTAAGTACACAAGAACTCAAACCGTACGTCTGCACACATTTCGTTTTAATTTGACAGGTCATTACATTTAGGGGGTCATCCATAAACTGGGTCAGGCTAAAGGGGTGGGGGTCTATGAGCAAGCGTGACGAAGTGGGGGTGGGGGGTCTCGGGCGTAACGATTTTTTAAATGTTGGCTCATTTAGCTGTCAATATCTGACAGATAGCTCTAATTGTTAAGCCATTTTTTTCGTGTATTTCAAAAGCATTTCAACGACAAACCAGCATCATGGGGGCTGTCAAAACGAACGTAATTATAGGGCGGTGTACATATCAGCGTTAAGAAGCGTTCCAAGGGGGTGGGGGTTCTCAAAAACGTCCAAAAATAGCGTGAAATACTATATGGATGGCTTCTTATTTAATATATAATTACTTGTGATATTTCACTTTCTATACATGTACAATAATATATTTTGTGTTCGTGGGAATAAAAAAATTAGACGTAGGGGAAGGCAGTGTTAGTTGAACCATTTTTCGTTCTTTTTGATGTATATGGCGCAAATATAGCCATAAGTCAAAATTGTTTTAATTCTCATAAACTAGTATTATTAGTAGACCATGTTATACTAAGATAATATATCTAGCCTGCATAGATAATTATAAATAGCTGATTCAAATAGTGTTGGTAAGCTGGCTCAACTAACACTTGGTGTGGGGTAAGTTGAGCCACAGTGCAGCGTAAGTTGCGTAAATGCTTTATTTGTATAATTTACGTAAGCCTTATACAAGAAATTCATAGCAACTCAGCCAGCACATCTATCTAATGGGTACAACACATCTCTGACAAGTCTACTTGCTAAATTAATAAGTCGACAAACTTAATTAATATGTTGTCTTGTAGCTATCCGATGTCCTAATTTGCTCGGAAAAATGAATTCCTTGATGTATTTGTGGGCAAAGAACACCCATCTTCGTTCTTAAACCGTTGCTCAACTAAACCTCCCTTGGGCCTTGGGTGGCTCAACTAGCCCCGTTTCGACAAGTAGGGGAGGCTGGGTCAAAGTGGACAACCGGGGCAAAGTGAAAAATGCTTTGTTTAGACAAGGAAGTTAAGAAATCTACCCGTGCAGCGGCCCACCAGCAGCCACGTGATCCTGCGTTGAATGAATTGGCCGCCATTACTTCTCAACAGCTTTGTGAAATTTAAGAAAAAAATTAAGATTTTAGCGTTGATTTGATTTGCTATCGCCGAAATTTATATTCTCTGGTAATAATGAAAATTCTTTATACTAGTTGATGCATCTAAGCTTCGTGTGTGACACATTCATGGTGCGATTTGGGAACTATGTCCCTGTCTGTATTAATACATAGAACTCGGGGGAGAAGAAGGTGGCCGGGGCAAAGTGGAAGGGGCCAAGTGGAACCACGTTCTACTTTGCCCCATGTTTTTTGTTTGGCTAAAGCCAGGAACGACAGGCAAACTACGTTTTAAATTTCCGTTTGTTTATGCTATAAAAATCTACGATGGCCATTCTTCACAGTAATACAATATTAATTTTTAAACTTAGAAATAGCATAAATATTTTGGTTTAAGTAAATTAATTGGCGTAATGGTTATATCATATCAGTTTTCTGATTTTCACATGCGTTAAGCTGTAAGGATCACATTCTGTGTCACCGGAAGCAATATAAAGTGAATTATATTAGTCATTCAAGGAGTAGAAATAGGTTAGCTTTTGAGTTCGCGACAAAAGATCGAACATCTATTTAACTGAGATGCACAGATGGCAGGAGACGACTGGGTTTGTGGATTTTTTAGGCGTCATCCACGACTTATCGTTACGAAAGCCTGAACCAACGTCAGCAGCTAGAACCTCGGGGTTTAAAAAAGCAACTGTATCCAATTTGTTTTAACTATTGGGTTTTCTATATGAGAAACACCACTTTCCATGGAGTCGTGTTTTCCACGAAAGTGGTATAACCATTGTATCCAACAAAGTGTCAAGGGTAATTTCTTTGAAAGGAAAAAAGCAAGTTGGAAATCTAGTCTCCGCTGAAAGAGGAACACCCGGTTTAACAAACTGAACATCCGGGGCCACTCATCATGAGCCAAGCACCAGACATCACCAAACGTCAGAATCCTATACCAGGTCCAGCAAACTCATATGATTCAATACTAGGTCCATCAATTTCAGATGACCCAACGGCAGGTCCATCAACCTCAGATGACCCAATGCCAGGTCCAACAACATCAAATTACCCACACAGGATCATCTGAACAAATTCTTGCTTCAGAGCAAACAACTGTAACACCTGCCCGAGATAAAAGGTACTTCAGGATATGTGTCACCAGCAGACATAATGGGAATAACCCTGGTTGAACAAAATAAACCTAGAAATAAAAGCACAACAAGAGGTAGGACAGTCATTTTGACTGCTAGTCCTTACCTAGAGGAATTGCAGGGAGACAAACAAATGCGGGCAGAACAAGGAAGATGTCGGCAAAGCCACAGTTGTTCAATGACAATACTTGTGATTCTGTCCAATTTTCTTGCAAAAACCAAAACGAAACAGGGGAAACTAGTAGCGTAGAGGATACGACATCCGTATCGTGTGGGTCAAGTGGAAACCAAAGGAAGTGAAAAGGAAAGGGGAAGGGGAAGGAACAACTGAAAGATAGTGATGAGGATGTAATGTGCATTCATTGTTTAGGCCTTTTTTTAAAATCGCACTACAGAGAGAAATGGATAAAGTGTGACACTAGCATAAGATGGGCACGTGAGGAATGTGCAGAAATTGATGACGTTACTGACTTTACTTGTGAACTATGTATGGAGTAAATACATTTCCAGTGAATTGTATTCGCTGAAAGAGACATTATTCCTTACTTTTAGTTCACATGTTCTGGCCTTTGTGACAAATGTAACGTCAATAGTGTTCTAATAACATGTTCAATCACTGGGTGGTACCATGTAACTGTCGCTGCTGTAGTTTCCCGGGAAACATGGGTGGCTCAACTAACCCAGTGGCTCAACCAACACTGCCTTCCCCCATTTGTCAAACTTTCTTCTGCTTGGGGTAGCATTGGAGTCATTTGCACTCTCCGACTGTGATGTTTTATAAACGTGACGTTATATTATAATATGCCATCACAAGGGAAATATATGTTGTAACTTTAAAATGCATTCGTTGAGAAGTACATAACTTGGCATTTTCAACTGGATATACTTCATTTATTATACTATCAGTTTAGCTTGGTTTAGTATAGAACTGCAGACGTACGGGTTCACATTGTATAATTCCCAGTAGCGCGTATATTACTGGGGAGACCACTGGTCAAGTTTCACCTAGGTTTAGTGGGTTTTTATATGTACCTAAATATGTAAGATTATTTGTGTGCATGTTCCTAATGTGATTATGTCATATTTTATGGATGCCAATGTATGCAAACCTCATGAATAAATTATCATGAGTTGATAAATTGTCATGAAGTCATGATGCAAGTGGTGTCAGGCAAGGTGACATACTCTCACTTGTTTAATGTATATATTGACGATTTAAGTGCTGCACTACAATAACAAAATGTCGCACTGGCTGTTGCTTAGATAACATGAATATATTTCATCCCCCCTTTTAGCGTAGGTTTGAGGGGGCTGTTATCTGTATGTGAAACTAATAGTCTAAACCATGAAATTTAATCATAAGAAAATTGCAATACTAGAGAAAAGTATATGAAAAAAGTGCCCGTGGTAACGTGCCCGTGGTATCTTGCCCATGGTAAAGTGCCCGTGGTATCTTGCCCATGGTAAAGTGCCCGTGGTAACGTGCCCGTTGTAACGTACTACTTTTATATGTGCACAGATGATGTCAAGATGAAGCTGTTTAGTACATTTTGCTCATCTATGTATACAGCTCAACTGTGGTGGAATCATTTTGTATATAGCATCCACAGATGACATGTATGCTACAATAATGTGTTTAGCCGATTACTCAGACTACCCAAATACTGTAGTGCGTCAGGTATGTTAAAATAAAGACCCAACCACTATTTATACTGCTGATAAGTACCTCAAGAACAACAGTCCGTTTTCATAGTTAAAATCTGAGTAATTTTAATCATAATGTCATTTCTGTAGAACATGTTCAGTTAAACTAGGTTTGAAAATATGGAAAAAACAAAGAGCTGCATGTAAACACACTAGATTCCTTACTGTGTTCTTAATTATTTGGTGGAATTCGGATATTTCTCATTCTATAGCACTCGGAATAAAAAATTATACTTAAGGTACAAAGTCTCATAATTTTATTGGTAATATTATGTCATAATTAAGGTATAAAATCTGATAGTGGCCTTATGCATTAATTAGAGTACAGAGAGGATAAGTATCTTTTCTAACATTTTGACTGAACAAACACTCGTAAAATTATATTCCCTCCACAATGTGAACATGATATTTATCCGAAACATTCACATTAAACAGATAACGGTCAAAGTGTACCTTTAAAATGTTGTTCTATAAAATACACCTGGGTTGTGAATATGTTAGAGTAAACATAGTTTTTAAAATTAATACTGTAACATGATTTTTCAATAAAAACTATCAGACCTTGTACCTTTAAATGAAGGACATCTCCAAATGTTAACAGTCAAAATAGCAAGTTACATCAGTGAGTTGCACCCGTCTTTCTTGTCTCGGAGCTAGCAGCAGTAAATATGAACAGCATAGTCTGGCGAAGTAATAAACAGATCTACAACCTAACAGCAGTGAACACAACAACAGGTTGTCTGACAGTTCCTGGACTGCAGTCAAACAGGAATTGAATCTTTGTCCAGTTTGCCTACTGGACAAAGATTACTACTAATTCCGAATTTTGTATCTGCCCACTGTATCCAATTCAAATATGCATCAAACACAAACTATTCATCGAGACCCATATAAAATTCATGAAAATTAACTGATTGAAAGACAATCTGTTTTAATGATGACGATTTCTTTCAATGGACACTGCCCACATAAAGACACCATTGACAAATAGGCATATGATAATCTTGCATTACAATTTTAGAAATGGTGTATTTGACAGATTCAGGAAGGTTGCATTTGTAAATAGCATCTGCCCCAGCATTATCATACAGCACTAGCAGTTAAACCTTTTTAGTAGAAAAAGCCTGCTCGCATGTTACGTGAATCAGTAAAATTGTACTATCAGTGATAAATATGGAACAAACACTGAATAATGAATATTACAATAGTAAACCACACTGGGTTAAACTTTGTAGTCACTTGTGCAATTAACAGATACTGGCAAAATTTCAAACATTGAAGTTTACTCAAGTGGGTGTATGTTTAAAAAAATAACTCAATTAAATTAACCCAGAAGGATGAATGCTAAACAGTAACCATATTTGTTTACAACACTACAATCATCACTACAATGAACAGATACTGGTAACAAGTTTACTCAAGTTTTTCAACAATACATTTTATCAAGACAGACATCCACATTGTGAAATAGCATAGATTCATAGTTATTCGATTTCTATAAAACTCGGCAGTGAATCTTAGAAACTGGGAAACTGACAGGAAACAAACAGGAAATTAAACTGTTACTTTCACAAGCACTATCCTTCGTTTCTGATAATTTACAGTGTGATAAATCTAAGCAGATTGCTGGGCACTTGATGCAAATAACATCAACACCATGGTCATGAAAATGTGCAATTTGACAGCATTCTAAACCTGTATACATAGAATGGAAAGCCACAGGTAAACAAAGATATCCTGCCTTTTAAAAATATTATACAACTACCGCTTTCATTCCATTTCTTAATTAGTTTGATTAAAATGAAATTATGCATTCACCTAAAAATTCTAATATGGACAACTCTACTAAACATAAAAATGATTCGATATTCAGATAACCATATATTGTTTTATAGAAATTAATTTAAATACAGAGAGAATAATAGCACATATCGTTAAGCTACATGAAAAACTAGATAATTGTGAAAAATTCAGATATTTGTGATCTTATTTGTAAAAAACATTGTGGTTTGAATGTTACACCGTTATTTTTCAACCAAGTAATTATGTGTGTTTGAATCACAACTCAAAAGCGTATGTTTACAAACGACCATGAATCGAAAAATGCGTACCAAGTGAACCTATGCCGCACGTGGTTTTCTAGCTACATCTCACCAGCCGAGAAGCAGGTTAAACAGTGGTACACCAACAGTGACACGAACTTAAATATTTCAACATTTCATCAAAGTAATATAGACAAGTGTGCCTGAGTGTGCAGGCCGGCTAAATGCCTGAGTGAAACATCCATGCCTGTAATCATCTGTGTACAGCGTATATACACATTCAGTGAAATACAAAGTGCATGACCTGTGCCACACTTTGTTTGCAACGGTGACACAACGATGACACATTCTGACATTAACCATCGAAACGAATCAACAAGACAAGAATCAGTGAAGCGCCCTCACGACTGGCGCCCTCACGACTGGCGCCCTCACGACTGGCCAGCAGCGAGCTTGCTCTGAATCAAGGATGACTTTCGGTGTGGCACGGACTCTGGTGTTGGGATGGTGCTTCCAGTTGGCCCAGGGAGGATCAGGGGAGTTGGCTGTTTCATCTGCTTCATTTGTCCAGTCTTACCGGCGTGTGCCTTTGCCATTTGGTAATCGCCAGAATCAAAATATTTTTGCTGAAAAGCAGAATCATATGCAGGCTTACTGGACTTTGTAACCCCGGCTTGGATCCTAAAATTGCACAGCCTGTTTCACTGTAGTAAAATGACCTACTTTCTTGTAATAGATGGGGTTATTTGTTGTCCTACAGGTGAGAAATTTAACACTACGTGGCCTTTCACATCTTAAAGTTGTCTAGGTAAGATTTATTTCAGACTTGAATATTCACTATACATTATGCTACAATTTAATGAACTTATAAAAGCAAAACATAACATGTGCAATTTGTCTTAATATCATATGACATTTTTTTATTCTTGCAAATTATGCTATGAACAGCCACACCTCCAACTATAGTCACATAGATACCGAAGCAACAATGATATCCATACCCCTTTAAAGATACGTTTCTGAAGAAATGCTGATGAGCCAGGCCCTCGTAATCCAGGGTATTTTGAGTGCAGCTTGGCTTCTTGTTCCTTCTCAATCCTTTCATTAGACTGAAACAAAACACAGGCTTAAGTACATAATTGTGCATGGAACTTTAATAAAATTACTACTACTTGACTACTTCGACTACTTCTACCTGGAGTTTGGACTGTGACTGGATTTTTGACTATGGTCTATGCCACAGTGGGGCGCGGTGGTCGAGTGGTAGAGCGTCGGACTTTTGGTCGAAGAGACCGGGGTTCAAAACCACCTGTGGCAGAGCGTCGGACTTTTCGGTCGAAGGGACCGGGGTTCAAAAACCACCTGCTGCCGTTTCAAAACCTGGGCAAATTTGTTCACCCCACTTTGCTCGTGTCTTTCGGAAGAGACACTAAAAGCCGTTGGTCCCTTCTACCTGGCGTCTATGCCAGGAGAAGTAAAAGATCCCACACAGGGAGTAAATGTGTAACCTGTTGTGGACTCAAAGAGTGGTGGTCTCTATCTCTAACCCACCAATTCCCGGCACGTGAGAGGCGCCGAACGACAGAATCATCAACATAATGATGTTGGCCGTTTAATGGTAGAAGACAGCTTATGTGAAATGACAGAAGGTACAAAGTGACATTTGTTGCTCTTTTCGCTCTGTAGGTGCAGTAAGCATGTGCGCGTATTCCCGACGGCATATAATGACCCTATGCAGATAGTCAACAAATACTATCGTAGCTGATTCATATGTTAATGCAATGATGGAACTTTAGCTGCTGCTATTTTTACTGGCAGGTTCTCATTGCGCACACCTGAAGTGCCAGACCAATAATCGTTGTGCACTACATCATGGTCTGGACCTATAATGGCTATATAGCAACAGCCTAACAATTATTACATATACAAAAAACGGGCTTATTTATTTCATTTTAATGTCTAAAATATCCCAGACGAGTTAGTTTTTGGTCCAGCGGAACAACACCCCCTGTTAGTACTGGGGGGCCTGACTACACCTACTATGATCTAAGTTAATGGCTATGCCATGGCATGAACCAGGTCCAATGGCAATGCCAGCGGCAATGCAGTGCTAGCGGCACGCAAGGGCCAAGCTAGGCAAAAAAATTCGCCCCGCTCTTCGTCTCTGGGGCGAAAGTCGCGTACAGCATTTGCTAAAGCATGGTTTTGGCAGTTCCGTAGCCATTTGGCTACGGAACTAATAACTTAAGTTTTAAAACCGATACACACTAACCGTTTCACATGTGTATTCTGTGACATACAACCGACAATTGGGCGTCAAGAAACTGAAGAAATGTGCTCCAAATAATTACTTATGAGTACTTTTTTCACAATTAGCCGCCATACTGTGCACGTGATGTTGCCTTTGGGTCACATGATCAAACGCGATTTCGTGTAGAATGAGGCCAGAATGGGCCAGCAGCACAGAAATAAATAAAACACCCGTTAGTAAGTTAATAGTTTATAGGGGCATTATTAATGATGTAACTCTATGGCCAGCAGACGGCAATTCTTAGTGTGACCTTATATAGATCTATGGAAATCCTGCATGCTTTTCTTGCTCACAACAACATCCGGTTATATACAAACCTTGACAAGCACATGCGTTCTGACAAAAAGGTAATAATTTCACACTTTTACATGGTTATTGTCAGGTAACTTTAGTGATATACATATAAGAATGCATACAGACACGAAAGACGTGTTTATTGCTCTGTTTAAGGCGTTTTTGTAAGGTTTCACGTTTCATGAAAATACTTACGCTTTTAATGAACGAGATCTTCGCCTCTACTACAGTAAAAGCCAGATAGAAAAAAAAATTGTAGGGCGATTGACTTTGCCTAGGGCCAAGCAAGGACGTGGTGGTAGCTCTAGACAATTGACAGAAGGATCAAACACTCGACTTGTTTTCAGTTTGATCTAGCCATTGGTACAAACTCGCAAGTATTCACGTTGTCACTAGCTACAAAATATGCACTTCAAGTGTCTGTAATAAGAGCGCGAATGTTGCTAGAAGACAACAACGATCGTATTGACGGTTCATTCTAGTACCAACGGTTGTTTATGGTGGCGCTTCAATTAATTTTACAAGCACCTGCCCTCCAATACTATCGTTCAGCTCCGAATATCATGACCTACAAACCTCCGGAGCAACCTCTTTTGGTTCTGTGAATCCTTCAGCCTTAGTTTCGGTCGATGTCTGTTCCTCGGAATCCATGATAATGGCAGCTTTCCAAAAAGAAATCAAACTTTCAACGAACGATTACCCCACTTCTTCGCGGTAGTGACGTCAGAAAGCAAAATCCAACACTCGGACCTGCTCACGGACTATCAAAACTCGAAATGATTTTTACCAAAATAATAAGACTTTCCTATACTACGTAATAATATTATTATTACGTTTTAAGCATTCTTAATGAAAATTGCCGACATTGCCGTTCATCCAAGCAGCTAGATGAGTCTTATTGACCCCAGACATCGTGGAATCTAAAAATATAAGACAAAACATATCTGCGTCTTACACAAATTTATTGACCGACGTAGATGCTTTCCGTCGTACATTTATCATGAAAATGCACCCAGGCAGTACACTTGGCAGCCGATTTGACAGTTAGTTTTGCAGTTAAACTTCTAATTGTGCACCTAGCGGAAACTCACGGAACCTGCTCGCGTTAGCATGCATGTTCGTAGCCGAATCCATATCCGAAATATTTATAACCAATGAGCAACGTGGTGACAACTGATGCGGTTTAGATAATTTGACAAGTCGTTTTTGTTTACTTGTGTTCGTTAATTTCCACATACTGTTTAGCGTATTCCTCTTTAACCACGTTACAATGAATCTCAGCACAAAGTATTTCCTGACTGTCATTTGGGTGCTACTGCTGTATGCGATCGGAACGTGGTTGTTTTTCAGAGGTTTTCTTTTGAAGCGGTCCGTTGTCACGCAGAACAGCACGTGCGTGGAGCGTCCTGCTTTAGCCGCAGTCGCTGGCCCGGACGACCTATGTGACGGCGCGGGCTGCTGGATGCCGCGTCGATTTGACAGAGCGGTCGTCCTCGTCATAGACGCTCTACGATATGATTTCGTAGCTTACAATTCATCTATTGACATCTCTGCGGAGTTACCGTATCAAAACAAATTAAAAATGCTGAACGAACTGCTTGAAAGAAAACCCCAGAATACACGACTTTATCATTTCTGGGCAGATCCTCCCACTACCACAATGCAACGACTTAAAGGGTTGACAACTGGCAGCTTACCAACGTTTGTTGATGCCAGTTCAAATTTTGACACTGCAGAGATAACTGAAGACAATTTCATTGATCAGTTCGTGAAGAGTAATCGACAGATAGTTTTCATGGGTGATGACACCTGGACTCATTTGTTTCCTGGAAGATTTGCTAAACAGTTTGATTTCCCATCTTTTAATGTGAAAGACTTGCATACTGTTGACAATGGTGTCATTGAACACTTGATCCCGGAAATGAAACAAGGCAACTGGGACTTACTGATTGGTCACTTTCTGGGCGTAGATCATTGTGGACATCGCTATGGGCCACAGCATCCAGCTATGGCAGAGAAACTAGCACAGCTTGATGGCGTATTGAGGTACCAAGTCAGTCAAACAATTTTACTTTGCCAATTTTATGCATGGTATTTAAATGCTGGTAACTACTAATGCAAAATTCAGAATGCCCAAGTGAGAAAAAAATATCACTGTCTGTCTCATAATTTCCTGATCCTGATTTTGTTTGATCCTTTGAAAACTTTCTAAATGTTTAGTAATAAATAGTTGTAGATAGGTAAATGTTTTTATTCTACAATAAAAGGTTACCTTCATGTTCATATAAATTCAGATTTAACCGAATATGTTGCCGACCTAATTATATGTTCTAATAATGTGAGGGTGATTGAGCATGAAACTTGCTGCAGCATTGACAATGACATATTGATTGCCCAAAATACTGTTATTTTTGTAGTACCCAAATATCTTAAATATCTGTTTACAAATGTACCACAAAATACCACAAAAATCTACATACCCAGTACTCCTAAATACAGTGGATTATTTAGCAGGGAGGCTATTGGGCCATGGCCCTTGGCATATCAGTCGGTACCTTTAGACTAGAGAAATCCATCTTATCAGACAAACAATACAATAATCATGTACCCCAATATATATGTATAATTATTTTTTTAGAGTTTATTTGGTTGTGCTGAGTATTTCACATAAGAACAAGAACAAGAAAGTTTTGACCTCGTTTGTGATACAGATAAAAAATTTAACGATAGAGGAAAATGTGCATTGATACGTTCACATGGAAAAATACAAACGCTATAAATCAATAAGGGGTCAGTGACTCCTATAAAGACTTTACAGTCGCTCTCATAGGAGCCACCAATGGAATATAATTAACTAACTCATTTATACAAAAGATTGTGACAGTGCGTGTGTGCAGAGGGTGAAAGAGTGTGCAGGAATATTTGTGTGTATATACTGATATATGTGTGATAATATGTAATATTAATTATAATAAATAATAGTCATGCATTCATAAATGTATTACTGATTAAGTCGAATTTGATAGCAAGTATAGCAATTTAGTATTGTACACGTATCTTCATATTTTTTTAATCAATGTTTTTGCATAATTTGCAAAACCTTGTTAACAGCGAGTTCCTATCTTCTCTGTAACTATTTTTGGGGTATTATTTATAACATGTGGCAAGTTATATCTAAATAAGTATATATCAGTTGTACACCTTGTGTTATGATTGTGTATATTTTGGGTTATTTTCCAGTTTAATAAGTCGGCAGGTAATTTTTTATGCATGTGTTTAAAATAAATTTAGTTTCATGTAATTTTAAGAAATCTTCTATTTTTTAAATATTAAGTTTTTTAAAAGTGGTTTTATACAATTGTAGTGCATGACTGTGTAAACTTTTTTTATGTCATGGTGATTATTAAAATATGGGTTGCAGTCACTTGCCCCCCCCCGGACATTTGCCTCTAGGAAACTTGTCTCCCTGTACATCTGCCTCCTAGGATATTGGCCCCTCCCGGACATATGCCCCTTTTTTCTGTGATAGTTGACAAGTCAAGTCAAAATCAGTTTGCAGTTTTATTGTTACTACAATAACATAACATTCAATGACGATTCGAAGTCACTGTAGCCTAATGTATTGGCCTATTCCCTGGAATGTGTCTGAGATGGTCTTGTCACCAGTCCTCCAGTTATCATCCAGGTATCATCGATAGCTGGGTCAGTGGTGGAAGATGGGTACTTGGGGTAATGCTTGACCCTCTGACGACGGATGTTTCAGTGCATCCATGTCCCCAAGTGCAGCGACAGTGGTGGACAGTAACGAGTAAGAGATCACCTGGCTTATAGTGCCCCTGATATTGGCTGCCTCAGCTCATGGACCTTGGCAGCTTCTATCCGTGCCGTGTCACCATCGTGGTTGTGGGCAGTCTTGTTTATCACATTCTGGAGATCAGATCAGTGACCACAACAGCTTTGCATGATTGGGATTGACGCTGGCTACACTCCCATCGAAGAGTAATCTTGTTGGCCCCCTTCTTGGTGTAGGCGTGACACTCAAAACATAGCTTCTGACCTCCTCGGATGCTAGTAGTAATTCCCATGGAGAAGTTATAAGTGAATTCTGAAAACTCTGGCTTGTGCATCCAGTTTTATAGGAAAATGGAGTCACTGCAGCTCTCCATGGTAAATGCAATTCAAAAGAAACTTTGTTGAGAAGGTTTCTGTAAAATATGCTCAACTGAAATAACAGGTCCCGGTCCTAATGTCACTGGCTGCTTCCACAATTGCAATAAAGATAATCCTTTGATTACAGGATCATCTCCAAGTACATAAAATAATTTACTTGGCACAAAGAACATTAATTGTAATTAGGGTAATACATATTTTGAATTCATTTTCAAAAATAAAAAATAAGTTAAAAAAACTTTTTCTTAAAAACTTACAAATAAACCAGAAGATATGAATAGGGGGCAAACATCCAGATTTCCAATAAGGCAAGGGTGTAATGTCTGGGGGGGGCAAGTGACCAAGAAACAAATGTCCGGGAGGGGGGACAAATGACCCGGACCCTTAAAATATTTATATTTGTAACTGTGCATATTCAGGGTTTGAGTTTAACCTGGGTTAAACTGGTTTTGCCGAGCCTGGTGGGTTAAACCCAGGTTTTACTAGTTTAACCCTAGTTAAACCTGGGTTAATCTGGCTTTACTCTATCTGAGAACTGAATACATATGGATTGATGATGGTTTAACATTGGTGTGATATTATTGATTCAATAAAAGATGAAAATTGGTCTTTAAGTAAGTATGTCAATGTGTTTACCTGTCACTGTATGATAATCATGCTGTTGGTGTGTTCTGCGGTCAGATGGCAGTATTTTTCCCGGTTAACATTTTTCCCAGCCAGAAACCTTATGCAAACAACTGGTACTAGTTATGGACAGTGGCTCTGGATCGCCTACATTCTGACTACACTAGCATTGCTGATGCATGTGATGCATGGATACGATTACTCAAAGAAGAATGTCTTCAGCCACACATAGACAAAATACAAAAACGCTTTGATCAGGCCATGGCACCCCGCCACTTCCTTGCCCACTGTACGCATCCAAAGTACAGGAGTCAGAAACTCACACCTGACCAAGTCCAGTCAGCTCATGAGCTACTCCTCACCAAGGATCCTGACCTCATGAGCTACTCCTCACCAAGAATCCTGACCTCATGAGCTACTCCTCACCAAGGATCCTGACCTCATGAGCTACTCCTCACCAAAGATCCTGACCTCATGAGCTACTCCTCACCAAGGATCCTGATCTCATGAGCTACTCCTCACCAACGATCCAGATCTCATGAGCTATTCCTCACCAACGATCCTGATCTCATGAGCTACTCCTCACCAATGATCCTGATCTCATGAGCTACTCCTCACCAACGATCCTGACCTCATGACCCATCTCTGCAGTTCCCAAGCTGAGGGAGAACCATTCCTGAAGTCCATGTTCCATGCCAGTTGTATTGACATGCTGGAGTCAAGCGTGTGGTGGACTTGTGTCAAGAGAACATGCTGAACACTAAAACTATGTTTTAGTGGTGAACACTAAACTGTGTGATCTGGCCATTGTGTGGCTCCATCTCCCGTCAAGTTCAGCCTCAACTGAGAGGATTTTCTCAAACTTCGGAGCTATCCAGACCAAACTTCACAATAGGCTGGGTTTGGAGAAAGCAGCGAAGCTTGTGACATGTTATGGAGAGTGTGTCTTATAATAAGACTGGGATAAAACTGTCCTGTGTGAAAGATGACATGAAAACGATAATATGTGACATTTCTACTAAGGTCCACTTCTATGTACCATGATGGTTAACTGTGGTTCTTCTCTGTTTCATATTGATAATAAAGTTATATAAAACTCTTTGACTGCTTTATTCCTTCATATTGTGATAAAATATGCCTGAAAAATAGTTTAACCCGGGTTTCACCCACATTAGCCCAAAGTGGAGGTTTAACTCAACCCGGATTTAACATGGGGGGGCAGGTTAAACTTGCCAATGTTGTTCATATTTAATTTACCCGGCCTTTGTTTTTGGCTGTAATTCCAAGAATTCATCTGGGTCTTGATGAACTAGCATAATGCTATTGTGAACATTATATTTGAGAAAGTAGGGATACAAATTAAGTAAACACGTGAATTTAACCGTTTATTTTAGGACAAAGTTCTTCACATCTTGTATTAACCACATGAACATGTATCAACATGTTCATGTGGTGTTGATGACAACTTCATTTGTTGTGCCCACAGAACAGTGATTGCCGAGCTGGACAACGACACTGTCCTGTTTGTGTTTGGTGACCATGGCATGACCGGGACAGGTGACCATGGAGGAGACAGCAGTAACGAACTGGATGCTGCCTTGTTGGTCTACAGTCCATCAGTCATCTCTATGGAGCCGCCTCAACAGGTTTCTTACAACACATTATAGTAAAACTTTGTTGTTAAATAGTCTCTTTAAATCATTGTAAACCATCAGGGTTCTATGTTACAATTATTATGGCCTACTGTTTTTATAAATGTATTGCACAGTAATTCCAGAAATAGCCACATTGCCCATGACAGACCTTCAGGTCTGTCATATATGTTAAAGCTAAACATAATATGCATATATTTCCAAAGAGCAGCAAATTATTTATTATGTCTCCATTCAGCTATGTTTGACCACTAATTGTCTAATCCATCCAATATTTATATTTTTTGCATTTTAATATGGTCATTTGAATATATTCATCTTAGCTACTTTTCTAAACAACTGAAGTGCTTTTCTTTTACTTACTTCAACCTTTATTTCAAGTAAAAAAAATACCTGAAGTTATATGTGTCAAGTAGAACATTTCAAATTACATCTACTTGAGAAATACAACTGAATTTCAAAATGGGGATGAAATCAGCAGAGATAATCCATTAGTTAGTTAGTTAGTATGCTTTCCCATATTTTAATGTGATGAACATGTAAACCATTGACAATGCTGTTATTGAACATGTAAACCATTGACAATGCTGTTATTGAACATGTAAACCATTGCCAATGCTGTTATTGAACATGTAAACCATTGACAATGCTGTTATTGAACATGTAAACCATTGACAATGCTGTTATTGAACATGTAAACCATTGACAATGCTCTTATTGAACATGTAAACCATTGACAATGCTGTTATTGAACATGTAAACCATTGACAATGCTGTTATTGAACATGTAAACCATTGACAATGCTGTTATTGAACATGTAAACCATTGACAATGCTGTTATTGAACATGTAAACCATTGACAATGCTGTTATTGAACATGTAAACCATTGACAATGCTGTTATTGAACATGTAAACCATTGACAATGCTGTTATTGAACATGTAAACCATTGACAATGCTGTTATTGAACATGTAAACCATTGACAATGCTCTTATTGAACATGTAAACCATTGACAATGCTCTTATTGAACATGTAAACCATTGACAATGCTCTTATTGAACATGTAAACCATTGACAATGCTCTTATTGAACATGTAAACCATTGACAATGCTCTTATTGAACATGTAAACCATTGACAATGCTCTTATTGAACACTTGATCCCAGAAATGAAGCGCAGCAATTAGTCACTTTCTTGCCCAAATATTTAGCATTAATTTTTACCTGGACACAAATTCTAACTAATCATAATGCAAGCCCATTTAAAATATAACAAAGTTAAATCAAACCTGAACAGTATTATTTACTGTCTGCATTAGTATATATAATATTCATAACCATATTTTATTTATATTGTGTATTCATATGATACTTTAATGATCAACATTTTCTGTGTTGCTATTAGATTTGGTAATTATCATATATAATTGGTCTCAGCACTGGCAATGATTCTCTTGAATATATGCAACACGTTAATACACATTTATGCAGAGTCTTAACAACTTTTACAATGGGTCTAGTGTTTTAAGGCCTTGGACAGGTATCTAAATTTGAAACTCAAAAGAAAGTAATTTGATTTCATCCAACTAGGCCTTAGGTTATAACTTGACCACAGTGGCATGGACGTAGTAGTGGTACTAGAAGAGGGCCGTGGAAGTGGCATGGACGTAGTAGTGGTACTAGAAGAGGGTCGTGGAAGTGGCATGGACGTAGTAGTGGTACTATAAGAGGGCCGTGGAAGTGGCGTGGACGTAGTAGTGGTACTAGAAGAGGGCCGTGGAAGTGGCATGGACGTAGTAGTGGTACTATAAGAGGGCCGTGGAAGTGGCATGGACGTAGTAGTGGTACTAGAAGAGGGCCGTGGAAGTGGCATGGACGTAGTAGTGGTACTAGAAGAGGGCCTTGGAAGTGGCATGGACGTAGTAGTGGTACTAGAAGAGGGTCGTGGAAGTGGCATGGACGTAGTAGTGGTACTAGAAGAGGGCCTTGGAAGTGGCGTGGACGTAGTAGTGGTACTAGAAGAGGGCCGTGGAAGTGGCGTGGACGTAGTAGTGGTACTAGAAGAGGGCCGTGGAAGTGGCATGGACGTAGTAGTGGTACTAGAAGAGGGCCGTGGAAGTGGCATGGACGTAGTAGTGGTACTAGAAGAGGGCCTTGGAAGTGGCATGGACGTAGTAGTGGTACTAGAAGAGGGTCGTGGAAGTGGCATGGACGTAGTAGTGGTACTAGAAGAGGGCCGTGGAAGTGGCGTGGACGTAGTAGTGGTACTAGAAGAGGGTCTTGGAAGTGGCATGGACGTAGTAGTGGTACTAGAAGAGGGCCTTGGAAGTGGCATGGACGTAGTAGTGGTACTAGAAGAGGGCCGTTGAAGTGGCATGGACGTAGTAGTGGTACTAGAAGAGGGCCGTGGAGGTGGCGTGGACGTAGTAGTGGTACTAGAAGAGGGCCGTGGAAGTGGCGTGGACGTAGTAGTGGTACTAGAAGAGGGCCGTGGAAGTGGCATGGACGTAGTAGTGGTACTTGAAGAGGGCCGTGGAAGTGGCATGGACGTAGTAGTGGTACTAGAAGAGGGCCGTTGAAGTGGCATGGACGTAGTAGTGGTACTAGAAGAGGGCCGTGGAGGTGGCGTGGACGTAGTAGTGGTACTAGAAGAGGGCCGTGGAAGTGGCGTGGACGTAGTAGTGGTACTAGAAGAGGGCCGTGGAAGTGGCATGGACGTAGTAGTGGTACTGGAAGAGGGCCGTGGAAGTGGCATGGACGTAGTAGTGGTACTGGAAGAGGGCCGTGGAAGTGGCGTGGACGTAGTAGTGGTATTAGAAGAGGGCCGTGGAAGTGGCATGGACGTAGTAGTGGTACTAGAAGAGGGCCTTGGAAGTGGCATGGACGTAGTAGTGGTACTAGAAGAGGGTCGTGGAAGTGGCATGGACGTAGTAGTGGTACTAGAAGAGGGCCGTGGAAGTGGCATGGACGTAGTAGTGGTACTAGAAGAGGGCCTTGGAAGTGGCATGGACGTAGTAGTGGTACTAGAAGAGGGCCTTGGAAGTGGCATGGACGTAGTAGTGGTACTAGAAGAGGGCCGTGGAAGTGGCGTGGACGTAGTAGTGGTACTGGAAGAGGGCCGTGGAAGTGGCGTGGACGTAGTAGTGGTACTGGAAGAGGGCCGTGGAAGTGGCATGGACGTAGTAGTGGTACTGGAAGAGGGCCGTGGAAGTGGCATGGACGTAGTAGTGATACTAGAAGAGGGCCGTGGAAGTTGCATGGACGTAGTAGTGATACTAGAAGAGGGCCGTGGAAGTTGCATGGACGTAGTAGTGGTACTAGAAGAGGGTCGTGGAAGTGGCAGCAAATTATTTATTATGTCTATTCAGCTATATTTGACCACTAATTGTCTGATATCTGAATGTTAGAGATGTTATTACAGTTGTAATGATAATCCACTGTACATATATTGTTCAACCTAATGATTTAAATCACTCCAAAAAATCATACATTTTTTTATTGTTTGATTTGAATTTCTTGTGATGTGGTTTAATTCTAATTTGGTATCAATTGATGATATTTTACACATTTCTGCATACTGAATGCAGTGGTACTAGAAATGGGCCGTGGAAGTGGCATAGACGTAGTAGTGGTACTAGAAGAGGGTCGTGGAAGTGGCATGGACGTAGTAGTGGTACTAGAAGAGGGCCGTGGAAGTGGCATGGACTTAGTAGTGGTACTAGAAGAGGGCCGTGGAAGTGGCATGGACGTAGTAGTGGTACTAGAAGAGGGCCGTGGAAGTGGCGTGGACGTAGTAGTGGTACTAGAAGAGGGCCGTGGAAGTGGCGTGGACGTAGTAGTGGTACTAGAAGAGGGCCGTGGAAGTGGCATGGACGTAGTAGTGGTACTAGAAGAGGGCCTTGGAAGTGGCATGGACGTAGTAGTGGTACTAGAAGAGGGCCGTGGAAGCAGATGTGTTGCATTCGGTACCCTCTCAAATTATCATGGAAAGGATCTTAAATTTGATGAAGTATTGGTTATATTTGATGAGCGCATAGCTGTTCACATCCATTTTTAGTAACTCTGTTATTGAACTGACCTTTGTTTGACATTTTGTTTGCAGGGTAACTACGGAAGTGTCTCCCAGGTGGATTTGGTACCAACGATATCCCTGCTCGTTGGTCTTCCAATTCCTTTCTCAAACCTTGGCTCCGTCATACCAGAGCTGTTTAGTTTCTGCTCATCCTGGAATGTGTCATCACACAAGGAAAACTCCATCTTGCGATCCATTGAGGCCTTGAGACTGAACGCGCAACAGATGCAGCGATATCTACTTGCCTACACGACCGTGACAGATGAGTTCCCGTACGTGTTGTTTTCCGATCTTACGAGCCAACTGCGCCGACTCGAGTCCACGTTGAATGACACATTACGCACGTGGGACGTCAGTCACAAACATTCGCTGAAACAGTTAGAAACACTGAAACAAGGCTACGAAAGCTACTTACAACGAGGAAAAGCAATGTGCCAAGAAATCTGGGTTCATTTCAATGTTGCCTCGATTGTTCTAGGCATCACTATGATATCTGCAGCGCTGTTGTTGTCAATTTTTCTGTATAATTCTGTCCCACCAAATGGACAGTTTACAACAAGTGTCTACATTATGTTTGCTACAACACTTGCTGTGTTTCTGTTAGTTTTGTTTCTCTGGTTCCTTGATCTGACTTTTGTCAGTCTGCTTCCCAGTCTGTTATTGGGGCTGTTAACAACTGCTGTGTTTGCGGTGATGTTTATCAATGTCCTGGCTACAGAACCGCTGACAAGGAGGCTGGTGTTGCAAGATCTCTTCACAAGTATCACCAGACCCAACACAGCTAGTCTCTTCTCTGTACTCAGTCTAGGCTTGTATGTTGCTGCGTACTTCTCCAACAGTTTTGTTGTCTATGAAGACCAAGTGACAATGTTTTTACTTCAAACGTGGCTATGTGTACATTTCTTCACAATGAACACGTGTCTTGTTGGACCTGACAGATCTGGCATTGAACCAACACAGCGCCAGCGTCGATATCACGCTAAGTTTGATGTTGGTCGTGTGTTGACATCTCCCCGGAGCATCGCCCTGCTCTTGACGCTGGCTGCGTTGGTCTGTGTGCGGTTGGGAGGAAACTTCCGCGGATGCCGAGAGGAACAATGGCTGTGTGAGCGTTCAACGTTTCTCCGACCACTTATGTCACTAACAACAACTACACACAAAAACGTGCGCTACTTTCTATCAGTCATGTCTGTTGTCGTTGTCGTGGTTGGCGTCTATCACTGGTTGCGTTACCATGGTAACTTGAACGGCCACTCCCCTGTGGTAATGTGCCAGCGATACTCCCTTCCCATCACTGGCGTTGCTATTTCGCTGTACTGGGCAATGCAGACCCTTCCTCGAAACATTCTCGAGAATCTTCACGGATGGCAAGTTACAGTGTTTCCTAGGATCGCGTACATTCTCACTGGAACTACTTTCTTGTGCACTGCCATAGCACCACTGTGTGTGTTTTCACCGCAGGTGCTGAACAGTGACATTACACCAGGAAGTGGGAGCAATTACATACCACGCGCTTTTAACCACATCAAATACAACTGGAGGAAGCATCTCGGGCCCAGAACGGCTGAGCGTGACGCAGTGACGGAGAGGAAACCGCCAGTTGTCTATGGACTAGCGACGGTGTACTCATCTGCGTTCCTTGTATTGACTGCTACACTCGCTCTGCTGTTGATGCTAGTACTGAGAGATGGTCTCGCGCCAAGCATCGTTCTTCACTTGGCTACAATGTTCCTGGTATTGGAGTTGCACGCAAGCGCACAGCAACTCGGTGACACAGGCAAGTTGTTCTCTTTTTCCCTGTCATTGGCATCACTGTGATTACTGTTGTACAATGTAATGTTAATTCATTATATGATGCTTCTGACTGTCAGAAACGTAGAATTATTTCAGTTGTAATGGTAATGTAAAATATATTATATGACCATCACATTTGTGGGCATACTTACAGAACTTTGTAATATTGATGTAAATCACTGTATAATTGACATGTGTTGATTCGATTACATTTGTAATGACAATATGTTTCTATATATTTAGTTCCACTGTATCATACATGATTGGTCCAGTATATAATATATGCATGTCAGAGATCATGTAGAAATAATTTCAGTTATGATAATGCAGTTGTAATGGCATTCCACAATTATTCCCACTATCGTGTGTGATTACCAAAATGTGCATTTGATTACAGTTGTAATTGTTAATGGTAATCCAGTATCATATAGCCACCTTGCCCATGACAGACCTTCAGGTCTGTCATATATGTTAAAGCTAAACATAATATGCATATATTTCCAAAGAGCAGCAAATTATTTATTATGTCTATTCAGCTATATTTGACCACTAATTGTCTGATATCTGAATGTTAGAGATGTTGTTACAGTTGTAATGATAATCCACTGTACATATATTGTTCAACCTAATGATTTAAATCACTCCAAAAAATCATAAATTTTTTTATTGTTTGATTTGAATTTCTTGTGATGTGGTTTAATTCTAATTTGGTGTCAGTTGATGATATTTTACACATTTCTGCATACTGAATGCAGTGAAGCCCACCTTACAGGAACTAACAATAAGGCACTAGCTAAAATGCTTTCTTACACAAAGTTTAATATTGTATGTACGTGCCAAAATAAAAAATTTAGAAAAAATGTATTTATAGGTAAAATTAGATGTTTAATGGGTCTAACTCGCAAAGTGCACATAAAATTCGAAGTTAATGAGATGAGCGATCACGTGATTTTGTGACGTCAATGATGATATGGGTTTACATTCAGTCAGTCATTTCTATGCAGTGCTTCAGTATCGTTTCACTCGCGTTACCACAGCGAGTGATAGCGATGTAAATTTTCCAGAATAAAACGTATAATGTAATGATTTTGAACCACTAGTGGCTAGTGATACCGCAGGATCGTCTTTGAATTCGGCTCTTTCAGAGCAGCTTAGCGACGCCAGTAGCCTTTGACTTCAAACTTATTTACTTTCTGACTGAAGTATGAAAACGACCACATAGAGCTGCCAAACTTCTCATATATCTACTGTACACATACACATGTGGCGTGGTCAAACGTTGCTCTTACTTCCAAATAAATATCAAAATAAACGAAAACGTTTCATCTCCTATGACTAGCTTTGCAGAACGATATAGCTAGCTTTTGTATCTTGTATCATTTTTTATCTTTACATGGAAGTAAGAGTAACGTTTAACCACGTCACATGTGTATATGTATGGTAAATATATGAGGAGAAGTTTGGCGGCTCTAAGTGGTCGTTTTCGTGGTTGGGTCAGAAAGTACACTTTGCAATAGCAGGAGTAGCGCTGACAGGTGGTGGTGATTTCGGCCCTCAGAGAATTCGGCCCAGCTGCCATGTTATTTCAGCTTGATGATTTAGGTGACTGATGTGACAATATCTACTCAGTTCTAGCTAGTAATGGATCAGTTCTAGCTAGTAATGGATCAGTTGTAGCTAGTAATGGATCAGTTCTAGCTAGTAATGGATCAGTTCTAGCTAGTAATGGATCAGTTCTAGCTAGTAATGGATCAGTTCTAGCTAGTAATGGATCAGTTGTAGCTAGTAATGGATCAGTTGTAGCTAGTAATGGATCAGTTCTAGCTAGTAATGGATCAGTTGTAGCTAGTAATGGATCAGTTGTAGCTAGTAATGGATCAGTTCTAGCTAGTAATGGATCAGTTCTAGCTAGTAATGGATCAGTTCTAGCTAGTAATGGATCAGTTCTAGCTAGTAATGGATCAGTTGTAGCTAGTAATGGATCAGTTGTAGCTAGTAATGGATCAGTTGTAGCTAGTAATGGATCAGTTGTAGCTAGTAATGGATCAGTTGTAGCTAGTAATGGATCAGTTCTAGCTAGTAATGGATCAGTTGTAGCTAGTAATGGATCAGTTGTAGCTAGTAATGGATCAGTTCTAGCTAGTAATGGATCAGTTGTAGCTAGTAATGGATCAGTTGTAGCTAGTAATGGATCAGTTCTAGCTAGTAATGGATCAGTTCTAGCTAGTAATGGATCAGTTGTAGCTAGTAATGGATCAGTTCTAGCTAGTAATGGATCAGTTCTAGCTAGTAATGGATCAGTTCTAGCTAGTAATGGATCAGTTGTAGCTAGTAATGGATCAGTTCTAGCTAGTAATGGATCAGTTGTAGCTAGTAATGGATCAGTTGTAGCTAGTAATGGATCAGTTCTAGCTAGTAATGGATCAGTTCTAGCTAGTAATGGATCAGTTGTAGCTAGTAATGGATCAGTTCTAGCTAGTAATGGATCAGTTGTAGCTAGTAATGGATCAGTTGTAGCTAGTAATGGATCAGTTCTAGCTAGTAATGGATCAGTTCTAGCTAGTAATGGATCAGTTGTAGCTAGTAATGGATCAGTTCTAGCTAGTAATGGATCAGTTGTAGCTAGTAATGGATCAGTTGTAGCTAGTAATGGATCAGTTCTAGCTAGTAATGGATCAGTTCTAGCTAGTAATGGATCAGTTCTACCTAGTAATGGATCAGTTCTACCTAGTAATGGATCAGTTGTAGCTAGTAATGGATCAGTTGTAGCTAGTAATGGATCAGTTCTACCTAGTAATGGATCAGTTGTAGCTAGTAATGGATCAGTTGTAGCTAGTAATGGATCAGTTCTAGCTAGTAATGGATCAGTTCTAGCTAGTAATGGATCAGGCTCCACTTTAAGGGTTTCTTGTTCCTGTACTTGTCATCAAAGGGATGCACCAATACAGTATCCATAGTTATCGCTGTCATTGCTTTATATTTGATTAAATTAAAAACAAAAACTGGGGAGAATTTCCCCTGATGAAGGGAAATGCATGAAAATCTGAAATATAGAAACAAGATATTATGATAATTGTAATTTTGCTTATTAAAATTATTCAACTGTATATAATATTATGGTTTTTGGTGTAATATATTATATATATGATATGAATTTTAAGGATACAATGAATTGTATAAGTTCTAATGATTGTCTCATTGACTGCGTGTTAAACTATAAAAAATATAGCACCCTATTTTATGCAAAAGGAAGCGAAACCTTTAAAAGCAGTTACAAAGTAGCAATTTTGAGTTAATTTTGTGGAACAAAATCAGTTAACAAATGAGAAAAATAAATAGTGTGCTTTATTAACAGTAAGACACATGAAATTTATGTGCTCGCTACACAATCGTTTGGGTCCATTGTGCTCTGACAGTTGCGGGCCGAACTCTCCAAAAAATGCTGAATCCGAATTCACAGGGCCCAATTCACGTTGAGCCGACAGCTTGCTTTGATGGTCGTTCATGTTCTATAGATTGGTGGCATCAACATAGCTTCCACTTGTGGGAATAATGTGGGCACACCAGGATAACCCAGGGCTACCACCTTCTCTGGTCTGGATCGCAGTCGAAACAAGTTTCCTCGAAGCGAGCAAAGCTTGACTGTGCTTCGTCGGCTTGACGTTTGCTTTTTTTTTACAAAGTTAGCTCTGCATGGAACTTAAACGAACTACATGTTACTTTATTCTTACTACTGTTTGCATTACAGTCCAATGCCGCAAAATAAACCATTTTGACTCTCACTTCTAAACAACTGCTATCGCTGTCAACTGTACGGTGAATGAATGCAAAGTCCCAGTCTCTCTCTCGAAGCAAATTGAATATAATTCAAGCAATTGTTGTTGTTATTCCCTTTAAGTTACCAATTCTGTATGTTGACTCAAGTGAGACCTTCTTCACTAGTACAGTGTGGCACCAATTTGTAGTCTGGCTAGAGTATACTGAGCCCTGGACAGGTGCTAATTAATCCTCTCAACAAACAATGACTACAAAGGTCATTGCCAGCCACAACATGCCTTCTAATAATATTTATGGCCTAAGGAACTACAGGCAACTGTGGACACTATCTCAATTCAGTGAGCCCCACACCAGTCCAAATATTTCTGAGTTTACAGTTAAACAGGACAAAGTTTCTAAGGATTTAAAGTGATAACTAATTGTATTTTTCAGCATGTAAATGTTAGCACTGGTAATAGACTGCTGACAGTTCTGGTACAATATTTTGACATTTATGTTGCCGTTTTAACTCAATTTATATCATAATTATTTTACGGTGTTTTATATATATATATATATATATATATATATATATATATATATATATATATATATATATATATATATATATATATATACATAGACTAAAACTCGGATATGCATGAAATAAAAAATCTGATTTAAATAAAAAAAATAGATTTATATAAAAAAATCTGATATTTTTAAATCATGATTTTTTTCGAACCCTGCCCACTGACACTGGAGTAATTTTTTCAGACACATGCACTGGGGACCAAGGTGTCTGGATTAAAGAGGTTCAGCTGTATTCAGGTCAATGTGTTCCATGATATGTATGTGTTGTTAAGCCATGGATTTCTACTTTAGTTATTTTAAATCTGAATCAAAACCTGCCAATTACACTTTTGTGCCCGGGATTTCAGAAGGTGACTACAGCGCCCCCTGGAGTTGTGTGTGCTGCTGGGCGCTGCTGGCGTCACACAACTTCTTCGCCACTGGTCAACAGAATGTCTTCCAGACCATCCAATGGGAGATGGCCTACACTGGTTTCCATGGCGACTTTGATGTAAACATCATCCCAGCAACGGTGTTGATCCTCAACACATTTGCGGGCCACATCATCGGGGCATTTACCCTGCCACTGCTTGTCTACTGGCCGCAGGTTCGAGGCGATGTCCTCTTCTACTTTGGGATGCGAGAAGGAGGAGGAAGCGATGGGAAGGGAATGCGACAGAAAGGGGAGCTGAGGCTGCACGAAGATCCTGCTGGGCTGCGGACAGCTTCCCTCAAGATTATTCTCGGCTTCCTTATATTCTCTGGGGCAAAGGTCAGTTGATCCTAATTAGTTGTAACAGTTTGTATTTCAGTTCAGAGCCAGGAATCTATGGACGGGAACATTTTGCAAAGATTCAAAATTTGCTACCTTAAGGCTTAAGGACCACTCTCCAAAATTGTCTGACAGATTGTTTTTAACTTTCTACTCCTTATTACTTGCTTATTTCTTTCTCTAAAATATTGTTATTACATATTGGATTTGTCTCAACGAGATCTCTCAGGAAATATATACTTTTCCTATAATGTCATATGAAGGGTCCACGCCCCTCTAAAGAAGAAGAGTAAAGACGTACCAATTTTTGTTTTGTTTTTTTCCCCAAATAATCAGACTCGTAATTCCATTACCATGCCATGTAATCCGTTACCATGCCATGTAATTCCGTTACCAAACAAAACATGTTAAGTTTAAACAAACAGTGCATATATCATGACCAAACTTCTGTCCAATACATAAAACGATTGAAGCAATTGAAATGACTCAAATCGCAAATTTAATCCTAGTACAGAATATTGCAGATTGTAAACGTTAAACCTGTAAAGTTAAGTTAACTGTGTTGTTGCAGGTAGTAAACGTTTTGTTTTCTTCAGCTGCTGGGGGCAATGAGTGCAGCAGGGCTACACCGGCGCCACCTGATGGTCTGGAAGATATTTGCACCACGGGTAATCTACGAAGGAGCAACATTCCTAGTTCTTGGCCCTCTCTTACTTCTTGTCTTTCTTATCATGCTTCGAATTGACAGGGCCCTCTCTGGCTGGTTAGGGGGTCTCGTCAAGTAGATGTCAACAAAATAAGTTTTTGAAATGTGAACTTCATCATTATTGAAGAATCTTTTATAGTTTTTACTGTTTTGTTGTTAGTGTAAAATATTGTTTAATATTCATCACAAAATGCACATTTGTCTTTTTATGTTGCTGTACAAAATATCATACAATAACTCCATGGTATCCAGGATTGTCACCAGTTATAATTGTCATGACTGGTTGTATGTGATTACACTACTAAGTTGTAATCAAGGATGTAATCATAATTGTCATGATTGGTTGTATGTGATTACACTACTAAGTTGTAATCAAGGATGTAATCATAATTGTCATGATTGATTGTATGTGATTACACTACTAAGTTGTAATCAAGGATGTAATCATAATTGTCATGATTGGTTGTATGTGAATACACTACTAAGTTGTAATCAAGGATGTAATCATAATTGTCATGATTGGTTGTATGTGAATACGCTAATAAGTTGTAATCAAGGATGTAATCATAATGTCTATCATGTGCCCATGGGAAATAATTTAAAAAATTATGATTGAAAAATTATGATATGTTAGCCAAGTTGCACATCAGAAAGGGCATCTATTCCTTGCACTACCCAGTCCAGTTTTGGTAGGGCAGTGCCAATGGTTGTTAAAATTGTATGATCCAACATCATGTACAACTGTTGGTTTCACGTACATGGACGTTTGACAAAGATCACGTGTAACTCCAAACAGTCAGAAACATGCATAGCATGGCTAACAATTGCACGTAACTCTGAACTTCTATTGTTCTATGTCAAACATCCACATTATGTAATATCCCTGCACCCTGGGGAATTGTTTAATGTTGCACACCTTGATATGAAGAAACATAGTCACAATGTACTTCATGTTATAGAACGATTATTGGCTATTTATAATGCAATAACTGAATTTCTGTAAATGTAATTTGTTTGGATAGTGTGATGTTAATTTTCAGGATGCTGTTATTAAGAGTATTAATTATTAATTAATGTTTATAATAGAAGACATCACAGAAGTTTTAGAATCTATTTTTTTTATTAATCATAAAAAGTTAGAAGTAGAAGACATATCTTAAGAGTTAGAAATATGATCTAACTATGATGTACAAGGCTCAGCAAATTCATTGTAGGCTTACAAGTTCACATTTCTGCCCTCACCCAATGGAAGAGTGTTTTATCTCTCAACGCAGAAATGTTTGTCCTTCCAGAATGTAAAGAAATTTGTGATGTTTCAACTGTCCATGTCATAAATAACATTATATTTTAACTGTTGAAAAAAGCACAGCAGTGTAAACAAACTCCAATTATGTTTTCATCAGAATCAACCTTTCTTATACAGATGTTGTTGGAATAGCCTAGGCTATGTTTACTATAAGTGAAAAGTTAAATAATGTTTTCCATTCCAAAAGTATGTAATATATTTATACATATCCACATAACAACATCAATACTTATAATACTGGACGTGTTTTATTGGTGCAATTAATTTCATGCAAGATACAGCAACACGTAATATCACATATTCTTAATGAGGCACACACAAATCAGAAACTTTGTGTGTACGAGCGTGCTTAAGTGCATGTTTTTTATGTCTGTTTACAGAATGTTACACATGATTACTTTTTATGGAAACTGGATTTTGTATTGTATACATTGTACTAAGAGATGGTTCACGATGCAAGCCTTTAAAGAAAATCTTCAGAGTTACACTATAATTGAAAATTCACTTACTGTCCACCTGTAATAATTGTGAAGCCTATGCATGTCATAAAGTTCTACTCTGCTGTGCTTGTGTAAGTCTATATTTGTTTGCATAGCAATGACTACAGTTTTAATAATATCAACATAGTATCGAATCACCTACAGTCCTACACCCACACACAAGTATAAGGTAGTCGAAACCCACAATTAATGCTGCATATATCATTTTTTATACCACGTTTTACATTCCTGAGAAACTACACAGTGGATAATTACAGAACATTTGTGCCTTTGTCATTTGAAAAGTTTCCTTAGCTGACCTTGAGAAACCTAACCCGGAATATAAAACGGGAAACGTAAGGGGCATTTTGGAAAAAGAAAGTTTGTAGGATTCACAAGATATCATGAACATTGACTGACATTTCCCTTTGCGTCTTATGACTGGCCACAATGACTATAAATAATAAACGCCATGGTAATTTGGATATGATTTGGGGTACATTTAATACAATATATCAACAAATAAAAACCTTATCACTGTATACTACATATACGTTTTGAGCATTTTACTGGTGATGATATATAAAACCACACTTGCAGCACCCACCAACCTCAACAATGTGCTGCTGTATGTTACTGTGAGTGCCTCTGGTTTGATCCATTCACCTTCCCTTTTGAAACCACATTAGATAACATAAGACCCCGTGAAAGTGTTAAAGACGCCACAAGTACACAAATCTTGCCAGTATTTTGTGCATAAAGTGCTCCCAACATATTAATACAAGTCTGCAGAAGGGGAATTATAACATACATAATATTAAGTAATTATTATGTAAATTTATAATACTAATAAACTTCTACAGTGTCCATGTCACTATATCCTCACAGACCAAGCTCACAGGTGCATCAAACCAGAATCAATAAGCATTATCATGCGCAGGGACGTGCACAAGTCATCATTATCATGAGCAGGGACGTGCAAAAGGCATCATTATCATGAGCAGGGACGTGCACAAGTCATCATTATCATTAGCAGGGACGTGCACAAATCATTATCATGTGCAGGGATGTACAAAAGGCATCATTATCATTAGCAGGGACGTGCAAGTCTTCAGAACAAGGAACCACCAAAGTGGAAATGCAATTTGGAATAAATATATCTCGCGTTTTTTATGGAAGATAGCTATAGTTTCAGATGTTCTCAAAGTGATGGGGAGTTCATTCCAGACTCAGTGACGGAGAAAGTATGTTTTCCCAAGTTAAATTTAGTTTTAGGAACAATAAGTTGTGAAATGGATGATCTGAGCTGCCCGGGGATATATGATCTGAGCTGCCTGGGGATATATGAAAGATGCAGGAGACTAGCCTGGTTGTTGTGTAGATAGAGCACAATATGTTTTGAGATCATTCCTTAGCAATGTGCTAGCAATCACAAAATAGCCATAACCAATGCTACAGTAGGGACCAGTGTGCGTTTGAAGTGATGACACATGATTGATGTGTTTACAAGTTTACACTACAGCAAGAAAGGGCTTTATGTGGAATCAAAGCACCCTGTGGTGGAAAACTTAATGAACAACCAGTGCCTGAATCCAGACAAACATTAGACTTAAGTTAGAGACATGATGCTGTTATATCATGTAACCTCACGCCCATCCTTGGGGGGCTTGAACAAACCCTCTTTTTGAGAGAATTTTGTTTAACTAACACTTAAGATATCATCCCCAGCCGACTGCATAAGTTCGAACCCCCCCCTTTTCAAGACCCTGTGGACATGCCAGAAACTGTCTTTTGTAATTTAGTCCCATCTCGCAAGTGAATGATTATGTGAACACGCATTGTCACAAAGTCTGCCTCATAACCAGACGTTTTGACCTGTTCAAAGTAACCACTTAGTAACAACATACTGTAGTATGTCCTCAAAAATACTCATTAAAAATTAATACATCATTACTTTTTAAATATGACTGCTGCTTTTACATGTGAGTAAAAACTGCAACTATTATGGCATAACTGCACGTTAACAAACGGCATCATGCATTAAACATGAAGACATCAGTTGTACCCGCACAGGCAGTGCATCATTATTTAACATAGTGGGGTTGTGCTTGATTTCATATTGTTTGAATTTTTATACATTATAAATCAGTTTAATGCTAAGCATCGTAAATAAGATGTGCAGATTGTTTAAGACAACATTTTACAGTCTTGTCAACTGCACCGTAAACTTGGTTCATGCATGTGTCTGTCTACTATTTGCTATATGGTTACTCAACAAACCTCTGGTGATTGTGCAACTCTCCAGACCTCCTCGTTTAGTGGTCACTGAAGGTACAAAGTTTGTTTTATCGTAAAATCATGTTATAAAGTATAAACTACATGTATTATTCTAACATCGTGACTGCCCAAATTGCCTTTTAATATGCCATGATTTTTTTTACCAATATCTGTTTAATTTGAATGTTTCAGGAGAATATCATCTTTACATACTGTGCTGAATGACAAGGTTGATATTCATAAACAGATAAAGATAAAAAAATTGTGGTTCATTAAAACCCCCTTGGGGTAGAATAGATATATCACACAACAATTGTACGATAAAAGTGATCAGATTTGTACTTTAAATGGAAACAAAAGCCATGGTTTTGGGCCTACGCACCTATAAGAATTGCTAAAACATAACCATTTGTAACTACAGTTAAGAATATCACGTCAGTGGTTTATTAGGAAAACTTTGTTGAACACACAACATCTTAATTTCATGGGCTATGGAGTACTGTTAGATGACCCTACATTAACATGTCAGGCCTCAGTTAACCAGAGAATTGACCAGATATCCCACTTTTAGAACACATTCTGAGAAAACCACGGGTGTGATATTCTTCATTTTAGTTGCACATGATTAGTTTCTAGTATCTGTAGGTGCATAGCCCCAAAACCTTGACTTGTTTCACCTTAACACCCTTGCAGTTCGACTACTTACCGGGGTCAGCTGACTGACCATACTCTGTTTTACCAATGCTAAACTCTGAATAAAGTAGTCCCGTTGCTGATATAGCATCCCCAAGACCAACCGTTTTCTCAGGATTCATGCACACCAGGACTGGACTGAATGCAAAACTGTAACCCTTATGCGTAAACTCCGAGACGGGTTTGTCCGGCTCAAACTGCTTCACGGTAGCGCCACTGTAGAACTTCAGTTCAGGCGACAGGTGCATTTCGAGTTGGTCAGGTTCGAACTTGTGGTCGCATGCTTGTCTGCCGGCTGCATATGCACCCGCTGCAACGGCCTCGACGCTGTTCAGCCACACCCCTGCTGCCGTGACAACCAAATGGAATGAGAGGGAATGAAAATGTATGCGGGTGAGACGGGAGCGATGGTTTGATTGGGAGTAGCCTAAAGTCTGCAGGAGCCATGTCAGTGTGTCTGTCACCAAGGTCAGGTCCGGCTGGCCGTCACCTCGCAGGAGTTGGTCTTTGTGTGGCGCGTCGAGAACCCGGGACACGAACGCCAGCTCTTGCTCATTCAGACCGAGGCTCGTTATGCACGGAAACACCTAGAGCACGGGGTGGGTATTAAATCTCAAATCTGATCTCAATTCAGTTACAGCACAAAACACATACAAATAATAAGTGAGCAACAAACTGTGGACAGATTTGCTGAAGGTCTCAAATGGCAAGGCAAATTTTATATAACTATTTTGCAAATGTTTCACATTATTTTGCAAGAGTTTAATCATATCATGTTGTTATCTCTTAATTATATACGAATGCTACCTCTTCAAGATGTCAATATTCCCAAATACCTTATTTGTGTTTGGTGATTGTTGCCACTACAAATGTTAAAACCAAGTGACACAGTAGTTGAGAAGGTCACACATGTCTAGTAGTATTTATTAGTAGTTGAGAAGGTCACACATGTCTAGTAGTATTTATTAGTAGTTGAGAAGGTCACACATGTCTAGTAGTATTTATTAGTAGTTGAGAAGGTCACACATGTCTAGTAGTATTTATTAGTAGTTGAGAAGGTCACACATGTCTAGTAGTATTTATTAGTAGTTGAGAAGGTCACACATGTCTAGTAGTATTTATTAGTAGTTGAGAAGGTCACACATGTCTAGTAGTATTTATTAGTAGTTGAGAAGGTCACACATGTCTAGTAGTATTTATTAGTAGTTGAGAAGGTCACACATGTCTTGTAGTATTTATTAGTAGTTGAGAAGGTCACACATGTCTAGTAGTATTTATTAGTAGTTGAGAAGGTCACACATGTCTAGTAGTATTCATTAGTAGTTGAGAAGGTCACACATGTCTAGTAGTATTTATTAGTAGTTGAGAAGGTCACACATGTCTTGTAGTATTCATTAGTAGTTGAGAAGGTCACACATGTCTAGTAGTATTTATTAGTAGTAATAATACACAGTAAAACCTGCCTTAGCGGACACCTGTCTACAACGGACACTTATGAAAGTGCTGAATTACTGGCTATCAGTTTGCACTGTCCACTAACTGCCCATAGCAGCCACCTGGCCAATGTGGACAACAGACAGGCCAAATGCATTGATAATCCCGCGAGTCAATTTAGCTTAGCCATCACTGATACTAACTAACTTCGCTAAGTAAGTATTCTGTGTCGTACCATCTGCATAATGTCAAGAAGTAAAAGAAATGTGCTCCAAATAAGGCTAGCCTCTTGTCTAGCCCTAGCCTAACTTAGGCAAGCCAGCTGTGTTTACAAACATTCACACTTGGCTTCTCCTGAACATCAAAGCCGTTTCAGCTTGCCTTTCCTGAGTAACCCTAACCCTGCTTTGTTTTGACAAAGACTCAGTCTAACTCTCAGAAGCCAAGCTCCAACCAAAGTGAATGACTGAGGAGAAATTCATCAATGTTACTATCAGCCCGACAGCAGTGGACCGTGTACAATTCGGTTCAATTATGTCACTTGGCGGATTAATCATTTGTTTGTACTAAGAGGGGTGAAACAAACTGTGATTACATGGAACTGATCACGGGCCCCATACCCACCTGGTATCCATGCAGTGGAATGCGGTAACGCTGTGTAATTAATGACATTTTCACCAACTAAGTTTATGGCCTACCTATATTGTATAGTACTGTTCACGTTAGTACCAACTAGCGACCATAACAAATTATAATGGCACCACCTAGTGGCAATTTGTATTTGGCTAAACAAAAACGTGGACTTTAGCCAAAATGTAACTGGGCCAAAGACAAGACCTGAATAGCGAGGTGACTGTATCAGTGGGACTAAATGTCCTACACTTTCTGTTATAATTGAGTTGTTATCATCATCATCAAATTTCACCATCATCATTGTATTGCATTGTGTTGGATTAAAAAAAAAATTATCACCCTTTAATAAGATCAGTTTCCCACTCATTGAAATATTGACACTGAGTCTATCGACAGAATGAAGACCACTCAGAATTTGGACCACCTTTGACTAGTTTTAAAGATGATCTTATTTCTGAGGTTTCAGTGTAAATAACTTACTGATATTCTGTGATTTTCTGCACCAAGGCAACATTATGTTGCCAAAACATGTGACATTAACAGGGCTTCCAGATGATCTTTTTAAAGCACAGTTGAAGACACATTTTTTAATAGAACATTTTGTATGGCGTCATGAGCAGCGACTGTTGGAGCGGTGCCTTATAAATTTGATGATTGATTGATAGAAATAATATGGAACTGTCCCAGAGTGATCGTAATAGTGAAGGTGGCTGTATTACTGAGGTGACCGTACAGTGAGGTTTGGCTGTATAGAGAGCTTATCGTTCTATAAAATGTCTGATCTCTTGGCTGTGTATTAACGTAATAAATAAATTATAACCAGAAATGGCCCGGCAGTCGTCACAACCTCACCTGTGTAGCAAGAACTTTCATCAGCTTGACATCGGCCATGCTGGCAAGTTCCAGATGAACGGGCAGTGTCCATGGTAGCTTGTCCAGTCCATTGGTGAGTACGGTCAAGCGGTCATCCTGCAGTGACTGGCCTTGTCCGTCGAGCATGTGTAGACCAGACAGGACAACGAGATTGGGAGCAAACTTCACCAAACTTGTGAAGAATGTCTCAAGGGGTCGCGCCTCCCCATTTGATGCATCACTTGATGTGATGAAGCGGGTGGACACAGGGGCAGTGACACTACCCCACTGTTTGCCCCGTTTCAGCTCCATGATGAGGTGAACTTCATCGCGGTCGATGAGGCTGGCATGTGGGATGTCTATGTGCTTACTTAACTGGTTCTTCAGTTGAGGACCCACTGGTCCTACTAACTGTACCTGAAACACAATGGTCCTGCTCACACAATGGTCATGCTCACACAGTGGTCCTGTTCACACAATGGTCCTGCTAACACAACGCTCCTGCTTACACAATGGTCTTGCTAACACAACATTCCTGCTCACACAATGGTTCTGCTCATGCAATGGTCCTGCTAACACAAGGCTCCTGCTCACACAATGGTTGTACTCACACAATGTCCTGCTAACACAATGGTCCTGCTAACACAATGCTCCTGTTAAAACAATGGTTCTGCTCACAGTGGTCCAGCTGACACAATGGTCCTGCTCACACAATGGTCCTGCTTACACAATGGTCCTGCTAACACAACGCTCCTGTTAACACAATGGTCCTGCTCACACAATGGTCCTGCTAACACAACGCTCCTGTTAACACAATGGTCCTGCTCACACAGTGCTCATGGTAACACAATTTTCCTGCTCATGCAATGCTCCTGTTAACACAATGCTCACGAAATGTTCCTGGTAACGCAATGTTTACAGTTACAGTCGTAGTATCATCTTATGAATCCCAAATTATAATGTCTGTGCAGAATTTTTTTCACATTTTAAACCATTTAACAAAACTTACACCAATCTGTGTGCTAGTTAACTTACTGAGGTGTCAGGGAATGTGGTTACTATCTTCTCAGCTATCAAAGCAGCATTCCCTCCAACAAACCACTGAAACAACAAATCAAAACACACGTAAATAATTGGGTCGTAATACAACGTTGGATCATTGCCACTATTCCTTTTTAAGTTAAGTGCAGAGTGATTTGCATTAACTGTGTTTGTATTGTAAGCAACTACACAATTCACAAAAAATAACACTGTGAATTATGTTGATGACAACTATCATTCTAAAAAATGCAGTTAACTGTGCAGATTTGTTTTATTTAGTGACTTTTTTGCCATCACAAAATTCTTTGCTGGTTCGTCGTCGACATGGCCTGCCGATGGGAGGACAGTTGGTGTAACAGTGTAATAGTTAGTTTAAGAGCAGAGCAGTTTAATAAAAAAATGCAATATATTTAAGAAAATCGTATTTTGATTTTTTTTTATTATGACGTGTTTAAAATAATGGGTAGTATAGTATAGTTTGTGTGTGAACACTGGTGTATTTTTTGCACGACAAAAGTGTTACTGAAAGTCAGTTAAAAATACTGAAAATGGCTCTGAGAATACTGAAAGCTATGGCATTAGGTGAACAGGTCTGCATTTATAATGTGAAAATGTATAATTTTTTCTTATTCTGCACATTACACACACACACCCACACATCTACACACACCCACGCATGTACAAACACACGTACACAGTGCACACACCCACGCATATACACTCACGCTCGCATGCACACTCTAAACTCTCCCTCTCTAATTCTAAATTACCTCTGCTTTTTTCAAGCTAGATGCCTTGTCCACTACAGTTGTAAAAAGCTCAGCATCGTTGAACGGCCTCTCAGCAGCACCACCTCTTGAGAAGCTCCACATGAATGCCTCCTGGAGGTGACCTAGTGAATGAAGCTGGGCATGGTCTGCAGCAGCAGCGGGTGGGATCCCAAGTGACGACAATAACTCTGTGCCTTCCACTATCAAATCAATGTTTGCATTGATACTGGAAAGGAAATGCATCAAACTGCAAGACCTGGCAGTACGTACGTGGCTAGCGCTGCAGACCCATAAGCACAACTGCATGCTCAAAAATGACAAAGTAATGATTAGAAAGTAATAATTTACACTTACTTTGGAGCAACAATTTAAATAAATGCAATGTTTCAACCTGTCTACTGCGGACCTTATTCACACACTGACGACCTATGTTGTGGCTCAGATTCTGGCAGAATAATTTGGTTGTAGATGGCGAATAGGTGGTATCCCTGGTCTCAATTCGTGGTGGGATCTCTCTGCCTAATGTAGATTGCCTCCTCCACTTTACTCTTGGTGGCACTTTTGTTCCCTGGCCACAATCTTGGTATTGTCCATGGACACCGAGTGTCCTGTGGCCAGACAGTGGTCTCCTACCCCTGTAGGCTTATCTAGGTTCGTATGTTCCTTGAACCTCTGGGTGGTGTCCTGTGGCCAGACAGTGGTCTCCTACCCCTGTAGGTTTATCTAGGTTTGTATGTTCCTTGAACCTCTGGCTGGTGTCCTGTGGCCAGACAGTGGTCTCCTACCCCTGTAGGTTTATCTAGGTTTGTATGTTCCTTGAACCTCTGGCTGGTGTCCTGTGGCCAGACAGTGGTCTCCTACCCCTGTAGGTTTATCTAGGTTTGTATGTTCCTTGAACCTCTGGCTGGTGTCCTGTGGCCAGGCAGTGGTCTCCTACCCCTGTAGGTTTATCTAGGTTTGTATGTTCCTTGAACCTCTGGCTGGTGTCCTGTGGCCAGGCAGTGGTCTCCTACCCCTGTAGGTTTATCTAGGTTTGCATGTTGCTTGAACCTCTGGCTGGTGTCCTGTGGCCAGACAGTGGTCTCCTACCCCTGTAGGTTTATCTAGGTTTGCATGTTGCTTGAACCTCTGGCTGGTGTCCTGTGGCCAGACAGTGGTCTCCTACCCCTGTAGGTTTATCTAGGTTTGCATGTTGCTTGAACCTCTGGCTGGTGTCCTGTGGCCAGACAGTGGTCTCCTACAGCTGTAGGTTTATCTAGGTTTGTATGTTCCTTGAACCTCTGGCTGGTGTCCTGTGACCAGGCAGTGGTCTCCTACCCTTGTAGGTTTATCTAGGTTTGTATGTTCCTTGAACCTCTGGCTGGTGTCCTGTGGCCAGACAGTGGTCTCCTACCCTTGTAGGTTTATCTAGGTTTGTATGTTCCTTGAACCTCTGGCTGGTGTCCTGTGGCCAGACAGTGGTCTCCTACCCCTGTAGGTTTATCTAGGTTTGTATGTTCCTTGAACCTCTGGCTGGTGTCCTGTGACCAGGCAGTGGTCTCCTACCCCTGTAGGTTTATCTAGGTGTGTATGTTCCTTGAACCTCTGGCTGGTGTCCTGTGACCAGGCAGTGGTCTCCTACCCCTGTAGGTTTATCTAGGTTTGTATGTTCCTTGAACCTCTGGCTGGTGTCCTGTGACCAGGCAGTGGTCTCCTACCCTTGTAGGTTTATCTAGGTTTGTATGTTCCTTGAACCTCTGGCTGGTGTCCTGTGACCAGGCAGTGGTCTCCTACCCTTGTAGGTTTATCTAGGTTTGTATGTTCCTTGAACCTCTGGCTGGTGTCCTGTGGCCAGACAGTGGTCTCCTACCCCTGTAGGTTTATCTAGGTTTGTATGTTCCTTGAACCTCTGGCTGGTGTCCTGTGGCCAGGCAGTGGTCTCCTACCCCTGTAGGGTTATCTAGGTTCGTATGTTCCTTGAACCTCTGGCTGGTGTCCTGTGGCCAGACAGTGGTCTCCTACCCCTGTAGCAGACAGTGGTCTCCTACCCCTGTAGGTTTATCTAGTTTTGTATGTTCTTTCAACCTCTGGCTGGTGCCCTGTGGCCAGACAGTGGTCTCCTACCCCTGTAGCCAGACAGTGGTCTCCTACCCCTGTAGGGTTATCTAGGTTTGTATGTTCCTTGAACCTCTGAATGGTGTCCTGTGGCCAGGCAGCGGTCTCCTACCCCTGTAGGGTTATCTAGGTTCGTATGTTCCTTGAATTGAGTGTTGGTGTAGTCTCAATGACGTATGTGTGTCTGCTGCTGTTGTCACATGTGATGTCGGAGATAGCCCCACACTGGTTTTCTTTTGGTGTCTTATCTTTCGGGTGAACTACCATAGAATGAAGGGTGTTTGAGGGCTTATGGTACAGGTGCACATTGTGTGACTTGAGTTGTTCTGATAGCCCTGCTACATATGGTATTCCCAACATGGGTTGGTTAGTGTTTGTTGTTTTATAACTATTGTTGTTTGTGGCTGGTAGCAGGGCTGGGTCCAATTATGTAATTGTAATTGATTACAGCAAAATCGTGTAATTGTAATTGTAATTGATTATGGATTCAAAATGTTGCTGTAATTGTTATATTTTGTATAATTGAAATTTTATTTCAATTACAATCAATTACAGTACGTTTCATATCACAAACTACCTGAACGAATTGTCAATACAAATATAATTTAAGTCTCACATGAGTTGAAAATCAAGACTAATAATAACACCTGCTTATATATTTATATTTAAGTCTCAGTATTCACTGTCTGGTGGGTACTGGTCAGTGGTGCTAGTGGTGGGTAGCCTTAGCAATTAGCCTTTTCAGTAAGTTGGTAACAGCCAGGAAGCAATAAACAATGCACAAACATTCAGTGAAATGTTGCAGAGTTAGCAAGCCAATTACACCCCTTGTGTTGTGGTGGGTTGGAGACAGGTCAGGTGGCAAGGACCGTTTATATGGCCTCTCTTCCCATTCCCAACTCACACAAAGCAAAGGGCAGACCAATTAAGAATGTTAACTTAGAGCGGGAGCTACAGCCTCAAAGTAAACACAACAAACCCTGTTATTAGTATTTTCCAAAGAAAAATTTTAGAAATGCACACGGATAAATGTCTGCATTGGAATATGTCCTGTAGGATTATGTCTGGATATTGCATTGTAGTTTTATATAATAAAAATATGTTTTAAACAGCTATCTTTTTATTTAGTATAATTCAAAGTCACAATTCAACAAAATGTACAAACATTACCGTTATATTTGTTTATCAGTTGTGTACAAAATATTGAAATTCAGCAAAACGCACAAAAATACATAGTTAACAAATGCTGAATATATTTGGTTCTGCATAATGTAATTGTAATTGTAATTGATATTGAAACAGTGTAATTATAACTGATTTGGAAAATTATGACTGTAATTGAAATTTTTTTTTATGTAATTGTAATTAATATAATTTTGTGTAATTGGACCCAGCCCTGGCTGGTAGTTTCTCACTGGGAGGGGAACCTCAAGGGCCCACTCCAGGTAGTTTCTCACTGGGAGGGGAACCTCAAGGGCCCACTCCAGGTAGTTTCTCACTGGGAGGGAAACCTCAAGGGCCCAATCCAGATAGTTTCTCACTGGGAGGGGAACCTCAAGGGTCCACTCCAGGTAGTCGTTGGCTCTCAGGGCGTTATGGACATGTGGAAGCTCTGCTTTTCTGTCTTCAGCGGTGGTGAAGTACTGCTGTGCCGTGTTGGTGAGCTTTGGTCGGTGGTATCGGTCGGTGTGCGTAGGCATCATATGTATATACTGGTAGTAATCTTTCTGGATGTGTTATTGTGTATGTGCATGCAGAGATACAGGAATGGTAGTTTTTGGTGTTTCTCTAGCTCGATGGTGAATTTAATGTGTGGATCGATGTTGCTGATATGTTCAGTGAACTCATCCAAGTCATACTCATTAAGTACAGTGAATGTGTCATTCACATAATGTAGCCACAGCAATGGAGGTTGCAGAGAGGGCTAGTTCTTCAATAGGTTCCATGTATAGGTTGGCTACTAGGGGGGATATGGGCGAGCACATTGCTGTCATGTCTCTGTTGGTAGTAGACCCCATCATATATAGAAAATAGGTAGTATTCAGACAGAAGTCAAGGAGCTCCACTATCTCTGTGATAGATAATTCAGTACGGCTGGGTAGGTTGTCATCTTCGTTAAGTTTCCTAATGATGACTTCTAGGGCTTTGGTGAAGAGTGCTGTGACGTTGTATGACACCAGTTTCCGCCCAGGAGGTATTTCCATCCCCATTAGTTTCTCCACCAGCTCCTGAGTGTTTTTGACACTGGACCATTCTTACCCACCAGGTGGTGAAGATGCTGGCAAAGTATTTCGCTGCATTGTATGTGATACTGCCACAGCTAGATACAATTGGCCTAAGAAGGTAGTTGGCTTTGTGGATCTTAAGGGTCCCATATAATTTGGGGGGTTCTTTGGAGTCAGGGTATAACTTCCAGTACAGTTTGTCTGTGATTAAGCAATTTTTTCCCCTTCTTTAATGTGTTAATGAGTTTGTATTTGTGGGTGGGGTCCTTGCCTAGTTTGGTATAAGTGTTCGCGTCACCCACCATGGCTGTCATTTTCTCTCTGTATTCAGTGACGTTCATGAGTACAGTGGCCCTCCCCTTGATTATTCCACCAAAATGTGAGCTACAACAGTACATGACCAAGTTCCACAGTAGACGGGTCGAAATGTCGCATTCATTTCAAAGTGTAAATTATTACTTTCTAATGGAATCTTAGAGCCATGAACAATATATTTCAAAGCATTCATTCACCATTATTTGAAAATTATAGCTGGGTCTAATATGCAAGAAACATATTCATCGACCTTTCAAAGACGAAGATATAGTCATAGGCCTATTTTTAACTATGTGAGATGAGCAGCAGTTAGTACTGCAATGTTTTGATCTTTCATTTTCACAGGATCATAATTGTATCACAGCTATATCAACATTATCACTAACAGCATGGGAAACACAAAGCAAACTATACTACTTTTGCAAAGACCAATCAAAATGCATGAGCCCTGCTAAAGTACTTGCTATAGGCCATATAGCCTATCATCATATATAGACACATATTTTGGAACAAATATTGGTGCCCAAATATATTATATGTTTTATTAGACATTGCATGGCACAGTCGTTCTGGACCTCTTCCCCCAATACCCCTGGTGAGACCCTCCCAACACATGCATTCTGAAGCTTTTCAACTCCCCCTAATCACTAAGCAATTCATCCAGTATAGTTTTTTACCCCGTACAATAGCCAATTGGAATAACCTGCCAATCAAAGCAGCTACAGCACCAAGTTTGGAGATTTTCAGACAGAAGATCTCTCCTCAAATTTCAGTTCTACACGCACGTTATCATCTTTTCTCTTTCTTCCAAATATTTTATTACTTTCTCTTACAGCATTTTAGCACGTGTGCACACACACCGAGTCTATAAGCCTTGAAGTGGGCACTTCAACAAAATCCGCTGAGCGGCTTGCGCTGTTTCTGTTCCTTTCCGTGACTTACGGCGGCAGATTGGACAATAGTAAGTTCCTTTTCATGATCGTCTGTTTTTGATTAAAATTGAACCAAAATTAAGGTGAATACATTGATTAGACGACATAGGTGTATTTCTGGTGTAAATTTAGAAGACAAAGCTATTTATGATTCCATTCATATGTTCGTTACTTCTTCTAGAGGTCTTAGTTAGTCTATGTAGGAAATATTTTCCTGCTACACGAATGCACACGGGTGTTTTTGAGCTTCCCTAGTTTAAGAAATTTCACCCGATTTTGATTCTTGGAGTTGGAGAGCGAGATCGATTTAACCAAAATCATGACTTATTTACATTTCTATGATTTTAATTCATTACAAATAATACAAAGCCAATATTTGTTTGATACTTGTTTTGCAAAACAAATTTTATTAAAGATTATTAGAAATGGTACATTTATATATATATTTTTTTTACTTTTTAATTTTGTATATCTATATTGCTGTAATTTCAAGTAGTATATTTACATAATGCATATTGCATGTATTCTTTTGTCTAACATAAAAGATTGATTGATATTGATTAAACTTGTTGGACCTGGCTGTGCTAAGTTAGTAGAATAATGAAATTATTATGTAATTTTTCAATGATTGAAAAAAATTACGAAAGATATATTTTAAATCACTAGTTAATAATTAATTAACTGATGTACTGAAACTGCAGGAAACTGTACATGCAGGAAATTACAAAATGTCAGAGTATATAATAAATTGTGTTATATTTATGCAATGACATTTTTTTGGTCACAAAAAACATTTAGCACTCTATATGGAACACCAACTAGTATATATTTCTCCAATAATTATTTTACCATAGTCACCATGCAAGACTATTTTCGTGCTCTTTGGCAGGGAAAGAAAGCACAGGCTCTGCCAAAGTTACACAAATATCTTCATAATCATGGAAGTTGTGGCTTTTTATTGAAATGTATTGGTATGTTGAGATAGCATGCTGATTAGCCATTGTTGATTTATTAATTGAGTTACTATTACTGATAAATGACTAATGTATATTTATGACCCTACTTAATGTGTTTTGAAATTATACAAATATCTTCATAATGATAGAAGTTTGGCATAAAAAAGGTGTTCACCTGTTGCGTTTGCCCATTAATTAGCCAATATTTACTTATTAATTACATCATTAGGGTTTGAAATGACTGTGTGATGTATATTTTATGATCCTATTTCATGAATTTGTAAACCATGAACAAATTATACAGATGTCTTCATAATCATGGAATTTATTACCTTTTATCAAAAGGTGTCGGTCTGTTGACTTTACGCATTAATTAGCCAATATTGACTTATTAATTGCATAAATTGAGTTATGAAATGAGTGTGTGATGTATATTTATAACCCTGGTTAATGAGTTTGTAAACCCTGAACTGCTGAACAAGTTATACAAATATCTTTATAATCATGGAAGTTATGGCCTTTTATAAAAAGGTGTTGGCCTGTTGAGCTTGCGCATTAATTAGCCAATGACTTATTAATTGCATCAATTGAGTTATAAAATGAATGTGTGATGTATATTTATGACCCTGGTTAATGAGTTTGCAAACCCTGAACAAATTATACAAATATCTTCATAATCATGTAAGTTATGGACATGTGTCAGTCAGTTGCCTTCACGCACTAATTAGTCAATATTGACTTATTAATTGCATTAACTGAATTACTCTTAATGATACATGACTGGATTATGCATATTTATGACCCTACTTAATGTGCTTATAACTCCTGAAAAAAATTATTAAAATATATGAAAAAAAAGTTATGCAATTTTAATCATACATTGATTGAAAGAAAACAAAAAAAGTGAGAGTCTTTTTCCTGGATACGAGATACACAAAAGTTTCGAATTTTTAACGTTTTAAAATCGCAATATCTTTGGATCTAATAAAGATATAGTAATAAAATGGGCAGTTTTTGGTTCGTTTACATTTCACCTTTCATTTAAATCAATTGCCAATGTTCTTCAATGTTCTATCATGATATCTACTTTTTCTTTGAAGTGCCTACTTCAAGAGAGGGTTGACTCGTACCCAGACGCATGCACCATTTTAAACATTCAAACTTTGGTTTAATTTTTTTAACATCTCCCAGTTACCTATAGGAGGATGGATAGTTGAAGCATGCATGTCTTGATGTTTTGCTTACACTGACGGTGGTACAGAACAAAAACTTCATCTGAAAATCGGACACCTCAAACATAAACAGTTCCACGTGGCTGGTGCCTCGACGCGGAACCAGCACATATTGTCATATTATCACTCAGCGAAAAACCTACCCTACTGCAACCCTTGAAAATGGCTTTTCTGGCAGTTTTATGCGCGACTGCCAAGCTGCAATTACTTGAGCTGGAAGCGTTCTGTTCTGTGTCCATTTTGTATAAATAAAGGCCACCAACAGAATGGCAATTCCACATAACAATTTATAGGAAACCGAAAACATGCTTAAAGACCGGTTTGCACAATTTAGACGCATCCGCAATCTGGATATAGTTCACGTAGTAACTGCATCACAATTAAAATATCGTAGTTACTCAAGAGAGCAACGTTTGTTTTAGTGCCAAAAATTCGTTCACAGTAGGCCGCCTATATATGTATTATCATGAAGCTAAGATATGCTTTGCGCGCAACAATTGTGACCTATATACAAAACGGTTTCAATAACATTTGGGGCATGTGGTCGCATGAGCTACAAGTAATAACTGACAACTATCACGATGGCAGGAGGGGATGATGCGAGAATGCAACTGCGCATCTGGGGTGGTGATTGGGGAATCCCATCCGTAGACCACAAATGTCTGTCCGTAATGGCGAGTATTTATGCCGTTGTAAAGTGACAAGCCCAGCAGGCACCGTTAAAACTGTCTCTGCTCTAGCTAAGATTAGGGACGATAAAACGTCACGTTTATTTTGTCCGACCTTGTCCGCGTTCATCTGTTTGTCCCGAGGGAGAGGGAGCGGTGATACATGGGGCTTCTGGATAAATCTTGATTACATAATTAGCTTTCGACGCTGAATCCAAATTAGGAAAGATGTATTTCAATTAAGTAATGGCAATTGTAAACTACTTAACTAGGTCTAGCCTAGCCCTAGCCTAGGTACTGCTACTCACGGGATAGGGATTTTGGAAATATTATTCCAATGGCAATGGCCAACTGGGATCTAGGCTTGCTGTGGGGCACTGTGGTTGTGTGGTAGAGCGTCGGGCTTTCGGTCGAAGGGACCGGGATTCAAAACCATCTCCGCCATTTCGAAGCTTGGGCAATTTCATTCACCCCACTTTGCCTGTGTCTTTCGGAAGAGACAGTAAAAGCTGTTGGTCCCTTTTGTGTGGTGTCTATGCCAGGGGAAGTAAAAGATCCCATGCAGGGAAATGAAAAAAACCTGTGATGGACTCACTGGTTAACTCTACAGAAGGACACCCTTACAAACCAGTGCAAATTTAATGTTAAATATCTCTTCTATATACCATGTCTGTACTGAACAAATCATTGACACTCCTCAGCCAGCACACCTACAGCGGGCACTGGTAGCGTGGTGGTAATGGGAGAGGTGTGTTATATGTCCATAAGTGGTAACTGGAATGTAACCACTTGGCAGTCATGGGCAGGGCTTTGCTGCAGTACTTTGTACTGAAGTACTTTTGTACTTAAGTACACTATTTTGAGTACTTGTACGGGTACTCAACTCAAGCGGCCAGGCTTGGGGCAGTTGGCCTCCCACTACCTGACTATCCCAGCATCATCAGCTGAATAGCATCTTTTCAGCATTGCTGGAAAAGTTTTCAGGCCAGTTTGGGCCTCTCTGCCTGACAAGCCTTTGTGGAGCTGATGTTCATCAGATGCAACAACTGAATGAGCTGATTTGACAATAAGTCATGTAGTATGAAGTTATTGGCTATGAAATGGTCTGTGTATTACTATAATATGTGCAATCTTTTGTTTTATCAGTTGTCAATGTCTGTACTTATGCGATGAAATAAATATGTAACATCATCAGGGATGTATTATTTTGTTTCTTCAAATATGTCTGAGTAATTGATAACTTATTTAATTTTCAACTTTCCTATCATGATAATCAGAGTACTTCTCACAAACAATAATATTCACACATCATTTTACAACCCCATCCCTACTTCCTAAAAGAAACGGCTTAAGTCTGCCAGCAATACTTGTACGTAAGTACATTTAAAATATACTTGTACTGGACTTAAGTACTTTTCCTAAAACCATGATGTACTGGCGCTTAAACACTTCGTCAATGAAAAGTACTTGTACTGGTACTTAAGTACGTTTCAAAGTACTGCTGCCCAGCCCTAAATATTGGGAACATATAACATATAAATTATGTAGATCCATCAAGAAATGTTATGTTAAAAGTAGAAAGGATGAGAACTGAGTGATTACACACAATCCAATTATGGACATGTAATTAACAAAGCACATTCAAGACTTGAGACATTAAAACATTTAGAATTGACATGCCCAGGTTATTTTATAGTAAAACTTATCGGTTTCAAACCCCCTCCCAGTTGGTTTCTCTCTACTTCCACATTTCTCCCTGTTGATTTTGTCCTTCCTCTTTTCCTTGTATTTTCAGGGACCCAGGTTAGTTCCATTGTGTTATTCCTGTCTCTCCTAAGTGTGCAGCCGTTCCATCTCCATCATCTGACTTTGATGTTTTCTGATATTGGTGACATATAAGCAACACTTTCATTGGCTAGTGTATCTAACATAGTGCCCCAGTAGGCATGTTCTTTTAAAAACGTTCAATTTTGAATATGTTTTCAGGCTTACTGCAGATTTACAACGGTTCCAGTCAAGTTTGTAAAGACCAACAACCCGTGGCGGTCGCCAACAGGGGAGCTGCCTATTCTCGACAGTGATGGCACGACTGTAACTGGAGTTTCTCACATATTCAGCTTCCTTCGCAAACAGGTAGGATACAAAATATTGTGGATCATTAAGTTAAACAATTTAGGAACTTTTACAATCTCCAAGCACAAAGTTATTACGCATAACAAGAAACATAATTTTATAAAACTACTGCAAAAATCAGTTGCTTTTTTGGTTGATTATTTACATTTAATTATTTATGTAATTAAGAAGAATATGTAACCTAAAACACACGTAAAACTTGTAACATAATGAAGTAAACAACATCAGATAATTATGATGTATCATATCTTGGTTTTATTGGTTTATTTTTAAAATAATATGTTTTGCTTTAGTAATAAAAATATTAAATAAAAGCAGCATAGATGAAACAATATTTACAATAATAGGTTTTCAGTATTAAATGTGGTAATGTCAGAGATTCACAATCAGAATTACATTTAATTCAAGTACTATGCAGAATTATTTACCTGCGCAAGCATTACTGTATGTGTAGGATGGTGTGCATGTGTCCGTGCGTGCGTGCGTGCGTGCATGCATGTGCGTGCATGTGTTACCCGCTCAGTGTACTACACCTGTAATAGGTTTTAGTGGATTGTGATGGGGATAATAGGGATGGGGGAGTGGAGATAGGGGTAGAGATGGGGTAGACACAGGGGTGGAGACAGGGGTGGAGACGGGGGTAGAGATGGGTGAAATTGGAACAGTGAAGGAAGGAGAAGGAAAAAAATTTATGACCTGTATCGATGCCAGCCTCAAAGATAAAGAGGATAGCAACAACATGTATATAATTCCGTGTTCATAGAATTGATAATGTTACAGTAAATTAATCTCTAGTTGACTTTTTTCACTTCCAGTTTATGCTATGCTTGTCAAATGTACCATAGCTGGGCTGTAATGAGATCTGAGTGTAAGACTGTTGACGTATGTGACTGTGTAAGACTGTTGACGTATATGACTGTGTAAGACTGTTGACGCATGTGTGATATTTCAGCGCTGGGGTACAGACTACAGTTTGACTGCCAGACAGTGCGCTGACATTCTTGCATTCTCGGCCCTCATTGAGGAGAAACTAATGCCTGCATTGGTGAGTATTAGAAGTATACAAAGCCTTCTACACCATCAGTGTTATCACTGAAATATCTGAATAATTATCCACCACAGCAGACCCATGCAACAGGTAATGTTCATTATTGTGTACAATGCAATTTTTTTAAAAACAGATTCACTTGTTTGTGAATTTGCATTTGTCAATAATTTGCAATTTAATTTATACACCCATGCACCGTAATAAGTCAAATGTGTGGTGTGGTGTGGTGTGGCGTGGCGTGGCGTGGCGTGGCGTGGCGTGGCGTGGCGTGGCGTGGCGTGGCGTGGCGTGTCAACCATTCAAATTGTCCATAATTCAAACGTCACCATGCCTTTGCCAGATATACTCAAATAGTGGATGCAGAAGCTCTCCAAACGTCTCAAATTCATACACCGTTAACAAAATTATTGAAATGTCAACATTACTTTTTATCAGTTCTGACAAATAAAAGATAACAAGTTAATTCCACAAAGGCTTATTTCCAATATATCCTTCTAAGTTCCAATGTAATCATATGATTGTTGAGCTGTGTGTCATGTTGTTGTTGCCAGGAGTACGTGTGGAGGATGGAGACAAAGACATGTTGAGCTGTGTGTCATGTTGTTGTTGCCAGGAGTACATGTGGAGGATGGAGACAAAGACATGTTGAGCTGTGTGACATGTTGTTGCCAGGAGTACATGTGGTGGATGGAGACAAAGACATGTTGAGCTGTGTGTCATGTGGTTGTTGCCAGGAGTACATGTGGTGGATGGAGACAAAGACATGTTGAGCTGTGTGTCATGTTGTTGCCAGGAGTACATGTGGTGGATGGAGACAAAGACATGTTGAGCTGTGTGTCATGTTGTTGTTGCCAGGAGTACATGTGGTGGATGGAGACAAAGACATGTTGAGCTGTGTGACATGTTGTTGCCAGGAGTACGTGTGGTGGATGGAGACAAAGACATGTTGAGCTGTGTGACATGTTGTTGCCAGGAGTACATGTGGTGGATGGAGACAAAGACATGTTGAGCTGTGTGTCATGTGGTTGTTGCCAGGAGTACATGTGGTGGATGGAGACAAAGACATGTTGAGCTGTGTGTCATGTTGTTGTTGCCAGGAGTACATGTGGTGGGTGGAGACAAAAACCTACGTTGACATCACCCGACCATGGTACGTTCAGGCATTGCCATTCCTGCTCAAGTTCTACCTTCCGACCTCCCGCCAGAGGGCGACAGAGAATCGTGCTCGCTACTGCAAAGGTCATGAGTTAATGACAGACTCAGAGCTTGAAAACAAGGTATGGACAATGCAGCTTCTATTGGTTTGTACTGCCATCTACACTGTGGTCTGTTTGTACTGCCATCTCCACTGTGGTCTGTTTGTACTGCCATCTCCACTGTGGTCTGTTTGTACTGCCATCTCCACTGTGGTCTGTTTGTACTGCTATCTACACTGTGGTGTGTTTGTACTGCCATCTACACTGTGGTCTGTTTGTACTGCCATCTCCACTGTGGTCTGTTTGTACTGCCATCTACACTGTGGTCTGTTTATACTGCCATCTACACTGTGGTCTGTTTGTACTGCCATCTACACTGTGGTCTGTTTGTACTGCCATCTCCACTGTGGTCTGTTTGTACTGCCATCTACACTGTGGTCTGTTTGTACTGCTATCTCCACTGTGGTCTGTTTGTACTGCCATCTAAACTGTGGTCTGTTTGTACTGCCATCTACACTGTGGTCTGTTCAGACTGTACTGTTCTAGGTGTTGTTGTCTCTACCATGATATGTAATGTTATCTGCACTGTCATCTCTACTCTGCTCCATACTGCAACATGTACTGTGATCTGTACTGTAGCATGTACTGTGATCTGTTCTATCATCTGTACAGTGATCTGTACTATAACATGTACTGAGATTTGTTCTATCATCTGTACAGTGATCTGTACTGTAACATGTACTGAGATCTGCTCTATCATCTGTATAGTGATCTGTACTGTAATATGTACTGTGATCTGTTCTATGATCTGTACTGTGGTTTGTACTGTAACATATACTGTGATCTTTACTGTAACATATACTGTGATCTGTTCTACGATCTGTACTCTACTATAACATGTACTGAGATCTGTTCTATCATCTGTACTGTAACATATACTGTGATCTGTACTGTAACATGTACTGTGATCTGCACTGTAGCATGTACTGAGATCTGTTCTATCATCTGTACTGTGATCTATACTGTAACATGTACTGAGATCTGTTCTATGATCTGTACTGTAACGTGTGGTGAGATCTGTTCTATGATCTGTACTGTGATCTGCACTGTAACATGTACTGAGATATGTTCTATGATATGTACTGTGATCTGTACTGTAACATGTACTGAGATATGTTCTATGATCTGTATTGTGGTTTACACTGTTTCAGTTGTACAAAGAAGCCAAAGAATGTATGAATCTGCTCTCGACGAAGTTGGGAGACAACGACTATTTCTTTGGCAGCACGTAGGTTCTTTGGCAGCGCATAGGTTCTATGGCAACTCGTAGGTTCTTATATATGTATATATATATATATATATATATATATATATGTGTATATATATATTGTATATATACATATATGTGTATATATACATATATGTGTGTATATATATATATATATATATATATATATATATATATATATATATATAGTTTTTAATTAACCTTTCTAATAATTTACAAGTCACTGACGTTAAACTCACTGCTCTGTATAGTAATACAATGCATTTAACTTGCAACCGCTATTCCATCCATGACATGTTTAAAGTCTGAAATGTTATAAGACACACACACACACATATATATATATATATTAGTATGAAATGTTGTAATACATATACATATATTCTAAGATCTTGACAGTCCAAATGTGTATTAAAACTGCATCCTCAACTGATTTAGCCTATCGTATATCCCGTTAGTTGTTGGCCAAATATGTTGTGTGTGAATAGTTTAAGTAACATCCACAGTCGATTTAATAAAAAAAATTATTATTTTTCAAATGATCGAAAAAATGTACTTGAGTATGGTAAGGCTCAAAAAAGTGGATATCCAAAATAATAAACACTGCCGGTCTTGCTGGTCACATGACAAAGTTATGACATTTCACCAAGGGTGAAATTCGTGAGTTTTCAGCATTTCTGTTTTCACTTTACTTAATGTTTGACCAAACATTAAGTGATTTAACAATTTGTCTGGTGATTTCACAAAACCTACATAAGTTGCACAAATGAGCTAGCATGTTGCCTTGGATATCAAGTAGGTTTGATTTTTTTGCAAAATGAATTTGATTTGAAATGAGACTTCAAATGAGGAGGGACGTTTACTGAACTACAGTTTTCAGATAATTTAACCGTTTAACCATTTAACTGTTTCATTTTAATGCTTCAAATTTGTTTACACTGCATGTTGATACAACACGGTCATTATTTATAAACAGATAACATCATGGTCATTATTCATAAATAGATAGCAACATGGTCATTATTCATAAACAGATAACAACATGGTCATTATTCATAAACAGATAACGACATGGTCATTATTCGTAAACAGATAACAACATGGTCATTATTCATAAATAGATAACGGTCAAAGTATTTTTATTGTGATTCATTCAAACACATTTGGCCGGTAGAACAGATGTACTTTGTCCTAGATATAACATGATTTTACGATAAAAAGTGATGAGATTTTGTTGTGAATTAATATTTTGTTTTCTCAAATACTTGTGTTGCTGGGAGGATGGATGATTGTCAAAATTTACAATTCATTATTTTACTGTTGATGTGTTTCAACTGGTTTTACAGGCCGTCTTCTCTAGATGCCCTTGTGTTTGGTGCCCTTGCCCCTCTGCTCAAGGTGCCATTTCCTGTTGTCATCTTGCGTAACCATTTCAAGGGCTGCAGCAACTTGTGGAGTCTATGCCAGCGCATCCTTGATAAATACTTCCCCCTCTCCCCGGAAGGTATGTGGACCAATTACCCCCTCAAGTACATACCCTGGGCAATTAGACCACCGGTCTGTTATCCTAATGCATCAACATATGTGAATAATTTTAACCCACAGTCTTCTGGACTGGTATGTGTTGTAATATTAATTAATACTTCAATTAAATTGTTTATGTTACTTTACGTCTATTTTTATATTAATAATATATAATTATTGTCTTTTTCAATCTATCATGCCTCTTAATGTAGCCACAATACTTTAATTTTAGGCACATGACAAAATTGCACAACCAGTTTTGCCGTATTTGTAGTTCACTCAGTACTGATACATTTATCCAGGTCATATGCAGTGTGTTGGGGCAGCATTTTTCATCTATTCTCTCCATATTGCATAGTACCCATGATTCACACTTATAGGGGATGTCATATTACTTTTGTTCATTGTGTTCACATCCAGATGTATCCAGTTCCTTTGGTTGTTTGTTGCAGAGGAAGACGCTCTGAAGAAGAAGAATGAACAGAGATCAAAGCAGACAGACATCCTGAGTGATTTCCCACACAAGAAGCGCAACATGTTCATCGCAGGAGTTGTGGCCGTCGCAGCCATGGTCAGCTACGCCTTGCTGAGTGGACTTGTTGAGGTGAGTGGTTCTTGTGTGTTCAGACGAGGAAGGTTTATCTAGGTAGGTCGGTTCTATAGACATCCATCCTTTGGTTTCTCGTCTTTTGTGCTCAGATGTGGAAGGTTCATTGAGGTGGGTCAGTTACATAGTTATCCTCTAGTTTCTTTCCTGAAGGTATATTAAAGAGAATTGGTACAATTTTACTTCTCTCAGTATCCTGTTACATACAGTGTGCAGATAGTTGAGTAACCTAGTTTGACAAACACTAAACAGGACCAATGCTCATGGGTTCCTGGAAGGTCTTCACACAAGTTCCCGTAGGGTGTTGGGACCTTTGGGAAGGATTTCAGTTCCTGGATAAGCTCAGGTCCCTGAAAGGTCTTGGGTCACTTGGAGGGCCTACGACTCTGGCCATCCTTACAAAGTTTGCTAAACTTAAAGACCACAATAGCATTGCACATTACTAAGTATCCAGGAATAACATGAAAATGTAAACAGATGCATCTGCTTTAGAAAATGAACTACCACAATACACTATTGGGAATGGTACTGTTATTGGTCTTCTCTAACCCTGTCATCTTGTTTTCCCAGGCGTGGCTTCTGTAGCACAAACATACTCTTTTTGCAGATCGAGATCTTAAACGATACGGAAGATAAAGATAATGAATTGTCACCAGGTGACTTGAATGAGAGTACAACTCGACCACCAGACTTCAGCCAGTTCGATGGGCTCTTTGATGATGAGGATGATGCAGAGGGGGAGGGTGGTGATGATGGGGGTGAAGATTAGGGATAATTGATGGTGGGGAAAAAACAAGAATTGTGTAATAACAATAACGGTAGCTTTAGGTGTAATGCTGTTGACATTTAAACAAATACATGTGATGCAATGGATGCAATCAACCAAATGGATCTGGAAGTGTGACATCTTATAATAACAGTTGTATTCTCTCAAATACATATTAAGTGGTATCATTACACAGAGAAATGTAACATGGGTCACTAGAATAAGTCGTTATCTGTGAATACATAGCTGAATTACTTACCACATCAATATTACTGAATGTGTAAGAGAATAGGGAAATTATTTAAATACTAAATGCTTACTACCGATAAGGAAAGAACGCTTTAAATTTTCTTAGGAAATGCATCTTAGATTTTATGAAAGAGAATTCCATAATTTAGGTCCTACTACCATTGTCATTGCTGCAGCATAATTGTTTCTAAATTTTGGAAATATAAAATTCCTTGCGCTCGGCACATGTATACTCACTTAAGCCAGTCGTTACCCAGGGTTACCATCTCGGGAAAACATAGCCAATAAACTTTGAATATTTCTGTAATGTTCTCAAAAGAGTGGGTAATTGCTAAGTCTGGTCAGTGTTAAGCAAGTTATAAAATAAAGCGATTAGCAAGAGGTCTGAAGCACGAAACCACTTCTGTTATATCTGCTAGTTTTGCTAGCATCTGTTAACTGCACTTATCATCTGACCACCTTCTGATTTGTAGACTGTAGAAAGCCATGATCTGCTCACTACAAAACACTTTGACCAAGAACATGTGTAACTGGATTCACAAATCAGACGGTGTAAATGTAGGTTTACTCTGCGTAGCACACAATATGACCCTTATTAAACAATAATATAAAACATTACATCAGGTGTATAATCTAACAATAATAATTTATTTATTGTAATAAAAAATATAACCATTAGACAGGTACTTTAACAGACTGCATTTATTGGTCTCGCCCCAGAATGACCCATGTAATCAATGCAGTGAGTCTACTAGTGAGAAGATTTGTCCAAACTGGAACAAAGGGGTTGTGTGCTAACTTGAATAAAGACTACTGGTGCCGTGTGACTTGAGTCACCACAGAAATAGACTGGGCTAGTTCTTAACACTTTCCCTTGTAGGAGCAACAAAGGCATTTTAGGGCTAGCTGATGAATGGCCCCTTCATTGAGGACTTCCTGGCTTAATTAAACAATGATTATAGCCTGAACTGGTTACTAGCATAACTTTGCTTAAGGCTAACTACGGGTTTCTGACTGGGAAAAGATGCTGGCTTTAGTGAAGCCTTCAACTAATTTTGTTATATCAAATAATGTATTTGAACTTTAACCCGTAATTTCCATGAGTACTTCAGAAATGTATTTGAGCACTGAGTACATTGGCCGATGTTTTGTACATGTTTTGTTACAGTTGTCCTCTGCCCGGGAAGTCCACAATTTGGGCTCCTCACAACCATGGTAATATCTTCTTGTATCCATAAATGTAACTTGTTTGAAGACATGTAGACATGTGCAACATCACCGATTGCTTCTACAATTTTACTTTGTGTACACAACACAAATTCTGAGATAGGGTAAATGGCTTGTGTTCTTAATTTTTGTGTCACAGAAATCGGAGTGAAAACATGTTTTGTGGTTACACAATTTATGACTCCCATTGCTTCTGTGTTGACTATATTAGCCCACTATGTTTACCCACTAACAATTTTGCATTTTGTTTCCTGAATAAAATATGTTGTGGTACAACAATTCTGCCATTGGATACTTCTGTGTGTATACCCCCGGGTATGAGTTTTGTCAGGGTCACAAAAGGTTGGCTGGGAACTATGGCTTGAAAATATCCCCAGTGTTTGGTGGAATCCAGGCAGGGATTTGGGGGGTCATGTGACCTTCACCTCCATCTAAGGCTATGGCTTGCAGCCATCAATTTCTTGTTAGATCTTCATAACAGTTAAAGTGCCGATCTTTTAGTGACCACTTCTGGCGCATGCACATAATACAGCACTTTGAATCTGCATGATTGAATATGAATAACATCAATTAGTACTATTATTTGCTGCATCATAACATATAACTAACATATTCTACTGAATAAATATCGTCATTAGATGTTGATATGCAAGCTAAATTTAAATTGAACATGTTTGATGGAGGTACACCACTAACTCACCTACGGGATGTAGCATAGTATATAAGCAAAATAAATTGATTACTAAAGAATGTTGTCATTCCCGCTCAAATCCAGGTTATTATTTTCGATTTGCATTAGTGATCAATCAGTACCAGTATATCGTCATCGTAGCCAACTATTGTCAATTTATAATATATTATGTACATACGTGTTTTTCAGTTCAACATTCAACAATGTGTGACATTTTAAAACAATACACATTGACACTGGTGGGTTCATTTAATAAGCTTAAAAATGGCGTATGGATAGCGCGACCAACATACGGAGCAAGTGGCTGCAACTGCGTTCTTGGTGTAGCTGACGTCAGTCTCCGGTCAGGGGCAGATCTAGGCTTGTTGGCAGGTGAGTCTCAGTCGTGTTGTTCTACTTACGAATCGGGGTGGGGGGACTACCCGTTCTACTTACAGAAGGGTTAATATTAGCCGCCTGCTAATACTTCAGTCTTTACATTGACACTCGTTCCAATGTATATTTGCCACGGACACGGGGGGTTAAAGACCCCACTCCATGGCCCGGGGGGCTTGAGACCATTAAGACCCCCCTGGATCTGCTGCTGCTCTTTGTGTACTAGCTCTCATTGTGGCTGGGAACACCTGACGCACCTGAAGCTCTGGTGCGTGCGTGCGTGCGTGCGTGCGTGGCAAAGCAGTCAGAAAAGGTCCAGTGAGGGGATACTGAAGCCCAGTGAGGGGACACCGAGGTTCAGTGAGGGGACACTGAGGTTCAGTGAGGGGATACTGAGGCCCAGTGAGGGGATACTGAGGCCCAGTGAGAGGATACTGAGGTCCAGTGAGGGGATACTGAGGTAAAGTGAGGGGATACTGAGGCCCAGTGAGGGGATACTGAGGTCCAGTGAGGGATACTACTGAGGTCCAGTGAGGGATACTGAGGCCCAGTGAGGGGATACATTGGCCCAGTGAGGGGATTCTGAGGCCCAGTGAGGGGATACTGAGGTCCAGTGAGGGGATACTGAGGTCCAGTGGGGATACTGAGGTCCAGTGAGGGGATACTGAGGTCCAGTGAGGGGATACTGTGGCCCAGTGAGGGGATACTGAGGACCAGTGTACTGAGGACCAGTGAGGGGATACTGAGGCCCAGTGAGGGGATACTGAGGCCCAGTGAGGGGATACTGGCCCAGTGAGGGGATACTGAGGCCCAGTGAGGGGATACTGAGGTCCAGTGAGGGGATACTGAGGTCCAGTGAGGGATACTACTGAGGTCCAGTGAGGGGATACTGAGGCCCAGTGAGGGGATACATTGGCCCAGTGAGGGGATTCTGAGGCCCAGTGAGGGGATACTGAGGTCCAGTGAGGGGATACTGAGGTCCAGTGAGGGGATACTGAGGTCCAGTGAGGGGATACTGAGGTCCAGTGAGGGGATACTGTGGCCCAGTGAGGGGATACTGTGGCCCAGTGAGGGGATATTGAGGTCCAGTGAGGGGATACTGAGGTCCAGTTAGGGGATTCTGTGGCCCAGTGAGGGGATTCTGTGGCCCAGTGAGGGGATACTGAGGTCCAGTGAGGGGATACTGAGGCCCAGTGATGGGATACTGTGGCTCAGTGAGGGGATATTGAGGTCCAGTGAGGGGATACTGAGGTCCAGTTAGGGGATTCTGTGGCCCAGTGAGGGGATTCTGTGGCCCAGTGAGGGGATACTGTGGCCCAGTGAGGGGATACATGTAAGGTCTCAGGCCAGGCTTGTTAACAAATGCATGTTAACGCATTTAAATACAAATGCAAATGTTTCACTTGAGTCAAATACAAATGAGAATGTAAATGCCATTTTCTAGGAACGATTTCAAGGGCAAATGCAAATGTTTAGGGGTTGCATGCAAATGCAACTGTTTTGGTTACACATTTGCAAATGGATTTGAATTAATTACAAATATTTTGGCTTTATATTAATTATTTGTTTTATTTGGAGAAACATTTTTTATGTATACAAACACATTTTAAAGAGACCATAACACTTTAAAAACAACTCATCTTGTCTCGCTCGCAGACTCACCGTGTATCGCTGGCAGACTCACCGTGTATCGCTAGCAGACTTACCGTGTATCGCTAGCAGACTCACCGTGTATCGCTAGCAGACTCACCGTGTATCGCTAGCAGACTCACCGTGTATCGCTAGCAGACTCACCTTGTCTAGCACGGGACTTGTTCATGTTTGCCACCTTGATCCACTTGTCCACAGTTGGTTGATGCCTCAACACGTTGTTCAATACTACACTATATCGGTTGAGACGTCCTATGGACGAACAGGACATTAGTACATTTAGAGAACGCGCACGCACGCACGTACGCACGCGCACCACAAACACGCACATACGCAGAGGCGCGCACCACAACCATGCACAAATATAAATGAATAAATATAATATTATTGGCACATTTCACTGTTTTCCGCCGACATTTTGTCACTCTTTAAATTTAATCCGTCATGACAATAAGACGGTGGAAATTAGGTTTAACATACGTGTAAGCCTGTACCTGTAACACAGATATGTGTGACGCCGGAAACTATAAAGCCGTGATGACATCTGGGACTCGGTAAGTTCTTCAGCCACAGCCATTTTCCTTCGTCCAAATTAGAGGTTACATAAACCACTATGATTTTACTGACATATTTATAAGAATATGGTTAGAAAATGCAGTCGTTTTGAAATAAGTATAATAATATACACATATATGTAGATTGGAATTCACTAATTCACAAAACCGAAATCAGACATTAATGTCGTATCCTCTGTCACCTGTTGTGATTTACTTCGATCTTACCATATCCTTTTATCAAAGCATGGAGGGAGGAAACCAGGGAAACATTGACACCCTGAAATTAAGAATGCAATGCAAGGTAATAAACAGTTCGTGGGCCATTGTGATTCGAGGAATTGAGGGGTTCCCGGGCACCTCATGGACACCCTGGATCCGACCATGATTCGGGTATGAATGATAAGCATGAGAGGCACGGGACACTGTTTCTGAGGTGTCAACATTCGGTCGGGAAATACTGCTTTTTTCCCCTCCACTTTTTGGATGAAATGTCCAGCCTTTTCGTAATTTAAAAAAACCAACAAAATTTACGCTAAAATCGATCTATCTGTTGCACACGAGTCCATCCTAAGCACATTTTATATCTTTGGAGCCAATGAAGTTGAGCGGAGGAGGAAGTTTCCTGCTTTTTATGAGCATTTTACCGCTTTATCACGAGAACGTGGATACCTAAAATAAGGAGGGGCATAACACCCACAGTAAGAGTCATGCAGAGCTACCAAGTCTCACACATTTGGCGTGAGACTCACGCATTTGGCTTCCATCTCACGCACTCGCGCAGCTATTTGTAGATCTCACGCACATTGGCCGTTTCAATTAATAATTAATATAATCCCTTAGGTATATTTTTATCATCATCGGTGACGTCGCGTGTAATCGCCACTTTCACACACGATTATCGACAGACAGCCCGCGTGACAACCCATGTCTCCCTGCCAGAGTGATCATGATCACGGGTATGGTCGGGGCTTGTTACGAGCGCTGGTCCCTCGCCTCGTTGGCACACTGACTGTCAAACTGGCAATGGACCGCCCACTGACATTTGAGCCAACAAACGATTTGCTTATTAAAAGTATACATGGACACACAACCAGACACATCCTAGTAGTAGCAACCTTGAAGCATTTAAGCCAGACGTGTGCAGGTTGGGTTAAAATGCTAGACGTCTACCATGTCATGTTTACTTTCGAAGTTAATAAAGACAGTGTGATAATTCAACGTGATGACCAGTTGTGTTCTTATATGAGAATAACTACGGTTCCGAGTGTGTTTTCTATAAAACTTGCTGCGTTCTTTTGAAATCGTTTAATATTATTTATGTGTAATATGTATGTGGTCCCAGAAGACTGATACGAATGACACATAGGGAATTATCATATATCATGATGTTACCTTAACTGTTTCAGAACAATTGAAAATATTTCGTCCCGTATCTAAATAAACCGCCACTGCATACATAATGAAAAATGTATCAATCTGTCAATTATTTCCAGTGTATTATCAAAAGCTGTCCCCGATAGAAATTTGAATGAATAGAATTGCTTTCATCTGGTGCCCTAGTTGTTGGGAAACATAACACCATTTTTCAGTGTTTGGATCCTGCCAATATTTCTCGCATGTTCCTCTACACAACATGGCAGCAGGTTAACTGTATGTCTTCATGTGTGTTGCTGTCATGTTGCTGTAAATTACGCTCGCCATCATTAAAGTTTATAACGTTATTAGATATTTTGTTTTAGAAAAGGTCGAAAAAGGGTTATTTTGTCCCTGAGACAACCAGGGTGTGGTACGCATGTATCATGTACGTAAATTATTTGCCATCACAACTCGTCCACTCTGCAATATGTTTCAGAATGCTGGCGTTTGACTGAAGCAGATGAGAGATAATTTTCAACCTTCCACACAACATATCTTTGAAACATCGTGCCATTTTTCTGGCCACAAAAGATTTCTAACACAGAACTTCTGAAAGTAACTGGTCATATTAACATGGATGACTTGTTCACCACAAGAATCGGCCAAGTTTTTACTAAACGACGATGACAATACGGCGAAAACAGCTGTGAGATAAACCCCGAAGGACAACGAAAACGAGGTAGACTAAAGAAACCTACGACCTTTGTGTTCTCTAACGGTGGTTTGACGTGCCAAAGTAGATGAGAAAATAATATAATTTAAGTGCACCTATTTCATGTTTTATGAGTTCCCACAATGTCCCACAATAAAATCCATGAACCTGCTCTTTTGAATTAGCGCGTTAGCATAGATCGTTCTCGATCGTTTCAACGCACGGCAAATGATTCGCGCGAAGTGCGTGTCGTACTTCCGTCGACAATCTCAAGCGATTTCACATTTACCTTGCAACAGAGGCGCCACGGGTTATTTCGGGCAGCATATGTTCTAATTACAATGTACTTAACCCCAATTCTGATTGTAATACCCTATCAACTGAAACAGCGCTTCCGAATGAGCTGTTGAAGGTCAGTGGCAGCCACAAAGGGGTGGTACGGCTTCAACTGAATCGGAGCGAAGCTTTTGACATCGACCGACATAAACATGCAGCTTACACGCTATTATGAAAACACGGGCAACATCGTCTGTTGGGTCGAAAGATATGCCTGTCATGGTTCGTTGCCTATATCCAGCACAGACAATACAGTAGTTCAGCTGCCCGTGAACATTCAAGAGATCACCAAAGGAACTGCGGCTAGTCCAACAAGGCTTAATTACTGTTGACCGATCAGCACGTTCTTCAAATTAGTTTCTTACATAACAGTCCAGGCGAAGTTGGTGCTTCTGTTGACGCACCTGACAAGACCCATTTGTGAAAGACCCCACTTGCTGGTTTGCATGGCTTCGGATTCAATACACATTATTGGCCTATGACACACACTGTATGCTTGATGCGGTGTTGTGCGTGACGTTGACAGCCAGTCGGGGAAAATTTGTGAAGATTGAAAAAGGTGTTCCAATACAAAGACGAAAAAAAACAAAGTGTTCTTTATGTGTGCACAGGAACATGGTGACTAGCAGGAAACAGCGCCGTGCACGGGTGGCATTTCCCTCATGGCTGGCACGGCGACACTCTGAGAGGTTGGTACTGATCGAGTGAAGTGTATCACAGCAGATAGGCGATGGACGTTTATTCCACCATGCACTTCTTTATTTTCATAGCTTGAAGCTTTCAAATTGATGTATTGATTGTTGAAATGACTGTTTGTTTATTTATTTTTAAACTACGTTATAGCGAATCCAAATACGTTACAACATTGTGTCATATTATTTATTTTCTACATAACAACTGGTGAAATAACTCTGTATTGCATATCCCGTTTTAGATATTGTGTACTATTTTCTAGGAAATATTTTTATTGTCGCTGTTCACGCGATACATGAAAGATGTTCACCTGTCATGTGTGCCTCTTCGAGTCTTGCTAAGTGATCATCTACAAACAATTTTGGCTTTAATTCTCATTATATGATGAAAAGCTAGGTTTGTGCATAAATGTTAGTTCGGTATTGTATATAGATATGATCTATTCTAATGTTGCAAATTTAATTGGACCGGCAATTAATGTATTGGGGCATATATTTAGTACTAGTGATATTTAATGGTGACAGATTCGTAAATTTCAGATTACTAACTCCATACAGCCCCTTCTGGGGACAGCAACATGATAAAGCGCCGTCGTTGTATATTTGCCCCTTATTTGATATGTATGCTATATTTATATGTGTAATACTAATACTTTTACATAGAAGGGCCAAATAAAGAGCATGTGTCTGTTTGTCTGTTGTAGGCGCCATCTTAGGTTGACCACTTCCGGCGGATGTACATAGCTATGATTGAATATGCATAATTCAATATCAATAAAATGGATTAGTAATATTATATACGCATTTTTATCGTGTATGCTGGATCACCATATGATGTATTGTATATAATAAACATTCTAATGAATAAATATTTGAAATAATTTCATTAGATGTTGTCACTTCAGCTAAATTTAGATTGAACATGTTTGAAAGACACACACCACAAATTCGTCTTTTTGGTCATGACAGTATATAAGCAAAAGTAATTCCTACAGTTAATAGGTTGAGAATTATAACACACAGGGTTATGTCACAGTAGTCGGGTGGGAGACTACAGGCTTAGGGGTCGACATACACTCTCCCTTGAATAGTTCAATAAAGCAACCAAAAGAGATCCTATGTTGTGGAGGAGGTCCCACACACCAAATCTGTAAAGTGCTCCACTAATTGCCCGAGCCCAAGGCAGAATGGCAAAGCGTCACTCGCTTCACTGTGGTCTCTTCCTTTGTCCGTGCATTATTTTAATTTTTTGATTGAGATTTTAAATTTATGACAAACTAGTGTTACAATTAGTGTTATACATCGTAACGCTTTTATTTGGGAATATATATATACACACAGACAAACACACACGCGCGCAAGCACGCACGCACGCACGCACACACACACACACACATATACATATATATACACACACACATATCAATTGGTGAAATAACTCTGTATTGCATATCCCGTTTTAGATATTATGTACTATTTTCTAGGAAATATTTTTATTGTTGCTGTTCACGCGATACATGCAAGATGTTCATCAACGGACTACCTGTCATGTGTGCCTCTTCGAGTCTTGCTAAGCGATCATCTACAAACAATTTCGGCTTTAATTCTCATTATATGATGAAAAGCTAGGTTTGTGCATAAATGTTAGTTCGGTATTGTATATAAATATGATCTATTCTATTGTTGCACATTTAATTGGACTGGCAATTAATGTATTGGGGCATATATTTAGTACTAGTGATATTTAATGGTGACAGATTCGTAAATTTCAGATAACTAACTCCATACAGCCCCTTCTGGGGACAGCAGCATGATAAAGCGCCGTCGTTGTATGCTGGATCACCATATGATGTATTGTATATTTGATGTATTGTATATAGTAAACATTCCGTGCTCACTGCATGTTGTTCTATGGTACTACTACTACTTTTAGCAGAAAGCAAAGAACAACGATTGTATAAGTCGCTTGATAGCTGGACGAAAATTATACTTGGACGAAAGGAAGAAGTCATACAGTCGATACGCGTGTGTAGCAACCAGTTTGGTTACTGTCGTAGAACGCATAAGGTCACCACATAATGTTTTACAAATATGCAGGGAGTCAAAAGAGAAGTGTCTGAATAACGACCATGTGGGGGTTGTGGTGGTGGGGGGGGTGGCAAGCTTAGTCACCCATTAGTTTACCATGCTATAAAGTAGTGGCGCAACAGGTTGTACTGAAAAACAGCTTTGAGCCAAAGGCAGTTATGCTCCCTCCCCTAAATACGCCACTCCGTGCAAGGTTGAAAGTCATATCCTTAAATTACATCGAATATTACTTCTCTGTTTTGATGTGTGCCCCCAGTTAGTCGGGCGTGTGTGTATGTGTGCGTGCGTGCGTGTGTGTACGCGCTCGCAATGACTGAGGCTGCCTCGACCTTCTTCGGATGCAGAAGTGGAATACATTCAGCTTGGAAATGAGGTGTCCGTGACCGGTGGTGATACCCTGGATGAACCAATGAAATGAGGTGTCCGTGACCGGTGGTGATACCCTGGATGAACCAATGAAATGAGGTGTCCGTGACCGGTGGTGATACCCTGGATGAACCAATGAAATGAGGTGTCCGTGACCGGTGGTGATACCCTGGATGAACCAATGAAATGGAGCTGGAGAAGCAGGCTAACAAGAGACTCACTGCTGCTTAAAGCAGGGAATACATCAGTTTCATATGCATTAATCCTGATCGTGTTCCTGGTCGACATATTTGCCCTTTCAATAATATCGTCCTACGATTGTATGTTCTTTTGGGCAGCCCATTTCTTGCTCAGAATGCAGTAACCTTTATATCGAAAGCAGACCACACACGATAGATCACTGATACATGTTGCGACAATGTCAAATTCACATGTGGCTTCAAGTTTATGCTTCAATTAAGTACGACGGCAACGTGGCTGACTGTTTTACTCTACTCTAACCTTTTCCTGCGGTTTCGCACCTGACTAGAGTCGAAATTAAATAAATGCATGTTCTGATGACTCTATAATGTTTTCGTGGTGTTATTTGGATAGAGCGTGGAGAGAAACCCTGCCCTAGACACCAACATTTCCCCTCTGGCAGTTTGCTGCCAATATAGCTTGATGGTAATTCGTAAGTCCTTTGCATTACGAGGACGATTTGAAAACATGTAGGCATTTCGGTGGGAAATTAATAAGGAATCCAGTTAATACTGTTATGTGTTCTGTAGTCGCACAACGAGATCTCGTCTCTGTCAGGGCTGTTGACGGATTCTCTGATCTAATCTCGCCGCTAAACGACCGGCGTCAGAAGTTAACTACGCGTGACGGTCTAGTCATGCGTATGCGTGGGTGGGTGCGTTCGTCCGAAGCGCTCTTGTGTGTGCGTGCGTGCGTGCGTGCGTGCGTGCGTGTGTGTGTGTGGGTTTGTGTGTGTGTGCATGTGTATTTGTTTTTATGTCATAGCCAGCGTAACACATAACGTGTACAAACGTATTATTTATGTTCTAGCTAGATTACCATATATTACGTGTATGTACGACATTATTGTTTATCCTACACATCTAACCCCGTCACGGATATGTATGATTCTATGCGTATCTCAAACAGGAGCAGTTATGTGGAGGACCCTTTTTTGTGGAGGCCTAGCTCGAGTGTACCATTTGCGGGTGTGGGGGGGGTTGGCAGGAGTGTACCACTTGTGGGTGTGGGGAGGGCTGGCACGAGTGAACCACTTGTTGGTGTTTTGTGGCTGGCACGAGTGTACCATTTGTATGTGGGGGTCGCACTTTCACAGTACTGCCTCACTGTAACTGTGTTTCGCTTGTGTTTTTTTCACCATATTCTGGCTTAGGTCTTATGTTTCCTGTACCATGGTTAACCAGGCACTGGTCGGTCGGTCGGTCGGTCGGTCGGTCGGTCGGTCGGTCGGTCGGTCGGTCGGTCGGTCGGTCGGTCGGTCGGTCGGTCGGTCGGTCGGTCGGTCGGTCGGTCGGTCGTCGGTCGGTCGGTCGGTCGGTCGGTCGGTCGGTCGGTCGGTCGGTCGGTCGGTCGGTCGGTCGGTCGGTCGGTCGGTCGGTCGGTCGGTCGGTCGGTCGGTCGGTCGGTCGGTCGGTCGGTCGGTCGGTCGGTCGGTCGGTCGGTCGGTCGGTCGGTCGGTCGGTCGGTCGGTCGGTCGGTCGGTCGGTCGGTCGGTCGGTCGGTCGGTCGGTCGGTCGGTCGGTCGGTCGGTCGGTCGGTCGGTCGGTCGGTCGGTCGGTCGGTCGGTCGGTCGGTCGGTCGGTCGGTCGGTCGGTCGGTCGGTCGGTCGGTCGGTCGGTCGGTCGGTCGGTCGGTCGGTCGGTCGGTCGGTCGGTCGGTCGGTCGGTCGGTCGGTCGGTCGGTCGGTCGGTCGGTCGGTCGGTCGGTCGGTCGGTCGGTCGGTCGGTCGGTCGGTCGGTCGGTCGGTCGGTCGGTCGGTCGGTCGGTCGGTCGGTCGGTCGGTCGGTCGGTCGGTCGGTCGGTCGGTCGGTCGGTCGGTCGGTCGGTCGGTCGGTCGGTCGGTCGGTCGGTCTCATCCTTACATTCGTTCAACAGTCCTCCTCACATGTTATCTCCATCTCCTCCACATTCATTCTTTCATCCCCACACGTTCATATCCTCCACTCAGCACAGTTTGTTTCCCCACCCATTCTCACCCCTCCGCTCATATTCCCATTCCCTCCCTCCCATATTCTCTCGTCCCACCTCTCAACTTCTGCTCTCCCCTCGTCTCGACATTCGCACATCTTTCCTCCCAACATCCTCAGTCCTATATTCGCTGTCCACATTCCCGAAAAGAGCATATTCGGTGCAAACAAATATCATCACGACGACATATCCCCCAATATGTGCTGACATCTGGCGAACGAATTATTGACTCCATGCACAACAGAATCCCTGCAGTTGATCTACGGTAGTTAGGTTAATAACGAGTAGATAATGAGAGAGCGAAATCTATACGTGTGTGTGCGGGTATCGCTGTGTGATTGTTTTGGATGTGTGTGGGTGTGTGGTTGCATTTGTCGGCGTTTATCCCTAGTTGGGATGCGGTGTTGGGTGTATCGAGGGGCACTCCAAAATATAATTATACATTTAAACAACGTTTATATATTCCTGGATTAAAACAACACAAACAGACGATGGTGTCACTCACTGTCCACTAATTAAATCACATCAAATGTAATTGACAGGCTTGTGTTGATTGTCAGAAGTATTCTTACTCAATAACAAATTTACGCCAAAAATATCAACAAATAAAGCAGCCCTGTTGGTCATCAGCTTTGACAATGTTGCATAAATAAACATAATTTAGGCTATTCTACATAAATTATGAGTTTTGTAGAAATATAGGAAATAAGCATTTACTGATAGGGTAATTAAGATCGAGAAAACTTACACAGTAACAGTCATGGTAACTATTTCACATACAAAGTTGTTCTTACTTGATACCCTCTAGTGATTGCCCCCCATGAGCGAGTCTGGTGAAGATAGCAGTCAGCGACTGGGGGGAGAGATCAGAGTCCGCCAACCTGTAACAACAATCACACGTGTTTAGTCATCATACACCTACATTTCATCAGCAAAATATAATATATCCTTTGACAAAGTCACTTCTCTCAATCATTGTGAAACATTAAGTGCACAATGCAACAATTTTAATACATAATAAAAAATATATAGGTCAAATGTAAACTTGTTTTAAATACATTACTCGACAGTGAAATATTCCAATAAACTAAATGCAATAGTTAAAACTGCTTCCTCAACTGATTTAGCATATCGCAAATTAGGTTCATTACTGTCCAAATATGTAGTGTGTGAATAGTTTATGTAACATCCGGAGTCGATTTAATAATGAAAAATAATTTTTTTTCTCAAATTATTGGAAGAATTGAGTTTAGCTGTCTGATCTGGTAAGGATCAAAATAGTGGATATCCAAAATGGTAAGCCCTGTGTGGGTCAATGCTGACCATGGGCATGACTTCAACCCTCTAGCCGAGCACATGACAAAGTTATAAAATTCCACCAAGGACGAAAATCGTGATTTTTCAGCATTTTGATTGACAATTCAGTTAATGCTTGAAAAAGCATTAACTAACTAATTTAATAGTTTGCATATATGCGCGAAAATAACTTGCACATGCCGTTTCAATCAGCCTGAGACAACACCCCTGCGTGTGCACGACTATGTAATCCGGTGCACTGACAAACACCACGGTGTGGTACTGCTGCTATTTGATCTAAGTGTAGCATTCGACACAGTCGACCATAACATTCTCTGAAACACACCCAGTAACACCATCGGTGTAAGCGGACAATGCCTGTCGTGGTTAGCTGCCTACCTACAACACAGACAATACACGGTCTCAATTGCCGGCAAACAGTCCAAACATCAACTGACTTGCGGCGTCCCACAGGAGTCTGTTCTCAGCAACTACTGTGTACAATATATATGACACCTCTCGTGTCGCTACTTAAACATCATGGCATAGCTTACCATCTATATGACTCCTCTCGCGCCGCTACTTAAACACCATGGCATAGCTTACCATCTATATGACACCTCTCGTGTCACTACTTAAACACCATGGCATAGCTTACCATCTATATGACTCCTCTCGTGTCGCTACTTAAACACCATGGCATAGTTTACCATCTATATGACACCTCTTGTGTCACTACTTAAACACCATGGCATAGCTTACCATCTATATGACACCTCTCGTGTCACTACTTAAACACCATGGCATAGCTTACCATCTATATGACTCCTCTCGTATCGCTACTTAAAAACCATGGCATAGCTTACCATCTATATGACACCTCTCGTGTCACTACTTAAACAACGTGGCATAGCTTACCATCTATATGACACCTCTCGTGTCACTACTTAAACACCATGGCATAGCTTACCATCTATATGACACCTCTCGTGTCACTACTTAAACACCATGGCATAGCTTACCATCTATATGACACCTCTCGTGTCGCTACTTAAACACCATGGCATAGCTTACCATCTATATGACACCTCTCGTGTCACTACTTAAACACCATGGCATAGCTTACCATCTATATGACTCCTCTCGTGTCACTACTTAAACACCATGGCATAGCTTACCATCTATACGACTCCTCTCGTGTCGCTACTTAAACACCATGGCATACCTTACCATCTATACGACTCCTCTCGTGTCACTACTTAAACACCATGGCATAGCTTACCATCTATACGACTCATCTCGTGTCGCTACTTAAACACCATGGCATAGCTTACCATCTATATGACTCATCTCGTGTCGCTACTTAAACACCATGGCATAGCTTACCATCTATATGACTCCTCTCGTGTCGCTACTTAAACACCATGGCATAGCTTACCATCTATATGACACCTCTCGTGTCGCTACTTAAACACCATGGCATAGCTTACCATCTATATGACTCCTCTCGTGTCGCTACTTAAACACCATGGCATAGCTTACCATCTATATGACACCACTCGTGTCGCTACTTAAACACCATGGCATAGCTTACCATCTATATGACTCCTCTCGCGTCGCTACTTAAACACCATGGCATAGCTTACCATCTATGTGACACCACTCGTGTCGCTACTTAAACACCATGGCATAGCTTACCATCTATATGACTCCTCTTGTGTCGCTACTTAAACACCATGGCATAGCTTACCATCTATATGCTGATGACACTCAGCTGACTGATGAAGCGTCACCCGAGATTGCCATCGCAAAGATGGAACTTTGCGTCGCCAGTATTCGTCAACGGATGAAGGTCAACACGCTGAAACTGCACGATGACAAGACAGAGTTTCTCGTTATTCACGTGAAGTCAGCAAACCAGCAAGTTCTTCCTGATTGTGTAACGGTCGGGAATGCTCGCATATCGTCAAAAACGCACACCAGAAACCTGGGAAACCTTCGACTGCATCATGTCCCTCAAACGACATGTGACAAACATTTCTTAGGCTGCATACTACCACCTGCACAGCACTTGACGCATTCGTCGTTATTTAAGCCATGAGCACACGAAACAACTTGTACATGCCCTAGTCATATCGCGCATTGACTGTTTCAATAGCCTCCTGAATAGACTATCAGCGACTTTAACTGGTAAACTTCAGCGAATGCAAAATGCCTCTGCTCGTGTCATAATGATTCGCTCGAAACTCGACCATGACTTTTTATTGTCACACCCATGCTCTTGGAGTTGCACTGGTTTCCAGTAAAGTGCCGTATCACTTTCAAGAACACACTTCTCACTTTCAAATGCCTTCACTGATTCGCCCCTCTGTACCTATTAGTGTCCTGCGCGGGCCGGGCTTTGGGTTCAAGCCCGGCCCGGCCCGCAGCCCGTGGACCGGGCCTCTACGTAATTTCGCGGGCCTGGCCGGGCCTGGGCCTACATACTGCGGGCCCGGGCCGAGCCTGGGCTGAAAACAATTTAAACACATCGGGCTTGGGCCGGGCCTGGGCCTAGTGTGAGCGGGCCGGGCCGGGCCGGGCCTGGACATAATACAAATATTCATACAAAACACCGATTGTTACTTTATTTTTTAAGAAAAACTTATTATAAATTGTAATTCCGGTTAATGAATGCTTAAAATTATTTCTTTAGTATTATATAGTTGCAAATTGAGACCTTGCAGGGAATCTAATGGCACCATAAGTCCACTTGGCTGGAAGTAGCCAGCCCCAAATGTTTACTTTAGAAATATTTGCAGAGGCAATCAAGCCATGATTAACCATCAACTTATCACCCTTTGACCCTACCAGTGGACATTCTATTGTCTAGGTCTTCCCTCCAAACATTGCCCACCTGAATGACTTGCCCACTGCCAAGTGCCCACTAGGCCACTAGCCCACTACCCAGTACCCAATGCAGTTGGTAATTGATATTTCTCCCCAGTCCTAATTCATTCACACATGTCTGAACCTGTCTGTCTCAGGCTAGTGACTGCAGGGCTGCTGGAAATGCCACTGTGTGTCAGTGCCAGTGGTGACATTTTAATTGAAATATCATATTAAATTATGTTAACTTAGTTGAGCTAATTCAATGAACAATATAAATTGGGGTATGGCTCGCATATGGGTTAAGTCAGGGTTAGATAAAAAAATCTTCTACCCTAACCATAAGCCAATACATTAAAGCCAAATATAACAAATGTTAACATATTTAATAGTAATGACACTCGTAAGTTTGAAGAAGTTGGTGGTGCTGGATTTTTAGAACTCATCCTCGTCTTTGTTATAAGATTATAGGTTTATCTTCTCTAAACTTAGCGGGCCGCGGGATTGCAGGCCGCGGGCTTACCCATCTTTGACCCGCGGGTATGGGCCGGGCCTGGACTCTAACTGCTAATTGCCGGCCCGGCTTGGGATCAAATTCTAGGCCCACGCAGGGCACTAGTACCTATCTGCACTTCGCTCTCCTTATTGCCCGACTGGTTGTCATTCTGATGGAACTCATCAACGGCAGACGACTCATCTTCCAGCCAGCACCAACCTACTTTGGAGAAAAGCTCGATAGGACACTGCCGTACCGTGAACACTTGACCGGGCTCAGAATGGAAAGAAGCAAACATTACGCCGCTATTTAAACAGGGATCGAGGAACAAGCTAGAAAATTACGGACCAGTGAGTTTAACATCAGTTGTATGTAAATTACTCGAAACAATAATTAGAGACCACATGGTGGAATTTCTTGTAAAACATAAATTAATAAATACATTTCAACATGGGTTCCTAAAAGCAAGGTCATGTCTAAAAAAATGTCTTATGTTTTTTGGAAGAAATTACAAAGTGGGTAGATGACGGGTCACCAGTGGATGTTGTCTACTTAGATTTTCAGAAAGCTTTCGATAAAGTGCCACATCAAAGACTGTTAGTTAAACTAAAAACCCATGGCATAGGTAATGGCCGTGGCACGTAGTGCGTTGATCCGTCGCCTTCCTGACACTGGACGGGGAGCGAGCGCACCTACAATAAGAACTTCAACGATGACACTGATGTACGTCAAGGCAGAGTGCTGTGCCCCGGTCTGGTGCAGAAGTACCCACATGCGTCTCGTGGACGATGGCCTCATCACGACCTTGCGAACTATAACAGAGTGCCTACGTCCTACTCCCGTTTACCAACTTCAAGTGCTGGCGAGAAGCAGCAACTCTGGCATTAGACTGTTGCGCCTGCCATAGCGGCCACCTGCTGCATGACGAAATGCGAAGCGCAACACCGAAGCGACTGGATTCACGGAACCCGCTCGCTCACCACGCCAGACAATCCCCCCCGCTTTTCCGCATGAGTCGGTGCAATACTGGATACAGGCAAGGTGGACCGAATCGTTGGCATCTACCACCACAACATTACACTGACTTTCGCGCGGAGCCTGGACAAGTCTAAACGGTCTACGGTCTAGTGTGGGAGGTTCGGCGCCTCCGTGCTATTCTGGGGTCTAGCCCAAAGTGACCGCTTTGACCGTGGGACTGTCCAAACGGCCGACCACGTCATCAACGGAGACTGCACTGTCTACCAACTACCCGGGTGATGATGATGTATTTTATTTATAACACATCACAGTACATATACATGTAAAATGCCATAAAAAGGAGGGCTAAAAATAAATTGCACAAGTGCAATCATCTTATTTCCATAGTGGACCTTAAAAAATGCATACAAGCAACAAGAGTCGAGACAAATGATATGAACATGTAAATTACTAAATCAACTAAAACAACAAAAATACTATTTGAAAGTATGTACCACTCAGTTAGTGAGTGTTTTTACACGCCTGTTCCAGCTTTTGTTGGTACTTAATTTGTTCCACGTTTATGGCGGTTTTCCACCATTATACCTGTACCTAAGAAACGAAATGCCACTCTCTTGAAAGACTTCAGACATGTTGCATTAACATCTGTATTGCGCAAATGCACTGTCAGCTTACAACACCCGCGGCCGGTCGCATGGATCCTCTGCAATTTGCATACAGGGCAGGGGGGGTGGAGGGTGCCACCTTGACATACAGGGCAGGGAGGGGGTGGAGGATGTCACTTTAACATATAGGGCAGGGAGGGGGTGGAGGATGCCACTTTAACATACAGGGCAGGGGGGGTGGAGGGTGCCACCTTGACATACAGGGCAGGGAGGGGGTGGAGGATGCCACTTTAACATACAGGGCAGGGAGGGGGTGGAGGGTGCCACTTTAACATACAGGACAGGGAGGGGGTGGAGGATGCCACTTTAACATACAGGGCAGGGAGGGGGTGGAGGATGCCATTTTAACACTGCTTGGTACAGTTTCTAAACATTTAGACCAGGGGTGGGTTCAATTACACATAATTATATCAATTACAATTACAATTACATTTCAATTTTTAGTTCAATTACAATTACAATTACACTAAAAAAAATTCAATTCAATTACAATTACACTGTTTCAATTTCAATTACAATTACAATTACATTATGCGGAACCAAATATATTCAGCATTTGTTAATTATATAGTTTTGCACTTTTGCTGAATTTCAATATTTTGTACACAATTGATAAACAAATATAACGGTAATGATTGTAAATTATTGAAGAATTGTGGCTTGAATTTTGAATTGTACTAAAAAAAAGACAGCCGTTTAAACATATTTTTATTATATAAATATATATTTTAAATCTGGTATATAGACATTAATACATTTTATATATATATATATATATATATATATATATATATATATATATATATATATATATATATATATATATATATATATATATATATATATATATATATATATATGTTGATGTATTTATAAACTTTTTCAAATCAACCTAGGTACTTGTCTTAACAGAGGGTACATGATTTTTGCTTATATAAAGACATTAGACAATGTCCACAATGCTTCACCTCCTGCAGTTGCATAATCTGTCTTGGAAAGGAAAGCATGCTGTGTGTATGTGGCTGTAGCAGTGTTAATTATTGTTTGCTGAGAGGGTGAATTAGCATCTGTCCATGGCCCTGTGTACTCTAAGGGTCTCTAACCAGACTGCAAACTGGTACAGTATTAAACAATGGTAGCCCAGACTGTCTCACTTGAGTCAACATACTGAATTGAGAACAACTAGCACAAGCTCTAAGTGGACTTTAACTCAGGGCTTCTGACTTGAAAAGATACTTCCTCGGGAAGATAACTTTGTGTAGCTTCGCTGCATTCAAAAAGGGAATAGCTCAAACATACACAATGTCATAAAATATTTGACTGTCAGGCTATCTGGTGTCAATACAGCTACACAAGTGTGCACACTTTTGCTTTTGTATTAAAAGACATACAAAACTCTGTTGATCTCAATGCTTGTAAACAATTATTTGTGCTAAATTCATATAAATTAACGATTACAAAAATCGGAAGTAAAAAAAATCATAAATCAATGATTTTTTTGGAGTGATTTAAATCAATGATTTAAATAAAATGATTTAAATCAAACAACCCTGAACCTGTATGAGACTTAAATTATATTTTATTGACAGTTTGTTCAGGTAGTTTGTGATATGAAACGTACTGTAATTGATTGTAATTGATTGTAATTGAAATAAATTTTCAATTATACAAAATATAACAATTAAAATTACAATTACAGCACAAAGTTTAAACCATAATCAATTACAATTACACAATTTTGCTGTAATCAATTACAATTACAATTAAAATTACGTAATTGGACCCAGCCCTGATTTAGACTCTACTGGGAATTTTGTCAGGATCCTTTTCATGGATTTTTCCTTAGCTTTTAATACCATTCAACCTCATTTATTTATACAGCGTCTACTTGACTTACAGGTGAACCCCACCTTGGTTCTTTGGATCAGAGCGTTTCTTGAAATTCTTGTATCCTAGTTTGACAACAGTTTTCTTGAGCTCAATGCCCAGAAAATGTGCTTTGGACGTGGTCGAGTCACGGGTGCATCGCATCCTCTTTCTCAACCACTGATGATCAATGGCAGACTGTGGAAACAGTATACACTTTCAAGTATCTTGATACTGTTGTTGATGAAAAGCTTACCTTCACTGACAATGTAGACCACATATACAAAAAGGCACAACAACGTCTGTTTTTGTTCCGTAATTAAGGAACTTCAATGTCGGCACACAGGTTCTGTAGTTGGTGTGCATGTCTTTGATTGAAGGTGTACTTTCTTTTAACGTAGTGTAATGGTATGACAATTTGTCTGTCAAGAACAAAGCAAGGCTGGCTCGGGAGGCCAACCAGGCGGACAAATGTGTTGGTATCAAACAACTGCAGCTGTGTGATCTTTATCAGCTTTGAGAAGGAAAGCTGTTAAAATTCACCATGATTCTACTCATTCACTCAATTCTGCTTTTGAAACTTTCCCGTCTGGTCGACGACTCAGAATGCCTCTGGCACGCAAAAACTGTTACAAGAGATATTTTGTTCCATCAGCCACAAGCATATTGAATTCTAATGCCTGAACTTGCTGTTGTATATCATGTCAAAGGAAGTCATGGATCAGCAGATTAAATTAGCAATTGTATGTGTACGTGCGTGTTCTGAAATTGAATTGATGGGATAACGATGTACAGTACTCGCAAACATGTTTTATATGCTTTACTTGTCTCATGTATTAATCATTTGTCTTACTGTTTATACCTTAACAGTGTGAGCCCAAATGAAAATTTCTATTTTGCGTGATACATTTAATGGAAAATAAAGGTTTTCAATTCAATGTGGCTCTCGGTCAGCCTTGCCCGCATTTTAGGCTGTCCCATAACCATGTAGCCGTTAGGTGGCGTCACTGTCCATTTCCTTGGCACCGAAAGCGGCTCGAACATGTTACATGATTGGCCAATCGTAAAATGTGACTAGTGGTGGATTTCGTGTAATATTCCGTACCATGGTTGTCTATTAATCTCTTAGCTTCACACATAACAAGCCTGCATCTACAAAACACATACTCATTGAGAGATTTGCTGTGCTTAATGAGAAACAGCACAAAACGCAAGTATGTTCGATAGCTTTCCGGAAGTTTGACCAATAGCAAAAGCGTTTACACTGTCACCGGTTTGTCAAAGTTGTTTATAATTAACAGCGGGGATGTCAGAAGACTTGATCGATCATGTTCTATTTTGTTTTGGTATGTTGAGATGAGGTCATAATACATCGGATACTGGTTGCTTTTTCGACATCGCTATGAGTGAGCAGCGGAAGAAGCGTCAGATTGGCGTCTTGCGCAGTCGACAGGGAGGTGCAGAAGGTGAAACCCAAGAGCGTTTGTCACAAAAAACAAATCGGCATGATCGAGGAAAAATGAACCACCCCAGCACAAAGCCCAAGGTAACTATTAAAAAAAGTTCCCGTTCGACGACATAGCTCTAAAGGGATAGTGAAAAGTACTGAACATGTCCGGTACTTCATATAAAGAATTATGATATTAAGTTTCGATAATGTTTTTAGAAGCACACTCCCTATTATCACCCATTCGGATAACATGGAATTCCGTATTACCGTAACCATGACATAGCCATAGTAGGCATTTGCAAGCACACGCATTGAAACGGGCTCGGCCAACTTGCCTATTCTTCCAGCTTGCTATTGTACAGGCGTGCGTCTTGCTCGCCGAAAACGCACGTTTTGTTGAGCCCGCAGGCTTAGAACTTAAAAAAAAATTTTAACTGCAATAAACACTTATTTCATGTCCATATTATGCATTCTAAGGGGTAAAGGTGTTGGATGTTTTGGCCCATAACGGGTTCAGTCCATGGCCCAAACCAACCGTTTTCGCAACCGTGACCTGTGAAGTATTTTCGCTCGCATTGCCATACTAAGTCAACCGTGTGTGCAACCGGTTCCAACGGGCACCAATTTTTGGTTTTCCATTTTATGTTAAATGCTAAACAGTTTCATCAGTGGCAATGCCTATTGCTTTATTACATTTCTAGATCTCATTAAAGTTATTTTCCTTTATTGTTGATACATGTTCTTCATTGTTTTCGTATTATGACATTGTCATTGATGTGAACAGTCTGGAGTTTGCAGACAGACAGACAGTTTAATGTAGGTAAACTAATTCACATGCAGAATACCACCAACTGACTCCAATAACATAAGTATAACACCCCATATCATATTACCAACAATTTGTAGAAAATATATCTGGATAATTACTCAACAATGTCCTAAGTGCTAGGGTATTGTGTTGCTCAAAGGTTTTTAGTTCAGAGTGTCCTCTACAGTTAGTGAGTCCAGGGCAGATTTTTCAATTTCCCTGTGTGGGACCTTTTATTTCCCTTGACCAGGACTGGGGTAATAGTAATTTGTAATAGTAATAGTAACGATTACATATATTCAGGTAATAGTAATAGTTGGAACGGAACACAATGTAATAGTAATGATAATACAAAACAATCAATGTAATAGTAATTGAGATATTACCTTTTATATTACAATTGAATATTTAAATCACATATAAAAATTCAATTTCATAAATAGGCATAAATATCAACCTGTGTGTTTGGGTTTGGCCATTTTTTTATTTAAGCCACCTTCACATACCAGACATCAAAAGAATCTACAATTGGGAGAAATGATGGCTTCTTCTGAGTTAGCTCCAATAGACCAACAAGATGATGAAGGCTGAGAGGACATGTACAGTTTCAATGGTCCCTTCAAGCCAGTTCCCCTAACCAACCAGCCTTCTTTTCACAAAAGTATATGGCTATGGGGACAGGCCCTACATGCTGACCATTCATTCACTGATTGGATAAGGGTTCCAGCACTAAATCTTTAACATCTGCATCAATCATTGCAGCTCCCTGCCCAGTCATGCTGGGTAATGTTTGAACAAAATCCAGCAGCTTATACCAACTTTTGGTCCAACTCTGTGTGAACCTGAGTACCCGGGAACATAGCTTTAATGTTGATGTTTCAGCACATCAGATTGTATAGTGTAAGAAAGAGACCAACAAATGATAGATAATTTCTTGAATAAGGAGTTATTGTTGCGAACTACTCTACTACTGAATGAACACGTGCATACATACATGTACATACATGTGCACACATGTACATACATGTACATACATGTACATACATGTACATACATGTGCATACATGTGCATACATGTGCATACATGTTTAATCTTAAAACATAACATATTTCTGATGAAAAGATGTAATAGTAAATGTAATAGTAATAGCTTAAAATGTAATAGGTACTACCTGATCACAAGAGTGCAGTGTAACGACTCGCATGGTATGATAGCTATTACCATGCTGCTGGAGTGATAGTCATGTCTCACATGGTATGGTAGCTATTACCACTCTGCTGGAGTGATAGTCATGACTCACATGGTATGGTAACTATTATCATGCTGCTGGAGTGATAGTTATGACTCACATGGTATGGTAACTATTACCATGCTGCTGGAGTGATAGTCATGACTCGCATGGTATGGTAGCTTTTACTATGCTGCTGGAGTTATAGTCATGACTCACATGGTATGGTGGCTATTACTATGCTGCTGGAGTGATAGTTATGACTCACATGGTATGGTAGCTATTACCATGCTGCTGGAGTGATAGTCATGACTCACATGGTATGGTAGCTTTTACTATGCTGCTGGAGTGATAGTCATGACTCACATGGTATGGTAGCTATTACTATGCTGCTGGAGTGATAGTCATGACTCACATGGTATGTTAGCTATTACCGTGCTGCTGGAGTGATAGTCATGACTCACATGGTATGGTAGCTATTACCATGCTGCTGGAGTGATAGTCATGACTCACATGGTATGTTAGCTATTACCGTGCTGCTGGAGTAATAGTCATGACTCATATGATATGGTAGCTGTTACCATGCTGCTGGAGGGATAGTCATCTAGATTTATACAAACATAATCCTTGTTGCAAACTGTAACACATAAAACCACTGAAATATGAAAAAAAAATTAATTTATAATCAAAATAAATCAATTTGGAACACATTCATAGTTTAGATTTAAAATCCTAGCAATGCAGTGCTATATTTAGACTAGATTTGCTAAATGATTAATAATGACTTTGATACTTGATATGTTTATTTTTTATGAAACTAGGGTTTGATTTCATTTGAGCTGTATTTTTTAAAAGAAACATTATACAGCTTGTGAAACTAATTGACATATATAAAAACACTCTGGCCCATTGCCAGTGGCTTAATCTCTGTGTGGACTAATGAAGTCTTGTGATACTGCATTTTTTTCACAGAAATATCAGCTTCAAATTAGTAATTCTTGGTTTTATGCAAAGCACTTCCTTCCGTATTTTCAAATGAGGATTGTGAGCAGACTTGGGTCAATTACATTGTAAATATAATAAACAAATATATTATGTTGCATATATCATATTTATTTCCAGTTACATACCATAGTACAGTATATGCAGAAATTAAAACTGCTCTAAAATGTGGGCGTTACTTTTGGCATTGAGTCTCAGTATGTCTTTGGTTGTTCTGTTCACATAATGTTTTTTATGGAATTGATAATTAGAATTAGTATTTTAGAATTGTTATTTTTGAGGTGGAATTGGTATTTGTAATTGATGTGGAATTGGAATTGATATCGTGTAATTGACCCAAAATCTGATTGTGAGATATCACTGTAGGAATTTCCATCCCCATTTGCAGGCATTAACATGTTTTTGCATGTCAGTTGACTTGTATATAATTAGAGTTAATTTGATGATAAAGCACTTATTACTTTACTGCAATGTGTAACAAAATGATCAACCTGCCGTGTCAGATTAGGTGACATGAAGAGACCGACTGGACATTCAGATAAATAGTGTGCACTGCCCTCTTGTTTTGTATGTACCGACCATGTATACCAACTACTTGTCGTGGTGTAACATGTAATAATTTATGCCTGCCCATCTCATTCAGGTATCCCTCAGCCGACAGGGAAGCTACGACCAAGTGCAGAGGATCATCCGCGAAGAGGGTCGGACAGCGAGGAACCTCATAGCCTGGAACGTTCCTTTTGACATCGATGGCCACACAAGATGTAAAAATAAGATTTTGCTGTTTTAGCATGCACAGCAGGGCTGGAATAATTTATATAAAAAAGCCTGCAGCTACATGTCTTTTAAGTGCATTCTATTTGATAAGTAAACCATTTTATGTGTACAGCTGAACATTTACTGTTTAACAAAATACATGCGAAACTGGCAGAGATATGAAGGAACACAACCACAAACTACTTTATAATAGAGATATACATATCGTTTCTGTTGGTTTGTTGACAGGTTCTCACAGATATTACCACTTGTTCTTGGCCATTCAAGATCCTAAATGTCTAACATTTATATTTCATGAGCACATATCCTTGTCATGTGATTGACAAATGGCATTGAGACTTAAAGGGCTATGGCAGTTATGAGAACTAAATATTCTAACTCCTCAATGACAATCTTTCCATGACAACGCGAACAGCGATTCGATGAAACCAGCGTGTGGCTGCTTATTAGCAGTGTGGCCAAGCATTGTCTGCTGTCGTAGGTGGTGATATGCTGCTAATGTATTTCTGCCTCTTGTGGTACCGGCTATTCAGTTTCATGTTGGGCCTGTGAAGTGAGAAGCTGAGTTGTGTGATGTCAGATGTAACATATGATCAACACAACAATCTATTGATTTCTTCAAATGCCAGTTTGTTTTGTGTGGTGGCATTCTGCTGAGGTCCTTCAGTATGTCTTGTCACATTACGTGTTGACGCACAGCATCAAGGATGGCTGGTAAATGTGAGTGACTTTAAACCGTGTGCATGATCGTTTCATATTAGTTTATTATTTCTTACCAGATTATTTCAGATATCTAGTCAGTCTTCGGATTATTAGTTACCTATAAATAATCGTTATTTATATAAAATAGGCGCTATTGTGATGAAAATATTGTGCATGTATGCAGATGCAGAACAACTCACGTATTATTTGCTCCTTCCCTGTGCCGTCAGGTACACAAGGCAGAGAGCTGTCCGTGTCATCCATCTCTGTCTTCAGCCATTCTTTCAAGGTTTTGTGTCTTAATTTGTTGGGTTTGGTCCTCTCTTGTGATGGTTCATTGGTATATTTGTTTTTGTTTCCAGTACCACGCCTGTTTTGGTGTTCTTGTTGGCGGCATTTTAACGACACATAGCCCAAATCTCTCTATCTTCTTTTCAATATTGTTGACTTGACTGGATCAGCATTTGCTCTTTTATGTATTTCCTCGTTGGGGATAAATTCAATGCATCGGATGTTTAGAAGTCTGCGCAGGCATCTTGTCTGGAAACTTGCTAGTTTAAATTCCATTTTTTGGGTTGTTTTCTATATAGATAAATCAGTATACCACTTGCAAGAGTATTCAACTTGTCATTAAAAGAGGGAGTTGTTCCGTTTGAATGGAAAGAAGCAAACATCATACCATTATTTAAAAAGGGTTCGAGAAATAAGTCAGAGAATTACAGATCAGTGAGTTTAACGTCAGTGATTTGTAAATTATTAGAAATGTTAATTAAAGACCATATGGTGGACTTCCTCGTTAAGCATAAATTATTAAATTCATCTCAACATGGATTCCTTAAAGCGAGGTCATGCTTAACAAATATGTTATGTTTTTTGGAAGAAATCACTAAGTGGATAGACGTGGGATCGCTAGTAGATATTATCTACTTAGATTTTCAAAAAGCTTTTGACAAAGTGCCACATCAAAGATTGCTACTTAAATTAAAAGCCCATGGTATCGGGGATAGCATAACTGACTGGATAGAACAATGGCTGACTGACAGAAGACAACGAGTTGTAGTAGATGGAGAAGTTTCAAATTGGAAATCGGTTTTGAGTGGGGTACCTCAAGGATCAGTATTAGGACCTATATTATTCTTAATTTATATCAATGACTTGGACGACAGTATAACAAGTAACGTACTGAAATTTGCAGATGACACAAAACTGTTTAGAAAGGTTAATACTGATGGTGATAAACAACATTTACAAAACGATCTAGACAGATTAGTGAAATGGTCTGAGAAATGGCAGATGCTATTAAATTTTGGGAAATGTAAATGCCTACATACAGGACATGGGAACTTGAATGTAAACTATAAAATGGGAGATACTGTTCTGGGTACTACTGTAAAAGAAAAGGACTTAGGAGTTACAATAAGCGCTGATATGAAAGTTTCAGAGCAGTGTGGTATTGCAGCTTCAAAGGGTAATAAAATTCTTGGATTGATTAGAAGAAGCATAACATACAAGGGAAAAAAGTTAATTATACCTCTTTATAAAGCAATAGTTAGACCTCATTTAGAATACTGTATACAAGCATGGAGACCATATCGTAAGAAGGATATAGATACGCTTGAACGCATACAAAGGAGAGCAACTAAAATGATTCCAGAACTGAGAGACCTTAGTTATGAAGAACGCCTGAAAGAATGCAGTTTAACAACTCTAGAGACAAGGAGGTTAAGAGGAGATCAGATTGAAGTTTTTAAGATATTGAATGGGTATGAAAATATTGATAGAAATATGTTTTTCTCACTCAAGAAGGATAGCAGAACTAGAGGACATGAGGTAAAATTAGTAAAGGATCAATGTAGATTGGACATCAGGAAGCACTCGTTCTCACAGAGGACAATAAATGAATGGAACAAATTGTCTACAGATTGTGTAACTGCTAGCAGCGTGAATATGTTTAAAAACAAGGTTGACACATATATCAAGAGGGCGGGTTATAAGTAGGTGAACATTGTTGGACTCTCGATAAGCCAATGGCTTCCTTGTCCACTTGCCATCTGGGACTTTGGTTTGGATGGCAAATCTTGTTAAATCTTGTTAAATCTTGTTAAATATTTCAGAGCAATAGAGACGCACCGGTATAACATTGCTGTTGAAATTCTAATTTTGATCTTTTTTGAAATGCTCGCCATGCCTATTCTTGATGTCAATAGAACAGATTTGGAGATTACACTACCAAGGTAGGTGAAGCGATCCACATCTGTGAGTGCTTTGTCGTTTGGTAAAACTGGTTTTCTGTCACAGTTTACTCTCATGACAGTATTGAAGGCATTGATTTAACAAGATTGCCATCCCAAACAACAAGTTCCAGATGGCAAAGTGGACAAGGAAGCCATTGGCTTATCGAGAGTCCAACAATTTTCTCATCTATGTGTAGCCCACCCTTATCAAATATCTGTCAATTCTATTTTTAAACATATTCACAGTACTAGCATTAATACAATCATTTGGCAGTTTGTTCCATTCATTTATCACCCTCTGTGAGAAAGAGTACTTTCTCATGTCCAACCTACACTGCTCCTTAACTAATGCTGCTTTGTGTCCTCTGGTTCTACTGCCTTCTTTAAGTTTGAAGAACATATTCCTATCAACATCCTCATAACCGTTCACTATTTTAAATACTTCTATTTGGTCTCCTCTTAGTCTCCTGGTCTCTAGTGTTGTCAAATCACATTGTAATAAGCGACTTTCATAACTAAGGTCTCTCAATTCTGGAATCATTTTGGTTGCTCTTCATTGTATTCTTTCTAGCTTGTGTATGTCCTTTTTGATGAAGAGTCCTTTGTTGGCACTGCTTGACAAACGGTTTGTCTTGGCTTGCATTTCTTCAACAGAGCTGTTTAACAATTAAGATGTCATCAACAAAATCCAAGTCTCCTAACTAATTCATGAGATGCTCTAAATTATTGATAATATTTCAGAAATGTTTCTCTGTCCCACGGTAAGTAGACAATAGCCCTGGCAAAAAAACATGACAGATTGACAGTAAATTACCAGTATATTGCAACAGTTCATTAACTAAAATTTCTTCCAATTATATTTACTGAAATTATGCCATATGATTAAATGGTAAAAGCAGCTTTTAATTAATATCGATCTATTTTTGCGAATCATTATTTAATCTTTGTTACACTGCATGAAATTGCCAGTGCATCTGATATTTCAACATCCACTGAGTCCTTCATTGCAGTCAGTGATGATTAATGTGCTTGGCCGCATTCTCATCTTCTTTCTTTGGCATAAGCAACAGGTAGAATGGACCTTCGGCTTTTAGTATCTCCTCTGTCTGAAAGTGAAAGACATACTTTCAATCAACTTCCCGTATGTCAGGTGCTAGTTTTTATGAAATAGCTGGCTCGGTTGTGAGAAAACAACAAGATTTTATTTTCAAGAAAATTATTACATTACTGCCAACAAAATCAGACTAATGAGAATGCAGACAGCGGAAATAACTTGATAGTCGTCACGTTAAAATGAATCTACCCCCATACTTTATTACAAATATCACCTTGCAATGATGTACGTTCCCTGTAAATCTTAAACATTTCTCTGGTGCAAACTTTGTAGTTATTTACTTAGACCCATTTGCTGCTGGGAGCAATAGCTGTTGACATCACTTCTCCACCGTGTCCTTTTTTGTGTCATATTCTCAGGGTGTAACCCATTTTCTTTCAGCTTCAATGTCCTGCTACCAGGTGTTTCTTGGCTGCCTTTTCTTCTCTTTCCTTATGATTTCCATGTCGGTGATTGTCTGGTGATACTGGATGGGGGGTTTTCTTAATGTGTGACAAATCCACCTCTATTTTCTCATCTTGATTACCTTCTCCAATGGAAGCTGTTTGGTCCTTTCCCAAAGAGTGTTGTCCTTCTCCAGTGGAAGCTGTTTGGTCCTCTCCCAGAGAGTGTTGTTGTTCTTCTCCATTGGAAGCTGTTTGGTCCTTTACCAGAGAGTGTTGTTGTCCTCCACTGGAAGCTGTTTGGTCCTTCACCAGAGAGTGTTGTTTTCCTTCTCCATTAGAAGCTGTTTGGTCCTTCACCAGAGAGTGTTGTATTCCTTCTCCATTAGAAGCTGTTTGGCCCTTTACCAGAGAGTGTTGTTGTTCTTCTCCATTGGCAACTGTTTGGTTCTTTCCCATAGAGTGTTGTCCTTCTCCACTGGAAGCTGTTTGGTCCTCTCCCATAGAGTGTTGTCCTTCTCCACTGGAAACTGTTTGGTCCTCTCCCAGCTTTCCCACTGCTAAAGACTAATTAGTGGTCAGTGTAATTAGCAGTATGTGTAATGTGGTTTTACACATTGACCACATTTGACAGTCGAATGGTAGAATCGTTGATTTAACTTGCATATTTCCATCATCAGGTCACTAATTGTTTAAACACTGTTTCAGCTAAACGCAACCGCGCAAAAGGTGCAAGGTCACTGGGCAGGAAGCCAGCAAGGTCACGGTCAGCCTCAGTTTCAAAAACATCAAGAAAGATTGCCGGGGGCGACACTGCTGGGGTAGACGAGAAACAGTTTGATGGTTCTGCCACCAGTGGTGGCCTGGCGAAGAAAGTCGACATGAGAGCTCGTTATTGGGCATTCCTGTTCGACAACCTGCGGCGGGCCGTCGACGCAATCTATGAAACGTGCGAGTCGGACGAAAGTGTCATTGAGTGCAAGGTTAATCTCTTTTTCGATTGATTCTAGTGGATGCTTAAATCTGTGGTGTGTGAATAGTTTAAGTAATATGTGCAATCGGTTTAATAAACAATTGCATAATTTGTTAAAGTCATTAATTTTTTTTTAACTTTAGATCAGGTAACTAGTGAAATGTTTAACTTTTTTGCCAAATTTTGACTGGACTCATCCCAAAATAATTGTATAGTTTGTCTGACAATTTCGCCCTAACTGAATAAGACATTTGCACATATGAGCTAACATGTCGTAGTGGATACTAGAGCTAGCATGTTGTAGTGGACACTAGAGCTAGCATGTGTTAGTGGACACTAGAGCTAGCATGTCATAGTGGATACTAGAGCTAGCATGTTGTAGTGGACACTAGAGCTAGCATGTGTTAGTGGACACTAGAGCTAGCATGTTGTAGTGGACACTAGAGCTAGCGTGTCTTAGTGGATACTAGAGCTAGCATGTTGTAGTGGACACTAGAGCTAGCATGTTGTAGTGGACACTAGAGCTAGCATGTTGTAGTGGACACTAGAGCTATCGTGTCTTAGTGGACACTAGAGCTAGCATGTTGTAGTGGACACTAGAGCTAGCATGTTGTAGTGGACACTAGAGCTAGCATGTTGTAGTGGATACTAGAGCTAGCATGTGTTAGTGGATACTAGAGCTAGCATGTTGTAGTGGACACTAGAGCTAGCATGTGTTAGTGGATACTAGAGCTAGCATGTTGTAGTGGACACTAGAGCTAGCGTGTCTTAGTGGATACTAGAGCTAGCATGTTGTAGTGGACACTAGAGCTAGCATGTTGTAGTGGACACTAGAGCTATCGTGTCTTAGTGGACACTAGAGCTAGCATGTTGTAGTGGACACTAGAGCTAGCATGTCTTAGTGGACGCTAGAGCTAGCATGTTGTAGTGGACACTAGAGCTAGCATGTTTTAGTGGACACTAGAGCTAGCATGTCTTAGTGGACACTAGAGCTAGCATGTTGTAGTGGACACTAGAGCTAGCCTGTTGTAGTGGACACTAGAGCTAGCATGTCTTAGTGGACACTAGAGCTAGCATGTCTTAGTGGACACTAGAGCTAGCATGTTGTAGTGGACACTAGAGCTAGCATGTTGTAGTGGACACTAGAGCTAGCATGTCTTAGTGGACACTAGAGCTAGCCTGTTGTGGTGGACACTAGAGCTAGCATATTGTAGTGGACACTAAAGCTAGCATGTTGTAGTGGACACTAGAGCTAGCATGTTGTAGTGGACACTAGAGCTAGCATGTTGCAGTGGACACTAGAGCTAGCATGTTGCAGTGGACACTAGAGCTAGCATGTTGTAGTGGACACTAGAGCTAGCATGTTGCAGTGGACACTAGAGCTAGCATGTTGCAGTGGACACTAGAGCTAGCATGTTGTAGTGGACACTAGAGCTAGCATGTTGTAGTGGACACTAGAGCTAGCATGTTGCAGTATACACTAGAGCTAGCATGTTGTAGTGGACACTAGAGCTAGCATGTTGCAGTGGACACTAGAGCTAGCATGTTGCAGTGGACACTAGAGCTAGCATGTTGTAGTGGACACTAGAGCTAGCATGTTGTAGTGGACACTAGAGCTAGCATGTTGCAGTGGACACTAGAGCTAGCATGTTGCAGTGGACACTAGAGCTAGCATGTTGCAGTGGGCACTAGAGCTAGCATGTTGCAGTGGACACTAGAGCTAGCATGTTGCAGTGGACACTAGAGCTAGCATGTTGTAGTGGACACTAGAGCTAGCATGTTGTAGTGGACACTAGAGCTAGCATGTTGCAGTGGACACTAGAGCTAGCATGTTGCAGTGGACACTAGAGCTAGCATGTTGTAGTGGACACTAGAGCTAGCATGTTGTAGTGGACACTAGAGCTAGCATGTTGCAGTGGACACTAGAGCTAGCATGTTGCAGTGGACACTAGAGCTAGCATGTTGCAGTGGACACTAGAGCTAGCATGTTGTAGTGGACACTAGACAATAGGTTTGTTTTTTGCTAAATTATTCTAAAAAAAGACGAGCCAAAAATTTATTTTAGGAAGGATCTTTAACATTTATTTTCTCTCTTGATATAAACAATCACTCAATCAATATTTCATTTCCAACAAACACTTCAAATTCCATAATAGTAAAAATAAAATACAACACCATATTCAACATGAGTAATTATTAGTAATAGTGCGTTGGAAAGGGGTTGAACAAAAGTATAATACTTATCTATGGTTCACCCTGACCCAAGTAGTTTTATATACTAATAATAAATGGTACATATGAAAAATGCTAAGTTACAAATACCTAGATAATATGTCTACAACACATATTATGTTTTATTATGATTGCTTTTTAGACCTAATTGATCCAGTCACTGTTTTAATGTATGTATCATACCAGTTAATTGCTTCTAATTCCTTTTTCCTTTACGCTTTGTATATCCACAATGCTACTGCAGGAAGCCATCATGATGTTGGAACAGAGCACGAACGACTTCAAGTCTCTGATTCAGCGAGTAAAGTTACTCAAAGTGTACGAGACAGCAGAAGAAGGTCACAAGTAAGTTTCCCGAGTTGATAGTCACCATCAGACTTGGGGTCAATTACATCATATCAATTCCAATTACACACCAGTTACAAATACCAATTCCAATTACACCTCAAACATTCCAATTACAAAATTCCAATTATCAATTTCATATCAAAATATAACGAATATTGTAAATGTAATGAACCCCAAGTCTGGTCATCATACGCAGTTCCTTTGTCGTCTTCCTTGGAGTTCCCTTTAAAGGGGTTAGGCCAACTAGTTCTTGTACTGCTGCAATGTAATGAACCCCCAAGTCTGGTCATCATATACAGTTCCTTTGTCGTCTTCCTTGGAGTTCCCTTTAAAGGGGTGAGGCCAACTAGTTCTTGTACTGCTGCAATGTAATGAACCCCCAAGTCTGGTCATCATATACAGTTCCTTTGTCGTCTTCCTTGGAGTTCCCTTTAAAGGGGTGAGGCCAACTAGTACTTGTACTGCTGCAAGTTTTTGTTTGGTTATTGCCTTTTTGACATGTTCCACTTATCCCTATCGGCAGCTTTTCTGTCCATTTTCCCTCTTCCTCTGCTTCCTCTGCAGTCTTCCCAATTCCTGTCTTAATTATCTGCTCCACTTGGTAGTCAGTCCTCCTCCATCCACACCAAGTGACCTGTCCACCTCATCTGACTGCTTACTATTCTTACCATCAAGCTGAACTCTTCCCCCAGGTCATTCACCCTCCTCTCACCCACCCCCCCCCTGCTCCTGTCATTCTCTGGACCAAGGTGTTCTCACAAACTTGAAGGTTGTTGGTGCTCTGTCAGTGCCACTGTCTCTAGACCACACAGGCCTGCATTTGTTTCATTTTTGATAACTCATTGATGATATAGAGTATTGTTTCTTTGCTTGTGCATATGTTGCAGTCTGTCATGTTTTGGTGGATTGCTTTTTCTGTCATTAAATGAACAATGTATTGCATCATTTAAAAATGCTGTTAGGTATGTCACAATATGTGGATAGAAATGGTTCCTTGCTTGTCTGCATCTAGTTGACTCTTATTTTCCCACAGGCTACGACTAGATCAGAGATGTCCTATGGACAGCTCTTAACATCAACTCAATTTGAAAAATGTTGAAATAAAAAAATTCTATATATCTGCTATAAAGACCAAGTTACGGGTGAATTGTAGAAAAGCAGCTTTTAAGCACTTTGTAGTGGCTTATGACAATTCACACATTATTCTTAGCAGGCTGTCTTAGGGATATGCTGCGCTAGCCACATGTTTGCTACGGCTAATGTCAACTTTTGTAAATGCGTCACCAGAAAAGTTATATGTTAATTGCTAGGATTGACAAGTCACTGAACTCTATTATTTAGAACATTGCAATTAGCGGCATGTATTGTATTGTGTGTCAAAATTCAGTGGATTACATCCTTTTATAATTTTTAAGTATACTGTTTTCGTTTATAGATTTATTTTCTATGCTGCTTTATTGCGTGAAAGAGAAACTTTATTATTGTAATTAGGATGCAATGTGGTCATGTTTTGCTGACCTAACAAATCCAATCAAAAATTTTTGCAACGCTTCCTGCAGACCAACCTCCCTCGCGTGGGAAGTTAGGAAGTCGTCCCCAGGGAAGACTCTGTCCAGCAGTGGGAACAAGGAACACTTCACCACCAACTCTCCTGCGTCACGCAGTCTCAACTTCAACTCTGTGCCAAGGTAAGTTACTCCCTCAGTTACCCCACAATAGATTATTTTACCTGTAATGTTTATTTACTGTTATTATTTACAGTAGAACCCCCAAGCAGTCAACCCTCAGAAATAGCCCCCCCCTTGAAAGCAGCCACTGTATCCCAGTCTGTTAACTGCCTGCTCTGTGCGTCTGTCCAGCCTCTGTAAACCACCCATTTTAGAAGCGTTATAATATATTATTATATTATCCTTTTTTTAACCTATTGGGTCTTACACACATGCACGCACAAATGCATGCACAAACACACGCTTGCACAAACATTATGTAAGAAGGTCTTGGATCTGACCAGCCCAAAGCCACACAAACATTGCTGTTGTGATTGTTGTGGTGTTGCTGTCATTGTGGTAGGTCTAGATGTGTGTGTCTGTGTGCGTGCGTGCGTGCGTGCGTGCATGCGTGTGTTACTCATGAGTATGGTGGACTATAGGGGCAGTTTTACTATTCCGATAGTATCGCGATAGCTGCATGACTATTGCAATACTATCGAGGCAGTTTCATGACTATCGCGATAGTATTGTGATTAGTGTCATGAAATAGTATTGTGATTAGTGTCATGAAATAGTATTGTGATTAGTGTCATGAAATAGTATTGTGATTAGTGTCATGAAATAGTATTGTGATTAGTGTCATGAAATAGTATTGTGGTTAGTGTCATGAAATAGTATTGTGGTTAGTGTCATGAAATAGTATTGTGGTTAGTGTCATGAAATAGTATTGTGATTAGTGTCATGAAATAGTATTGTGATTAGTGTCATGAAATAGCAAATAGCCAGGAAAACAGGCCCAAACTGTAATTGATATTGCATAATAGTTGGAGGCAGTTAATTAAAAATGCTGAATCATGAATGAAGCTGGTCTGATTGACAATTGTTGGTGTTATGTTGATAAAATATAAACATGTTGGTTTCTGCTATTACAGCAACACAAGTAGCCCTGCTGAGTTGTTTGTTGGTGTTAGGTTGATAAAATATAAACATGTTGGTTTCTGCTATTACAGCAACACAAGTAGCCCTGCTGAGTTGTTTGTTGGTGTTATGTTGATAAAATATAAACATGTTGGTTTCTGCTATTACAGCAACACAAGTAGCCCTGCTGAGTTGTTTGTTGGTGTTAGGTTGATAAAATATAAACATGTTGGTTTCTGCTATTACAGCAACACAAGTAGCCCTGCTGAGTTGTTTGTTGGTGTTAGGTTGATAAAATATAAACATGTTGGTTTCTGCTATTACAGCAACACAAGTAGCCCTGCTGAGTTGTTTGTTGGTGTTAGGTTGATAAAATATAAACATGTTGGTTTCTGCTATTACAGCAACACAAGTAGCCCTGCTGAGTTGTTTGTTGGTGTTATGTTGATAAAATATAAACATGTTGGTTTCTATTATTACAGCAACACAAGTAGCCCTGCTGAGTTGTTTGTTGGTGTTAGGTTGATAAAATATAAACATGTTGGTTTCTATTATTACAGCAACACAAGTAGCCCTGCTGAGTTGTTTGCCAACTATTGATAGTTTAGTGTACTATCGACAAGAACTATCAATAGTTCAATTTACTACCAATAATGATACATCGTCACATCAACTATAGATAATGACACATCGTCACATCAACTATAGATAATGATACATCGTCACATCAACTATAGATAATCTGATGTATTGTTCCACCCTCCTCGTGAGGTACATCTTGTTGTTGCCATTGTTATCAGCTGCAGTGGCCTCAGCTGGGCAGACAAAGTGAGGGGCGGACCAATGAGAAACACTCACGACTTTGACAGTGTCAATGGCGATGTGACACCACTGCAGGAACCCTATCATGTCTACGACCCCGTTGATGAAACAGGTGGCGTATTCCTTATAGGAGCTCTCAGTTCACTGTCTCGTATTCACTAAATACCATGTTAGACTTAGCCCTCTTACATAGTTATTTAATGTTAACCTTAGCTAGTATATTTCATATATATTTATTTATTTATTTATTTTTAACATCACAAGCCTTAGGAAGATAATGAATAAATTTTTTTAGTATTATTAGTTTTATGCCTAGTTGAATTGTGTTGTCATAAAGACCAGTTTCAGCTAAATATGAATATGAATACTTTTATTTCAGGTAAAAATAGAAATAAATAAAAAGTAATAATAGATAGTTAAATGTATACAAATGGGATGTAAAATCAATATTGTACACAATAACAGTCAACTATAATATTTATAACTGATTATGCATTTGAATGTTGCTGTTTCAATAAGCCCTCTTTTTTAAAACTGGATATTTTCAGCTGAGAACATGAGATGTTATTGTGTTTTGATTGTGCCCCCAGCAGACAGTTGCACCCCCCTGGAGGGAGAGGATATGGAAGGGTGGGAAACAGTGCACCGAGGGGGGCGCACAAAGTCCCGCTCCAACTCGATGAAGCTCCTCACACCCGCCTCTCAGAGCAGCTCCCCATCGAACAAAGACGCCACAGAAGACCCCCACACACAGGTGGCAGCACTTTGTCACAGCAGCGAGAAGGCCCAGTCTCCTGTCTCGAGCAGTTCTATGCGAATCCGTAGTCGGGCAGGTAGTCTCGACAGTGAAAAGGAAAACCAACCGAGAACAGAGTATGAAAGCAACCAGCTGAATATTTGTAAGTTGTGTGTTTCTCTAACGTTGACAATTAACAGTTAAACACATTTTTGTTTGACACCTTATTCACTGTTTTTTTTTGTTTCTGTGAATATTTTTAATCATCTATTAATAATTATATTTGATAAAATGTTTCAGTGCAAGACTTAAAACAGATTTAATGTTTTAATGATAAGTATATTGTTGATGTTAGGACCTTGCCGAATGTTGTGTTAGTTTGTTTTGGTAATGGTCTAGGACCTACTTTTATTTAATGAAATAAACATCTATAATGAATTTTCTTTAAATTTTTGTGTTACTAAATATAAATGAACTATGTTTTTCTGTTCCCAAGCGATAATCCATATGTTGGCTGAGATTTATTGGCATATCCGTGTTAATAACATCTAAAGATAGGGGTGGCGAAAACTAAGATAAGGTCATTTATTTTAAACTAGCTGAGTTACCCGGTATTGAACGGGAGAAAAGGCAGCTTATGTCTCCTTGTTCGACCCAGTGAATTTTGGTAGGGCTATGGCTACTTCAATGATGGATACAACTTTATGCCAAAAAATTATATACCACTGCCGGTTTCACAAAGCATTTGTACCATACAAAGGACCTTATGTGGACGTTTGATGTACAACTCAGAACAATCTTAGAAAGCATACAGCATCACGAACAATTATATGTAACTACTATTTTTCGTTGTTACTAATGTACGTCAAATATCCACGTAAGTTCCTTCGTTAGATCTCTACCCCCGGGAATTATTTTTTGTACAAACCATCCCCTTGGACCCCTGAGCATGCCTACAAAATGTCAGCCACATACATGTGAAACTGACGGGAATATGAAGCAGACACAAACAAACAGTCACAAACTGTAGTATAGATAAGTATGGCAGTCCGCCATGCCCTCAGACTACATGATGCTGCTCCTGTCTGTCAGTAGACATTGATGGCATAGAGAAGCCGTCGGAGCCGCCACCGCACAGAGACATTTATGATGAGGAGAAGCTGACCGTGGAGAAGATCACTGCTGTCATCTCCCTGGCTACGGACCAGACTCCGCCACATCATGCTACAGAGTTTGGTAGTATGGAAGATGTAGTCAGCCATCAACTGACTGATGAAGAGTCTGTGGATCCAGAACAGGATGACGACGATGATGATGATGACGATGATGATGATGATGACGATGACAAGTTGGCAATAGAATTAGAGACGGTTTGTTTGCTGTTTACTTTATTTTCAGAAATGTAGATTACTATTATCTTATATCATTTGTTTATTTGGATAACACCCTTATTCTTCAAAGGTCCAAGGTCTGACCGTTGTTATTGTAAAAGCATGTTAGTATAAAATATATTCCAAAATCTTCACCGCCCAGATGTGTTCTAAGAACCACCATTTTTTATATATAAATCGATCATTGCCTGTTTATGAATATCAACAACTTGATATCTATTCGGAGTGAAACATTAAAAATAAACAGATATAACATATATAAAATAAATTAAAAAAATTAAATTGTGGTTCACTGAAATACATTTGGGCAGTGAGTTTACTATGCAAATGATCAGACTTTTTTTAATGTTTTATCCAGAAAAGTGTTCAATATGAAGGGTTATTGAAACTAGCAAATATGCCTATCCTGCACACAGGATAACAGTCGTGATAACAATATTTACAGGGTGCACAACATTATCACAGAAATATCCATCTATGCCTTGCTATTGGTGCTGCCAGTCAACATACTGATGACTTCTTTGAATCCAATTCTTGAAATTGCAACGGCAGTTATAGTAACATCTAATGACACCTTTTATTACATTACTTGAGAAAGTCACACAGAAGATGTCACATTGTGAGCATTCGTAGTTTCAGTAGCCCTTCATAATGCATTGCTAAGAATTGTACGTAATTCAGGTAATTCAGTTGTTCGTAGCAAGGGTAATAGCTGGGTGAATTGGGGTCGTAGATGAACACTTGAAAGTTTGCCACCCAACATACAAAGCAACTAGGAGTAACATTACATACATACCAGGGGGTACATGTACACACTAGCTGGGTTATAGGAAGATGGATGAAGGACTCAATCAATGCTAGTTTCCTCATTGCTAGACCATGTCCTTGAGTTTAGTAAATAAATAATTATAGTGAATAAATCAATAAATAATTATAATAAATAAATAACTAATACATGCTCATAATTCATCCTCAGTCACAATCATTCCTTAGTGAAAGTAAAGGCCTGTTCATATGAGTGATTAGTTGTTCGATTGATCAGGCAACACAGTGTTGCTCAACCAATTGGAAGCATAATTTCTTGAAAGGAACAAGAAATAACGTGTCCAATTGTTTGGCTGACACAGTGTCACCCAATCAATCAGACAGCTAATTGCTCGTGTGAACGGGCCTTAAACGTGTTTAAATAGGTAGGTTTTAATAAGTTCTTAAATGTAATGTATGTGTCTGTAGATGATGGAAGAGGAGGACAGTCTGACTCACCAGCTAGAGCAGGAGCAAGAGCAGGCTCTGGAGTCGGCTCTAGCGGAGGAGAGGGTCTACCTGGATGCCATCGCCTGCGAGGAGAACATGGAGATAGACGACCTGACGACTGGTGACGATGAGGAGGAAGCAGACAAGACAGACACTGACAGTGAACTCACGGTCAGTGGTGTTTAGTCATGGTCAGTGTGGCTGTGGTCACTTCTCTTTATCCCAAAAGGCCGGGGTGAGGCTGGCATCGATATTGGCTGTCGATTATTTTTCTTTGTCACTGATCCCGTTTCACTGCTGTCTCCATCACCTGTCTCCACTCCCCCATCCCTTGTTCTCATTCTTCCCTCCCACTCCCACCAAATCTCTCTTCACACAGTCCTGCCATCCCAGTCTTCCTCTTCTACCCTCTGTTCTTGTAGTTCGATAAGTTCTTCATCTCGTGGTCAGTTTGTTACGTGCCTTTACGTTGTTCTCATCAGGGCTTTAGCAGTGAATGTCGCTTTTCTTCAAGTAAACAATGCACAATGGCATTTCCTAAATGTATTATACTTGTAGTGATTGTGTATCGGTGTGACCAGTTACAGTTTATGGCAGTTCATTTATTTATTGGTGACTGTGCAACACAGTGGATGGTTGGATGGATTCATTCGTTCATTCGTTCATTCATTCGTTCATTCATCCATTCATTGTGTGTTGTCTAGAAGAGTGGCAGTACAACAGGAGAGAGTCTGTCAATGAAGAAGTACGACTGGGACAAGATGGTGGAGGACTATGATGGTGAGTTGTCTTTACAGACACACCCATGGCTGCCACCATGCGTAACACACACCCATGGCAGCCACGACACCTAACACACACCCGTGGCTGTCACCACGTGTAACACACACCCGTGGCTGCCACCACACCTAACATACACCCGTGGCTGCCATGACGCGTAACACACACCCATGGCTTCCACCACACCTAACACACACCCGTGGCTTCCACCACGCATAACACAAGTTCCCTACAAGCAACATCATAAAATTCAGCTAGACGCAAAAAACATTAATTTCAAATATGTATATTTGGAATAAAATAAATGTGCAACCTGGAACTATTTTATTAATATCATTTTACTGTTATCTCTATGAATATCAATCTTGCTGTTCAGTATTATTCACAAACAGATGTCAACAACTTTCAGTGCCTGCAGACAAAGTGTATTGGGGTGAGATGTTCATGGAACACGAGTGGGCTTATCATTAATAGCTGAACAATGACATTCCCTCTGCAATGTAAACAGCATAATGATAATAATGTGTGGTCATATATAGTGCTGGTGTGAGATAGTAAAGTGACCTCCATACAAAAGTGATCCCTGGGTCACTTTTTTGTAATAGAAAAGTGACCCCATCATAGAATTTTGACCCCTGATGTTGATTATTTGTTGTTCAGGCGGCAATTTAAAAATAACAGGTGTGTATGTATGTCACTTTGATATCCATTCTTATTAAGTTATAACATAATTTTATGATGGAGGTCACAGTTCTATAGTGGGGGTCACAATTTATGTATTATGTAGTTAGATATATGCTACTTATCAATCTAAATGTGTCACCAAACTCCTAACCACTTATTGTGTTTTAACAAAATTGTTTTGGATGTGGTCACATTTCTATAATGGGGTCACAATTCTATTGCTATAGAAATTGACCCAGGGTCACATTTCTATAATGGGGGTCACAATTCTATTGTTATAGAAATTTACCCCAGGGTCACATTTCTATATAGAAAGGGGACCCAGGGGTCTCTATTCTATAGGGTCACTTGTCTATGCCACACTGGTACCTGCCTAGACAAGATGCTCATGGTGCCTGCTGCGGTGTTAGAGCAAGAATAGACATAGATACAACTGTGTGTCTGCCTAGACAAGATGCTCATGGTGCCTGCTGCGGTGTTAGAGCAAGAATAGACATAGATACAACTGTGTGTCTGCCTAGACAAGATGCTCATGGTGCCTGCTGCAGTGTTAGAGCAAGGGCAGACATAGATACAACTGTGTACCTGCCTAGACAAGATGCTCATGGTGCCTGCCGCAGCGTTAGAGCAAGAATAGACATAGATACAACTGTGTGTCTGCCTAGACAAGATGCTCATGGTGCCTGCCGCGGCGTTAGAGCAAGAATAGACATAGATACAACTGTTTGTCTGCCTAGACAAGATGCTCATGGTGCCTGCTGCGGCGTTAGAGCAAGGGCAGACATAGATACAACTGTGTGTCTGCCTAGACAAGATGCTCATGGTGCCTGCTGCGGTGTTAGAGCAAGAATAGACATAGATACAACTGTGTGTCTGCCTAGACAAGATGCTCATGGTACCTGCTGCAGTGTTAGAGCAAGGGCAGACATAGATACAACTGTGTGTCTGCCTAGACAAGATGCTCATGGTGCCTGCTGCGGTGTTAGAGCAAGAATAGACAGATACAACTGTGTGTCTGCCTAGACAAGATGCTCATGGTGCCTGCTGCAGTGTTAGAGCAAGAATAGACATAGATACAACTGTGTGTCTGCCTAGACAAGATGCTCATGGTGCCTGCTGCAGTGTTAGAGCAAGAATAGACATAGATACAACTGTGTGTCTGCCTAGACAAGATGCTCATGGTGCCTGCTGCGGTGTTAGAGCAAGAATAGACAGATACAACTGTGTGTCTGCCTAGACAAGATGCTCATGGTGCCTGCTGCAGTGTTAGAGCAAGAATAGACATAGATACAACTGTGTGTCTGCCTAGACAAGATGCTCATGGTGCCTGCTGCAGTGTTAGAGCAAGAATAGACATAGATACAACTGTGTGTCTGCCTAGACAAGATGCTCATGGTGCCTGCTGCGGTGTTAGAGCAAGAATAGACAGATACAACTGTGTGTCTGCCTAGACAAGATGCTCATGGTGCCTGCTGCAGTGTTAGAGCAAGAATAGACATAGATACAACTGTGTGTCTGCCTAGACAAGATGCTCATGGTGCCTACTGCAGTGTTAGAGCAAGGGCAGACATAGATACAACTGTGTGTCTGCCTAGACAAGATGCTCATGGTGCCTGCTGTGGTGTTAGAGCAAGAATAGACATAGATACAACTGTGTGTCTGCCTAGACAAGATGCTCATGGTGCCTGCTGCAGTGTTAGAGCAAGAATAGACATAGATACAACTGTGTACCTGCCTAGACAAGATGCTCATGGTGCCTGCTGCGGTGTTAGAGCAAGGGTAGACATAGATACAACTGTGTACCTGCCTAGACAAGATGTTCATGGTGCCTGCTGCGGTGTTAGAGCAAGGGTAGACATAGATACAACTGTGTACCTGCCTAGACAAGATGCTCATGGTGCCTGCTGCGGTGTTAGAGCAAGGGTAGACATAGATACAACTGTGTACCTGCCTAGACAAGATGCTCATGGTGCCTGCTGCGGTGTTAGAGCAAGGGTAGACATAGATACAACTGTGTACCTGCCTAGACAAGATGCTCATGGTGCCTGCTGCGGTGTTAGAGCAAGGGTAGACATAGATACAACTGTGTACCTGCCTAGACAAGATGCTCATGGTGCCTGCTGCGGTGTTAGAGCAAGGGTAGACATAGATACAACTGTGTACCTGCCTAGACAAGATGCTCATGGTGCCTGCTGCGGTGTTAGAGCAAGGGTAGACATAGATACAACTGTGTACCTGCCTAGACAAGATGCTCATGGTGCCTGCTGCGGTGTTAGAGCAAGGGTAGACATAGATACAACTGTGTGTCTGCCTAGACAAGATGCTCATGGTGCCTTCTGCGGTGTTAGAGCAAGGGTAGACATAGATACAACTGTGTGTCTGCCTAGACAAGATGCTCATGGTGCCTTCTGCGGTGTTAGAGCAAGGGTAGACATAGATACAACTGTGTACCTGCCTAGACAAGATGCTCATGGTGCCTGCTGCGGTGTTAGAGCAAGGGTAGACATAGATACAACTGTGTGTCTGCCTAGACAAGATGCTCATGGTGCCTTCTGCGGTGTTAGAGCAAGGGTAGACATAGATACAACTGTGTGTCTGCCTAGACAAGATGCTCATGGTGCTTGCTGCGGTGTTAGAGCAAGGGTAGACATAGATACAACTGTGTGTCTGCCTAGACAAGATGCTCATGGTGCCTGCTGCGGTGTTAGAGCAAGGGTAGACATAGATACAACTGTGTGTCTGCCTAGACAAGATGCTCATGGTGCCTGCCGCGGCGTTAGAGCAAGAATAGACATAGATACAACTGTTTGTCTGCCTAGACAAGATGCTCATGGTGCCTGCTGAGGCGTTAGAGCAAGGGCAGACATAGATACAACTGTGTGTCTGCCTAGACAAGATGCTCATGGTGCCTGCTGCGGCGTTAGAGCAAGAATAGACATAGATACAACTGTGTACCTGCCTAGACAAGATGCTCATGGTGCCTACTGCAGTGTTAGAGCAAGAATAGACATAGATACAACTGTGTACCTGCCTAGACAAGATGCTCATGGTGCCTGCTGCGGTGTTAGAGCAAGGGTAGACATAGATACAACTGTGTACCTGCCTAGACAAGATGCTCATGGTGCCTGCTGCGGTGTTAGAGCAAGGGTAGACATAGATACAACTGTGTGTCTGCCTAGACAAGATGCTCATGGTGCCTGCTGCGGCGTTAGAGCAAGGGTAGACATAGATACAACTGTGTGTCTGCCTAGACAAGATGCTCATGGTGCCTGCTGCGGCGTTAGAGCAAGGGTAGACATAGATACAACTGTGTGTCTGCCTAGACAAGATGCTCATGGTGCCTGCTGCGGCGTTAGAGCAAGGGCAGACATAGATACAACTGTGTGTCTGCCTAGACAAGATGGTCATGGTGCCTGCTGCGGCGTTAGAGCAAGAATAGACATAGATACAACTGTGTACCTGCCTAGACAAGATGCTCATGGTGCCTACTGCAGTGTTAGAGCAAGGGTAGACATAGATACAACTGTGTGTCTGCCTAGACAAGATGCTCATGGTGCCTGCTGCGGTGTTAGAGCAAGGGTAGACATAGATACAACTGTGTGTCTGCCTAGACAAGATGTTCATGGTGCCTGCTGCGGCGTTAGAGCAAGGGTAGACATAGATACAACTGTGTACCTGCCTAGACAAGATGCTCATGGTGCCTACTGCAGTGTTAGAGCAAGAATAGACATAGATACAACTGTGTACCTGTAATGTACACTAAGGGTTGTTATATGCAGCGGATGCGGAGTACCGGGAGAAGACATGTTGGGGAGACATGGTGGAGGACGTGGACAACAGCCGCACCCCCGGCAGGGTGGTTCACATCCATGAGAAACTGTCCTCGCCCTCGAGGAAGAGGTGGGTGTCTGGGCACTCTCATGAGGGGTGTGGCCATAAGTGGGAGGTGGCAGGTTGGACCTAAAAATGGTGAGATATCCCCTATACCAGGTGGGATATAAGAGCTTGAAGCCCACACCTACTTCCATGGAAATGTGTTGAAATTAAGAAGAAATCATGAAGAATTTTATTTAAAGTTTAGTTTGTATTAGGATTTGATTGGGTGAAGGAACTGATGTTGATAAAATTCTCTGGAATTGGAAGTTGCCTGTTAAAATGACAGTGAACTAATGACAATGGAGCGGTGCAATAAAGGAGTTGGGTTGCAAACTGGAATAAAGGAATTCAGATAATGAAATTCCTACATAGCTTTGCAGCAGGTAGAGTTGGGAACAACTGGAGTTTGAGAGAATGAGGCAGTGATTGTCTTGTTGCATGCCCAGGTCCCCGACAGAGAACCACAAGCGTCACGAGGCCAGACAGGCTAAGGCCCGGGTGATGCGCGAGAAGTTACTGCAGGAGAAGGCAGAACGCCTCAGACTCCTCACCAACAAGGTACAGTGTACACACATGCCTGTCTCACTGTACACACATGCCTGTCTCACTGTACACACATGCCTGTCTCACTGTACACACATGCCTGTCTTACTGTGTACATACATGCCTGTCTCACTGTGTACACAGTCTCATTGTGTCTCACTGTACTGGTGTACACACATGCCTGGTTCACTGTACACACATGCCTGTCTCACTGTATACATACATGTCTGTCTCACTGTGTACACAGTCTCATTGTGTCTCACTGTACTGGTGTACACACATGCCTGGTTCACTGTACACACATGCCTGTCTCACTGTGTACATACATGCCTGTCTCACTGTGTACACAGTCTCATTGTGTCTCACTGTACTGGTGTACACACATGCCTGGTTCACTACACACATTCCTGTCTCACTGTGTACATACATGCCTGTCTGTGTACACACATTCCAGTTTCATTGTGTACACACATGCCTGTCTCACCATGTACACACATGCCTGTTTTCACTGTACTGGTGTACACACATGTCTGTCTCACTGTGTACACACATGCCTGTCTCACAATACTGGTGTACACACATGCTTGGTTCACTGTACACACATGCCTGTCTCACTGTGTACATGTGCCTGTCTGTGTACACACGTGGTAATTTGCTAAACAACCTAGACATACTACACAGCATGCAGTGATAGTGTTGTGGAAAATTGCAGTAAAGTTATTTAATAACTGTTTTGGTGATTTATAAAGAGAAAGGTAAATAATCTGCTTGAACTTCTTAAAATCAATGTTATTCTGGCAGTTCGCCAAGGTAACCGATCAGTCATCTTTTTTCTCACCAGGTGGCTGAGGTGCGAGCGTTTAAGGAAGAGTTGCTACGGCAACAGCGCGAGATGATCAAACAGAAACTGCAGCGGGCCGAATCAAAGCGACAGCTTCAGTTGAAGATGAAGATTCGTAAAGCTCACGAGGAGGAAACAAAGGTATGTCTGCATGCAGTGCTTGTGTATGAGGAGGAAACGAAGGTATGTCTGCATGCAGTGCTTGTGTATGAGGAGGAAACAAAGGTGTGTCTGCATGCAGTGCTTGTGTATGAGGAGGAAACGAAGGTGTGTCTGCATGCAGTGCTTGTGTATGAGGAGGAAACAAAGGTGTGTCTGCATGCAGTGCTTGTGTATGAGGAGGAAACGAAGGTGTGTCTGCATGCAGTGTTTGTGTATGAGGAGGAAACGAAGGTGTGTCTGCATGCAGTGCTTGTGTATGAGGAGGAAACAAAGGTGTGTCTGCATGCAGTGCTTGTGTATGAGGAGGAAACAAAGGTATGTCTGCATGCAGTGCTTGTGTACGAGGAGGAAACAAAGGTGTGTCTGCATGCAGTGTTTGTGTATGAGGAGGAAACGGAGGTGTGTCTGCATGCAGTGCTTGTGTATGAGGAGGAAACGAAGGTGTGTCTGCATGCAGTGTTTGTGTATGAGGAGGAAACGAAGGTATGTCTGCATGCAGTGCTTGTGTATGAGGAGGAAACGAAGGTGTGTCTGCATGCAGTGCTTGTGTATGAGGAGGAAACAAAGGTGTGTCTGCATGCAGTGCTTGTGTATGAGGAGGAAACAAAGGTGTGTCTGCATGCAGTGCTTGTGTACGAGGAGGAAACAAAGGTGTGTCTGCATGCAGTGGTTGTGTACGAGGAGGAAACAAAGGTGTGCCTGCATGCAGTGCTTGTGTACGAGGAGGAAACAAAGGTGTGTCTGCATGCAGTGCTTGTGTATGAGGAGGAAACAAAGGTGTGTCTGCATGCAGTGCTTGTGTATGAGGAGGAAACGAAGGTGTGTCTGCATGCAGTGCTTGTGTATGAGGAGGAAACGAAGGTATGTCTGCATGCAGTGCTTGTGTATGAGGAGGAAACGAAGGTGTGTCTGCATGCAGTGCTTGTGTATGAGGAGGAAACGAAGGTGTGTCTGCATGCAGTGCTTGTGTACAAGGAGGAAACAAAGGTGTGTCTGCATGCAGTGGTTGTGTACGAGGAGGAAACAAAGGTGTGTCTGCATGCAGTGCTTGTGTACGAGGAGGAAACAAAGGTGTGTCTGCATGTAGTGCTTGTGTACGAGGAGGAAACAAAGGTATGTCTGCATGCAGTGCTTGTGTATGAACTATGTGGAACATGGGAAATGTGCAGAGGATTGGTGCAGTTCAATAGAAAATAAAATGATGTGAAAATATAGTAAGAGCAGACATATGTTGACAGTGAGTTTTCATGTAGAAAAATACAGCGGAGTCTCACTCAGTGCGGACTCCTTCGTCCCCAGTGCATTTGTCTGGATCACAAAATTTTCCACAAATGATTCATGGACATTGTCATTGTGCGCACGTTTTTCTTTCTGTGGTAGTATCTGTGCTGTTCATGGAGTTTGTGTGGTGGTATCTGTGCTGTTCATGGAGTTTGTGTGGTGGTATCTGTGCTGTTCATGGAGTTTGTGTGGTGGTATCTGTGCTGTTCATGGAGTTTGTGTGGTGGTATCTGTGCTGTTCATGGAGTTTGTGTGGAAGTATTTATGCTATTTGTGACTTAATATAAGGCAGTATTTATGCTATTTGTGACTTATATAAGGCAGTATTTATGCTATTTGTGACTTATATAAGGCAGTATTTATGCTATTTGTGACTTATATAAGGCAGTATTTATGCTATTCAAGAAGTTTGTTTGTCAGGATTTATGCTATTTGTGACATTTCCATATTTTCAGTATTGTTATTCATGATGTTTCTGGGCTAGTATTTATAGTACATGTGAACCTGTGAATATTGGCTTGTGTGTTAGTTCATGTGGACCTGTGAATATTGGCTTGTGTGTGCGTGCGTGTGTGCGTGCATGCGTGCGTGCATGTGTGTGTGTATGTGGATGTGTAAATATTGGCTTGTTTGTGTTTCTTCGTGTGAATAAATAAATAAATAAATAGTTCACTTAAATAGCGCCAATTCTAGTTAAAAAGGCACTTTACATTAAAAACTACATAATTAAATTAAATTTAAAATTAGACAATTAAATTACATTAAAATTACATTAACATTTCATTAAACAAATTAATTTAAATAAAATAATAAACTATGTTAAAATAAAACATAAAAATTAATGGCCTCACAGGTCAGTTCATGTAGTGACACTGGCAGGTCGTTCCACAAGTCTAGAGCGGCCACCACAAAGTTCCCGTCCCCAACCTAGCATCTGGTTCTGTGTCTGACAAGTAGATGTTTTTCAGCTGACCGAATATTGGCTTGTGTGTGTGTGTGGTCATGTGACCCTGCAAATATAGGCTTGTGTGTGTGTGGTCATGTGGCCCTGTGAATATAGGCTTGTGTGTGTGTGGTCATGTGGCCCTGTGAATATAGGCGTGTGTGTGCGTGCGTGCGTGCGTGCGTGCGTGCGTGCGTGCGTGCGTGCGTGCGTGCGTGCGTGCGTGTGGCCCTGTGGCCCTGTTGATGCTTTTATGCATCCATGTGCAATCGTTGTTCTGTTGTGTTGTGTTTGATCATGCTTATCTCTCTTGCTCTGTGTTTGCATGAAATGGTGTAATTGTGACTACACCTTTTAGTTGTACTTTTAGTTGTTCTTTTAGTCGTACTTTTAGTCGTACTTTTAGTTGTACTTTTAGTATTACTCCCTGCAACAATTATGTTTAATTTATGCCTTTTTTGTAGGGCACGCATTTTATAATTTTCACAAAACCTAAATTCATACATCTTCAAGAATATGGGCCCAGAAAACTCCTCTTATGATCTCTGCATTGCAACACAGCGTTGATAAACAACCAGTAATACATCGTGACAGTCTAAACTAGTCATGCATGCAAATCCAACTCATGAAAATAAGGATTATGTGTTGAAATTAGACTCTCATAAATCCTTGGGTTGAGTTGTTTGGTGGAATTTAGGGACAATTACTGCAGTATGGTTGCTGTGGTCTAGAGACATATACTTTAGTATGGTTGCCATGGTCTAGGGACGAATACTGCAGTATGGTTGCTGTGATCTAGGGACAAATACTGCATAATTGCTGTGGTTTAGGGACAAATACTGCAGTATGGTTGCTGTGATCTAGAGACAAATACTGCATAATTGCTGTGGTTTAGGGACAAATACTGCAGTATGGTTGTTGTGGTCTAGAGACATATACTGCAGTATAATCGCTGTGGTCAAGGGACAAATACTGCAGTATAATTGCTGTGGTCTAGGGACAAATATGACAGTGTGATTGCTGTGATCTAGGGACATATGCTGCAGTATGGTTGCTGTGGTCTAGAGACATATACTGCAGTATGGTTGCTGTGATCTAGAGAGAGGTACTGCAGTATGGCTGCTGTGGTCTAGGGACATATGTTGCAGTATGGTTGCTGTGATCTAGGGACAGATACTGCAGTATGGTTGTTGTGATGTAGGGACATGTGCTGCAGTATGGTTGTTGTGATGTAGGGACATGTGCTGCAGTATGGTTGCTGTGATATAGGGACAGGTATTGCAGTATGGTTGTTGTGATGTAGGGACATATGTTGCAGTATGGTTGTTGTGATATAGGGACATGTGCTGCAGTATGGTTGTTGTGATGTAGGGACATGTGCTGCAGTATGGTTGTTGTGATGTAGGGACATGTGCTGCAGTATGGTTGTTGTGATGTAGGGACATGTGCTGCAGTATGGTTGCTGTGATATAGGGACAGGTACTGCAGTATGGTTGCTGTGATCTAAGGAACAAATACTGCAGTGTGGTTGCTGTGATATAGGGACAGATACTGCAGTATGGTTGCTGTGATCTAGGGACATATGTTGCAGTATGGTTGCTGTGATCTAGGGACAGATACTGCAGTATGGTTGTTGTGATGTAGGGACATGTGCTGCAGTATGGTTGCTGTGATATAGGGACAGGTATTGCAGTATGGTTGTTGTGATGTAGGGACATGTGCTGCAGTATGGTTGTTGTGATGTAGGGACATGTGCTGCAGTATGGTTGTTGTGATATAGGGACAGGTACTGCAGTATGGTTGTTGTGATGTAGGGACATGTGCTGCAGTATGGTTGTTGTGATGTAGGGACATGTGCTGCAGTATGGTTGCTGTGATGTAGGGACAGATACTGCAGTATGGTTGTTGTGATGTAGGGACATGTGCTGCAGTATGGTTGCTGTGGTCTAGGGACATATGTTACAGTATGGTTGCTGTGATCTAGGGACAGATACTGCAGTATGGTTGTTGTGATGTAGGGACATGTGCTGCAGTATGGTTGTTGTGATATAGGGACAGGTACTGCAGTATGGTTGCTGTGATCTAAGGAACAAATACTGCAGTATGGCTGCTATGGTCTAGGGACAGATACTGCAGTATGGTTGCTGTGGTCTAGAGACATAGTATGGTTGCGGTTATTCTGTATAACACAGCACTCAGTTTAGATGTTTTTGTTTTGTTTTCAGCAATTAACATGAGTATTAACTTCTTGTTCTTTAAGTTTGTTTACTTGTGCGTGTGACAGGCGAACGAGATAGCGTTTATCAACAGTCTTGAGGCGCAGAACAAGAGACATGAGATAATGTCGAAACACCAGGAATCTGAGGCGAGGCTACAGGATCTCCAGGTACAGACTGCACTCCTGTGTACAGGCGACACTGTCAATCACTTGACACTACTTACCTGTCAATCACTTGGCACTACACTTACCTGTTAATCACTTGACACTACACTTACCTGTCAATCACTTGACTCTACTTACATGTCAATCACTTGACACTACACTTACCTGTCAATCACTTGACACTACTTACCTGTCAATCACTTGACACTACACTTACCTGTCAATCACTTGACACTACACTTACCTGTCAATCACTTGACTCTACTTACCTGTCAATCACTTGACACTACACTTACCTGTCAATCACTTGACACTACTTACCTGTCAATCACTTGACACTACGTTTACCTGTCAATCACTTGACACTATATTTACCTGTCAATCCCTTGACACTACTTACCTGTCAATCACTTGACACTACTTACCTGTCAATCACTTGACACTACATATACCTGTCAATCACTTGACACTACATTTACCTGTCAATCACTTGCCACTACATTTTCCCGTCAATCATTGCCTCCACTTATTTGTAAGTCACTTGCTACTACATTTCCCTGTCAATCACTTGCCTCCACTTACTTGTCAGTCACTGGTCTCCACTTACTTGTCAGTTGATAGCTGCTACACAAACTACCCTAGTCACCATCAGAAACAACAACCAAACCCATCTGTCTACAGTGGTAGCCTTAGATTGTTCTCCAGATCACCCGCCAGCATGCACTAGTGATAGAGGACTGGCTGCAATGAAATCAGCAGTTCAGTCCAGCAGTTCTTGTAGGACTGGGATCAGCCTACTCCTCCCTGCTGCTCCAAACAGCAAGGGCTGTTATTTCCCTTCCCCAGGAACAGCCTACCCATGTGCTCCTCCTTTGCTTGGTTGTGTCCAGATTGGTTGACTGCTGCCCTACCGTCATGCATGAATTGTTGTCGCCTGTGTCTATGTGCAGTGGACCATGTGAAATGTGCACCAACACACAGGCACCATGCATGCATGCACAGTCTCTGTTGTGCCCAGTTGTGACTAATTACAGTGACAACAGTAGTGGAAATGATGACCACAATAGTGACAATGATGACAAGGTGATAGTGACAACAATGATGTTGACTGTAATGATCGTGACAAAGAGAATAGTAATAGTGACAATGATAGTGACAATAATTATGATAACTAATAACAGTGAATGTGCCAATAAGAATGATAATAGTGACAATGATAGTGACAATAATTATGTTGACTGTAGTGATAGTGACAATGAGAGTAATAATAATGACACTAATAGCGATAATAATTATGTTGACTGCATTGATTGTGACAATGAGAATAATAATTGTGACAGTGATAGGGACAATAATTATGTAATGATAATGAATGTGACACAGAGAATAATAGTGACAGTGATAATGTTAGTGACAATGATAGTGACAATAATTATGTTGTATGTAATGATAGTTACTGTGACAATGAAAATAATAATAATGACACTGACAGTGGCACTAATTATGTTGAATGTAATGGTAATGCCAATGAGAATAACAATAGTGACAATGAAAGTGAAACTAATTATAGGACAATGATTGTGAAAATAATTATATTGCCTGTAGTAATTGTGACTCTGACAAAGGTAATAATAATACGGACTAGTGATAGTGACAGTGACAGTGAGAATAACAATAGTGACAATGATAGTGAAAATAACTATATTGATTGCAGTGATAGTGTCAGTGACACAGAGAATAATAATAGCTACAATGATAGTAAAAATAATGATATTGACTGTAGTAATAGTGACAGTGGCAATGAGAATAATAATAGTGACAATGATAGTGAAACTAATTATATTGCCTGTTGAGATAATGACCAGTGACAAATGAGAATAATGCAAGAAACACTGAAGATGGAGATGAGGAGGAAGATTGCGAGACAGACTGTGATGTGGAGGATGTTTGTATTGTAGGATGAACGTCAGAGAAGACATGATGTGGAGGATGTTTGTATTGTAGGATGAACGACAGAGAAGACATGATGTGGAGGATGTTTGTATTGTAGGATGAACGACAGAGAAGACATGATGTGTAGGATGTTTGTATTGTAGGATGAACGTCAGAGAAGACATGATGTGGAGGATGTTTGTATTGTAGGATGAACGACAGAGAAGACATGATGAGAAGGCAGCCAAGGAAGTAGCTGTCGAGGTAACACTTGTTTGTTTTCATACTCTCCTACTCTGTCATTCCGTTTGGCACTGCAGCTTACTAACGTTGATTGCATATATTTTTTTATTTGTTCTACTAAAGACAATGTAACTACAGGGAATGTTCAAAAATGTTTGTTAACTGAATGACATTGTCATACTGACTGTTAGTATTTATAACATCTTGGTTAGTTGATGATAATATCCATACACCACGCGTCACTATCATGATCTCTCATATCTTAAAATTTTCAAAAATATGAAATAAAACATGTTAGTTTGATGACATGTAGAGACTTGCTCTGCTGCAATTAACAACCAACTAATAAATCTCACATTTGAAGGTGAAATGTAAAGTTTTCCACTGGTTGATTGGGTATTGCTCTGTCATGTCACTGGTTGATTGGGTATTGCTCTGTCATGTCACTGGTTGATTGGGTATTGCTCTGTCATGTCACTGGTTGATTGGGTATTGCTCTGTCAAATTCATGTCCTTTACATTTGCTGTCAGTGAATGTACTACAACAGTAAAGGTTAAAAATGAAGTATAGCGTTGTTAACTTACATGTATTTTAAAATGCGAATTTTTGCATTTTAATTATGCAAAATCCTCAACTAACTACTCTTTAGTTAACCAGTGAAAATCATTGTCCATTCCTTTAAAAGTTAAATCTTGCCAACTACAATGTACAGAATTTATTGCATTCCACTAAACCTACAGATTTTACACCCAAATCAAAACATGATTTCATGTTGCAATTATTTGTCATTGACATTGAAAGCTGGAATTAGCTAGAAATAGTGGTTAGGTTCATATTTGAGTGATCTTAATTAGGTCAACCTGTGACCTAATTACCTGTGTGTTGTGTGGCAGCTGCGAAGGAAGGCCTTGCAGGCGGAGAGGCTGGCTCGGCTCCATGAGCTGCAGGAACGCCGTCGCCACCGCGAGTCAGAGTTTGAAACCCGGCAGCAGGAGCGGGAGAAGGAGAGGGTGGAGACAGCGCGGGCTAGGGAGAGAGAACACGAGGAACGCATCGCTGTCCTCAATGCACAGCAACAAGCACACATCGAGGAGCTGCAGAAGAAGATCCAGCTGAAGGTCGGTTGAAAGTCATGTTGGATAGAAGGTAAACTGAAGGTCATGGGTGTGTGGTGTATGTCAGGCCTGGATTGAATTTTTTTATGCAATTTGTAATTAATTACTACTGTGGAGTAATTGTAATTATATATAACACCATAATTGTATTGAGTTTTTCATATGGCTGTGTAAATATAATTGACCATTGTTACTGAACCCACCCTAGCAACAAGAGTGGATGCATTCACCTAAAACCATGTCTTAAAAATAGCAGTAATTGTCCATATAATTTTCTTTTATTTGTAAAACAATGTAGTTGCGCTCAACTTATGGCCTCTTGCAACTGACCCTTTAGTATTTATTTTATGTGCTTTAATTGTATTTATTATTGAAGCAATGTTGTAGTTGTAATAAATTTTTTAAGAGCTGTAATTGTAATTAAACTTTTATGATGCTGTGTAATTGTAATTTTAATTGACAGTTGTAGTTGTACCCAATCCTGGAATGTGTGCATGCGTGCGTGCGTGCGTTCGTGCGTGCGTGCATGCATGCGTAAGATGTAACTGAAGAAGTTGTCATGTCAATCAGTGGTTCATTTGAAAGTCATATAGGGGACTGTTGACACAGGTCATGTTTGAGGTTTAAACGTATTCTCATTGAAGGAGGGAAGATACAACTAAAGGTCAAAGGTTGTTGGGGGATGAGGTAAAAATTGCACTTTAGATATTCCACATAATAGGCCACAGAAAAGCTGAAAACTTACAATGCTAACTTAAGAGGCACCGTAATAAGTTTCTCTAAGTTAGTGTACTTGTTTACATCGACAATATTTTTTTGTGTAATTTAATGATGTTTGATTTTGTTAACTCTTTATTTAAAACTTCCATAACCACAAAATGTTTTATCGCATAATGCAATTCTTTGGTGTTATTATGGTGTGTAACAAAAGTTGTTTACTTATGTCACAGCAAGATGAGTCAGATCGCCGACATCGAGAGAAACTTGAGCGTATCCGTGAGAAGGCGTTTGTCATGAGCATTGTACGACACTCGACAGAGGACCACAACGAGGCTCTGGAGCTCGCTCCGTATGAACAGAAGAAGTTGTGTGTCGTCTGTAATGTCATGGTGTGCTAGTTTGTTTGTTCTTTTCCAGTCTATCATATGTGCTGACTCTTATGGTTTACTTGTAACTCTTATGGTTTACCTGTAACTCTTACGGTTTACTTGTAACTCTTACGGTTTACTTGTAACTCTTACGGTTTACCTGTAACTCTTACGGTTTACTTGTAACTCTTACGGTTTACCTGTAACTCTTACGGCTTACCTGTAACTCTTACGGCTTACCTGTAACTCTTACGGCTTACCTGTAACTCTTACGGTTTACCTGTAACTCTTACGGTTTACCTGTAACTCTTACGATTTACCTGTAACTCTTGTGGTTTAACTGTACAGGTAACGCTTACGAATTCTCTTATGTTTGATGGTACAAAACAACAACGTTTTGAATACGGTTGTTTTGTATTACGAATTACAGCATGCGTTTGTCAAATGGTAGCGAATAACAGAAACACTTCCGAAGACTGACTCTCACAAATATTTTATCTTTGTGTAGTCAGCTGAGCCAGAGTCGTGCTATTCTGTCAACTAAAAATAGCGTATATCAGTCTGATGGAATTATTGTCTATGCTGGACATTTTGGCAAAGTTATAAAAAATATTCATTTCGCTCGAATTGGATGCGCAGGTCAAGTTACAATGAATACTCGACACCGGTACACATGGTGTCAGACTAGGTGCAACATTGACGTGTCGACTGTGCCTGTGATGTTGATGGGATGTCAACTCAGGGTTTACCCCTTCTAGCCTGTTGTGTTGCCCTGTCACTAGATCCCGTCGGAAGTCTACCTGCAGGGACATCTTAGAGGGAAGAAACATCAGCAGGCATTGATGGAGAGCAGTGGAGGGAAGGGGCTGTCCAAGGCTGACATTGTAAGTCCTTCATCAGTTGTATCATCTGCTCCACATGTATACGCCCCATACTCTGTGTGTATCAATTCTAAAGTGTATCAACTCATTCAACTGTGTACCATCTCCAACTGTATCAACTCTACATGTGTATCAGCTCCAACTACATCAACTCTGTGTATATCAACTCTACGGGTATAACTTCCAAGTGTATCAACTCTGTGTATCAACTCTACATGTGTAACAACTCTGTGTATCAACTCCAACTGTATAAACTCTTCATGTGTGTATCAGCTTTGCCTCCAAGTGTATCAGCATGTTTCGGCTTTGCGTGTATCAGGTATAACCTTCACATGACCTACTGCAAATTAGATCAACTGAATAGGGATGTTGACATACAATTGTAAACATTCACTCTTGTAGTTGAATGTTCATATACGTCTATGAATATGTCCACACTCATGAATCTTTACAGCAGTATACAAGCATTACTATAAATGACTGTGCATTTTGACATACAACTGAAATTGTCTTACACTTGACATTCTTTAAATGGTCTGGTGTAAATGTTTACGCTGTCATGTGCAGGAGATGTTCAATCTTGAGCACATCTCGGACGCCCCCGACAACAAGCCCGACCTACAGGTCATACTGGACAGGGAGCGGCAAAAGGCTCTCAAGAAACGCTGCAAGAAGTTGCGACAACGCATGGTGTTTCGGTGAGTTTCGTCAGCTCGATCTACAATCGTACAGCTAGATGTGTGGTGTTTGTGGACAGTTGTACAAATGTAGTCTTAGTTAGATCTGTTTCTGGTCCAAGTTTCCTCAACTTGATCTACACTCGTACAGCTAGATGTGTGGTGTTTGTGGACAGTTGTACAAATGTAGTCTTAGTTAGATCTGTTTCTTGTCCAAGTTTCCTCAACTTGATCTACACTCGTACATCTAGATGTGTGGTGTTTGTGGACAGTTGTACAAATGTAGTCTTAGTTAGATCTGTTTCTTGTCCAAGTTTCCTCAACTTGATCTACACTCGTACAGCTAGATGTGTGGTGTTTGTGGACAGTTGTACAAATGTAGTCTTAGTTAGATCTGTTTCTTGTCCAAGTTTCCTCAACTTGATCTACACTCGTACAGCTAGATGTGTGGTGTTTGTGGACAGTTGTACAAATGTAGTCTTAGTTAGATCTGTTTCTTGTCCAAGTTTCCTCAACTTGATCTACACTCGTACAGCTAGATGTGTGGTGTTTGTGGACAGTTGTACAAATGTAGTCTTAGTTAGATCTGTTTCTGGTCCAAGTTTCCTCAACTTGATCTACACTCGTACAGCTAGATGTGTGGTGTTTGTGGACAGTTGTACAAATGTAGTCTTAGTTAGATCTGTTTCTTGTCCAAGTTTCCTCAACTTGATCTACACTCGTACAGCTAGATGTGTGGTGTTTGTGGACAGTTGTACAAATGTAGTCTTAGTTAGATCTGTTTCTGGTCCAAGTTTCCTCAACTTGATCTACACTCGTACAGCTAGATGTGTGGTGTTTGTGGACAGTTGTACAAATGTAGTCTTAGTTAGATCTGTTTCTGGTCCAAGTTTCCTCAACTTGATCTACACTCGTACAGCTAGATGTGTGGTGTTTGTGGACAGTTGTACAAATGTAGTCTTAGTTAGATCTGTTTCTTGTCCAAGTTTCCTCAACTTGATCTACACTCGTACAGCTAGATGTGTGGTGTTTGTGGACAGTTGTACAAATGTAGTCTTAGTTAGATCTGTTTCTGGACCAAGTTTCCTCAACTTGATCTGCACTCGTACAGCTAGATGTGTGGTGTTTGTGGACAGTTGTACAAATGTAGTCTTAGTTAGATCTGTTTCTAGTCCAAGTTTCCTCAACTTGATCTGCACTCGTACAGCTAGATGTGTGGTGTTTGTGGACAGTTGTACAAATGTAGTCTTAGTTAGATCTGTTTCTAGTCCAAGTTTCCTCAACTTGATCTGCACTCGTACAGCTAGATGTGTGGTGTTTGTGGACAGTTGTACAAATGTAGTCTTAGTTAGATCTGTTTCTAGTCCAAGTTTCCTCAACTTGATCTGCACTCGTACAGCTAGATGTGTGGTGTTTGTGGACAGTTGTACAAATGTAGTCTTAGTTAGATCTGTTTCTGGACCAAGTTTCCTCAACTTGATCTACACTCGTACAGCTAGATGTGTGGTGTTTGTGGACAGTTGTACAAATGTAGTCTTAGTTAGATCTGTTTCTAGTCCAAGTTTCCTCAACTTGATCTGCACTCGTACAGCTAGATGTGTGGTGTTTGTGGACAGTTGTACAAATGTAGTCTTAGTTAGATCTGTTTCTAGTCCAAGTTTCCTCAACTTGATCTGCACTCGTACAGCTAGATGTGTGGTGTTTGTGGACAGTTGTACAAATGTAGTCTTAGTTAGATCTGTTTCTAGTCCAAGTTTCCTCAACTTGATCTGCACTCGTACAGCTAGATGTGTGGTGTTTGTGGACAGTTGTACAAATGTAGTCTTAGTTAGATCTGTTTCTGGTCCAAGTTTCCTCAACTTGATCTACACTCGTACAGCTAGATGTGTGGTGTTTGTGGACAGTTGTACAAATGTAGTCTTAGTTAGATCTGTTTCTGGTCCAAGTTTCCTCAACTTGATCTACACTCGTACAGCTAGATGTGTGGTGTTTGTGGACAGTTGTACAAATGTAGTCTTAGTTAGATCTGTTTCTGGTCCAAGTTTCCTCAACTTGATCTTCACTCGTACAGCTAGATGTGTGGTGTTTGTGGACAGTTGTACAAATGTAGTCTTAGTTAGATCTGTTTCTTGTCCAAGTTTCCTCAACTTGATCTACACTCGTACAGCTAGATGTGTGGTGTTTGTGGACAGTTGTACAAATGTAGTCTTAGTTAGATCTGTTTCTGGACCAAGTTTCCTCAACTTGATCTGCACTCGTACAGCTAGATGTGTGGTGTTTGTGGACAGTTGTACAAATGTAGTCTTAGTTAGATCTGTTTCTAGTCCAAGTTTCCTCAACTTGATCTGCACTCGTACAGCTAGATGTGTGGTGTTTGTGGACAGTTGTACAAATGTAGTCTTAGTTAGATCTGTTTCTAGTCCAAGTTTCCTCAACTTGATCTACACTCGTACAGCTAGATGTGTGGTGTTTGTGGACAGTTGTACAAATGTAGTCTTAGTTAGATCTGTTTCTGGTCCAAGTTTCCTCAACTTGATCTGCACTCGTACAGCTAGATGTGTGGTGTTTGTGGACAGTTGTACAAATGTAGTCTTAGTTAGATCTGTTTCTAGTCCAAGTTTCCTCAACTTGATCTGCACTCGTACAGCTAGATGTGTGCTGTTTGTGGACAGTTGTACAAATGTAGTCTTAGTTAGATCTGTTTCTAGTCCAAGTTTCCTCAACTTGATCTGCACTCGTACAGCTAGATGTGTGGTGTTTGTGGACAGTTGTACAAATGTAGTCTTAGTTAGATCTGTTTCTAGTCCAAGTTTCCTCAACTTGATCTGCACTCGTACAGCTAGATGTGTGGTGTTTGTGGACAGTTGTACAAATGTAGTCTTAGTTAGATCTGTTTCTAGTCCAAGTTTCCTCAACTTGATCTGCACTCGTACAGCTAGATGTGTGGTGTTTGTGGACAGTTGTACAAATGTAGTCTTAGTTAGATCTGTTTCTTGTCCAAGTTTCCTCAACTTGATCTACACTCGTACAGCTAGATGTGTGGTGTTTGTGGACAGTTGTACAAATGTAGTCTTAGTTAGATCTGTTTCTGGTCCAAGTTTCCTCAACTTGATCTACACTCGTACAGCTAGATGTGTGGTGTTTGTGGACAGTTGTACAAATGTAGTCTTAGTTAGATCTGTTTCTTGTCCAAGTTTCCTCAACTTGATCTACACTCGTACAGCTAGATGTGTGGTGTTTGTGGACAGTTGTACAAATGTAGTCTTAGTTAGATCTGTTTCTGGTCCAAGTTTCCTCAACTTGATCTACACTCGTACAGCTAGATGTGTGGTGTTTGTGGACAGTTGTACAAATGTAGTCTTAGTTAGATCTGTTTCTGGTCCAAGTTTCCTCAACTTGATCTACACTCGTACAGCTAGATGTGTGGTGTTTGTGGACAGTTGTACAAATGTAGTCTTAGTTAGATCTGTTTCTGGTCCAAGTTTCCTCAACTTGATCTGCACTCGTACAGCTAGATGTGTGGTGTTTGTGGACAGTTGTACAAATGTAGTCTTAGTTAGATCTGTTTCTAGTCCAAGTTTCCTCAACTTGATCTGCACTCGTACAGCTAGATGTGTGGTGTTTGTGGACAGTTGTACAAATGTAGTCTTAGTTAGATCTGTTTCTAGTCCAAGTTTCCTCAACTTGATCTGCACTCGTACAGCTAGATGTGTGGTGTTTGTGGACAGTTGTACAAATGTAGTCTTAGTTAGATCTGTTTCTTGTCCAAGTTTCCTCAACTTGATCTACACTCGTACAGCTAGATGTGTGGTGTTTGTGGACAGTTGTACAAATGTAGTCTTAGTTAGATCTGTTTCTGGTCCAAGTTTCCTCAACTTGATCTACACTCGTACAGCTAGATGTGTGGTGTTTGTGGACAGTTGTACAAATGTAGTCTTAGTTAGATCTGTTTCTAGTCCAAGTTTCCTCAACTTGATCTGCACTCGTACAGCTAGATGTGTGGTGTTTGTGGACAGTTGTACAAATGTAGTCTTAGTTAGATCTGTTTCTAGTCCAAGTTTCCTCAACTTGATCTGCACTCGTACAGCTAGATGTGTGGTGTTTGTGGACAGTTGTACAAATGTAGTCTTAGTTAGATCTGTTTCTGGACCAAGTTTCCTCAACTTGATCTGCACTCGTACAGCTAGATGTGTGGTGTTTGTGGACAGTTGTACAAATGTAGTCTTAGTTAGATCTGTTTCTAGTCCAAGTTTCCTCAACTTGATCTGCACTCGTACAGCTAGATGTGTGGTGTTTGTGGACAGTTGTACAAATGTAGTCTTAGTTAGATCTGTTTCTAGTCCAAGTTTCCTCAACTTGATCTGCACTCGTACAGCTAGATGTGTGGTGTTTGTGGACAGTTGTACAAATGTAGTCTTAGTTAGATCTGTTTCTAGTCCAAGTTTCCTCAACTTGATCTACACTCGTACAGCTAGATGTGTGGTGTTTGTGGACAGTTGTACAAATGTAGTCTTAGTTAGATCTGTTTCTGGTCCAAGTTTCCTCAACTTGATCTACACTCGTACAGCTAGATGTGTGGTGTTTGTGGACAGTTGTACAAATGTAGTCTTAGTTAGATCTGTTTCTGGTCCAAGTTTCCTCAACTGTCTACACTCGTACAGCTAGATGTGTGGTGTTTGTGGACAGTTGTACAAATGTAGTCTTAGTTAGATCTGTTTCTGGTCCAAGTTTCCTCAACTTGATCTACACTCGTACAGCTAGATGTGTGGTGTTTGTGGACAGTTGTACAAATGTAGTCTTAGTTAGATCTGTTTCTGGTCCAAGTTTCCTCAACTTGATCTACACTCGTACAGCTAGATGTGTGGTGTTTGTGGACAGTTGTACAAATGTAGTCTTAGTTAGATCTGTTTCTTGTCCAAGTTTCCTCAACTTGATCTACACTCGTACAGCTAGATGTGTGGTGTTTGTGGACAGTTGTACAAATGTAGTCTTAGTTAGATCTGTTTCTGGACCAAGTTTCCTCAACTTGATCTGCACTCGTACAGCTAGATGTGTGGTGTTTGTGGACAGTTGTACAAATGTAGTCTTAGTTAGATCTGTTTCTAGTCCAAGTTTCCTCAACTTGATCTGCACTCGTACAGCTAGATGTGTGGTGTTTGTGGACAGTTGTACAAATGTAGTCTTAGTTAGATCTGTTTCTAGTCCAAGTTTCCTCAACTTGATCTACACTCGTACAGCTAGATGTGTGGTGTTTGTGGACAGTTGTACAAATGTAGTCTTAGTTAGATCTGTTTCTGGTCCAAGTTTCCTCAACTTGATCTGCACTCGTACAGCTAGATGTGTGGTGTTTGTGGACAGTTGTACAAATGTAGTCTTAGTTAGATCTGTTTCTGGTCCAAGTTTCCTCAACTTGATCTGCACTCGTACAGCTAGATGTGTGGTGTTTGTGGACAGTTGTACAAATGTAGTCTTAGTTAGATCTGTTTCTGGTCCAAGTTTCCTCAACTTGATCTGCACTCGTACAGCTAGATGTGTGGTGTTTGTGGACAGTTGTACAAATGTAGTCTTAGTTAGATCTGTTTCTAGTCCAAGTTTCCTCAACTTGATCTGCACTCGTACAGCTAGATGTGTGGTGTTTGTGGACAGTTGTACAAATGTAGTCTTAGTTAGATCTGTTTCTGGTCCAAGTTTCCTCAACTTGATCTGCACTCGTACAGCTAGATGTGTGGTGTTTGTGGACAGTTGTACAAATGTAGTCTTAGTTAGATCTGTTTCTGGTCCAAGTTTCCTCAACTTGATCTACACTCGTACAGCTAGATGTGTGGTGTTTGTGGACAGTTGTACAAATGTAGTCTTAGTTAGATCTGTTTCTGGTCCAAGTTTCCTCAACTTGATCTACACTCGTACAGCTAGATGTGTGGTGTTTGTGGACAGTTGTACAAATGTAGTCTTAGTTAGATCTGTTTCTGGTCCAAGTTTCCTCAACTTGATCTACACTCGTACAGCTAGATGTGTGGTGTTTGTGGACAGTTGTACAAATGTAGTCTTAGTTAGATCTGTTTCTGGTCCAAGTTTCCTCAACTTGATCTACACTCGTACAGCTAGATGTGTGGTGTTTGTGGACAGTTGTACAAATGTAGTCTTAGTTAGATCTGTTTCTGGTCCAAGTTTCCTCAACTTGATCTGCACTCGTACAGCTAGATGTGTGGTGTTTGTGGACAGTTGTACAAATGTAGTCTTAGTTAGATCTGTTTCTAGTCCAAGTTTCCTCAACTTGATCTGCACTCGTACAGCTAGATGTGTGGTGTTTGTGGACAGTTGTACAAATGTAGTCTTAGTTAGATCTGTTTCTAGTCCAAGTTTCCTCAACTTGATCTGCACTCGTACAGCTAGATGTGTGGTGTTTGTGGACAGTTGTACAAATGTAGTCTTAGTTAGATCTGTTTCTAGTCCAAGTTTCCTCAACTTGATCTGCACTCGTTACAGCTAGATGTGTGGTGTTTGTGGACAGTTGTACAAATGTAGTCTTAGTTAGATCTGTTTCTAGTCCAAGTTTCCTCAACTTGATCTGCACTCGTACAGCTAGATGTGTGGTGTTTGTGGACAGTTGTACAAATGTAGTCTTAGTTAGATCTGTTTCTTGTCCAAGTTTCCTCAACTTGATCTACACTCGTACAGCTAGATGTGTGGTGTTTGTGGACAGTTGTACAAATGTAGTCTTAGTTAGATCTGTTTCTGGTCCAAGTTTCCTCAACTTGATCTTCACTCGTACAGCTAGATGTGTGGTGTTTGTGGACAGTTGTACAAATGTAGTCTTAGTTAGATCTGTTTCTTGTCCAAGTTTCCTCAACTTGATCTTCACTCGTACAGCTAGATGTGTGGTGTTTGTGGACAGTTGTACAAATGTAGTCTTAGTTAGATCTGTTTCTAGTCCAAGTTTCCTCAACTTGATCTGCACTCGTACAGCTAGATGTGTGGTGTTTGTGGACAGTTGTACAAATGTAGTCTTAGTTAGATCTGTTTCTGGTCCAAGTTTCCTCAACTTGATCTACACTCGTACAGCTAGATGTGTGGTGTTTGTGGACAGTTGTACAAATGTAGTCTTAGTTAGATCTGTTTCTGGTCCAAGTTTCCTCAACTTGATCTACACTCGTACAGCTAGATGTGTGGTGTTTGTGGACAGTTGTACAAATGTAGTCTTAGTTAGATCTGTTTCTGTCCAAGTTTCCTCAACTTGATCTACACTCGTACAGCTAGATGTGTGGTGTTTGTGGACAGTTGTACAAATGTAGTCTTAGTTAGATCTGTTTCTGGTCCAAGTTTCCTCAACTTGATCTACACTCGTACAGCTAGATGTGTGGTGTTTGTGGACAGTTGTACAAATGTAGTCTTAGTTAGATCTGTTTCTTGTCCAAGTTTCCTCAACTTGATCTACACTCGTACAGCTAGATGTGTGGTGTTTGTGGACAGTTGTACAAATGTAGTCTTAGTTAGATCTGTTTCTGGTCCAAGTTTCCTCAACTTGATCTGCACTCGTACAGCTAGATGTGTGGTGTTTGTGGACAGTTGTACAAATGTAGTCTTAGTTAGATCTGTTTCTAGTCCAAGTTTCCTCAACTTGATCTGCACTCGTACAGCTAGATGTGTGGTGTTTGTGGACAGTTGTACAAATGTAGTCTTAGTTAGATCTGTTTCTAGTCCAAGTTTCCTCAACTTGATCTGCACTCGTACAGCTAGATGTGTGGTGTTTGTGGACAGTTGTACAAATGTAGTCTTAGTTAGATCTGTTTCTGGTCCAAGTTTCCTCAACTTGATCTACACTCGTACAGCTAGATGTGTGGTGTTTGTGGACAGTTGTACAAATGTAGTCTTAGTTAGATCTGTTTCTAGTCCAAGTTTCCTCAACTTGATCTGCACTCGTACAGCTAGATGTGTGGTGTTTGTGGACAGTTGTACAAATGTAGTCTTAGTTAGATCTGTTTCTAGTCCAAGTTTCCTCAACTTGATCTTCACTCGTACAGCTAGATGTGTGGTGTTTGTGGACAGTTGTACAAATGTAGTCTTAGTTAGATCTGTTTCTAGTCCAAGTTTCCTCAACTTGATCTGCACTCGTACAGCTAGATGTGTGGTGTTTGTGGACAGTTGTACAAATGTAGTCTTAGTTAGATCTGTTTCTGGTCCAAGTTTCCTCAACTTGATCTGCACTCGTACAGCTAGATGTGTGGTGTTTGTGGACAGTTGTACAAATGTAGTCTTAGTTAGATCTGTTTCTAGTCCAAGTTTCCTCAACTTGATCTGCACTCGTACAGCTAGATGTGTGGTGTTTGTGGACAGTTGTACAAATGTAGTCTTAGTTAGATCTGTTTCTAGTCCAAGTTTCCTCAACTTGATCTGCACTCGTACAGCTAGATGTGTGGTGTTTGTGGACAGTTGTACAAATGACCTACTGCAAATTAGATCAACTGAATAGGGATGTTGACATACAATTGTAAACATTCACTCTTGTAGTTGAATGTTCGTATACGTCTATGAATATGTCACACTCATGAATCTTTACAGCAGTATACAAGCATTACTGTAAATGACTGTGCATTTTGACATACAACTGAAATGTGTCTTGTGGACAGTTGTACAAATGTAGTCTTAGTTAGATCTGTTTCTGGGAGAGTTTTCAACTTGATCTACATCTCTCGTACAGCTAGATGTGTGGTGTTTGTGGACAGTTGTACAAATGTAGTCTTAGTTAGATCTGTTTCTGGTCCAAGTTTCCTCAACTTGATCTACACTCGTACAGCTAGATGTGTGGTGTTTGTGGACAGTTGTACAAATGTAGTCTTAGTTAGATCTGTTTCTGGTCCAAGTTTCCTCAGCTTGATCTACACTCGTACAGCTAGATGTGTGGTGTTTGTGGACAGTTGTACAAATGTAGTCTTAGTTAGATCTGTTTCTGGTCCAAGTTTCCTCAACTTGATCTACACTCGTACAGCTAGATGTGTGGTGTTTGTGGACAGTTGTACAAATGTAGTCTTAGTTAGATCTGTTTCTGGTCCAAGTTTCCTCAACTTGATCTACACTCGTACAGCTAGATGTGTGGTGTTTGTGGACAGTTGTACAAATGTAGTCTTAGTTAGATCTGTTTCTTGTCCAAGTTTCCTCAACTTGATCTACACTCGTACAGCTAGATGTGTGGTGTTTGTGGACAGTTGTACAAATGTAGTCTTAGTTAGATCTGTTTCTGGTCCAAGTTTCCTCAACTTGATCTGCACTCGTACAGCTAGATGTGTGGTGTTTGTGGACAGTTGTACAAATGTAGTCTTAGTTAGATCTGTTTCTGGTCCAAGTTTCCTCAACTTGATCTGCACTCGTACAGCTAGATGTGTGGTGTTTGTGGACAGTTGTACAAATGTAGTCTTAGTTAGATCTGTTTCTGGTCCAAGTTTCCTCAACTTGATCTACACTCGTACAGCTAGATGTGTGGTGTTTGTGGACAGTTGTACAAATGTAGTCTTAGTTAGATCTGTTTCTTGTCCAAGTTTCCTCAACTTGATCTGCACTCGTACAGCTAGATGTGTGGTGTTTGTGGACAGTTGTACAAATGTAGTCTTAGTTAGATCTGTTTCTAGTCCAAGTTTCCTCAACTTGATCTGCACTCGTACAGCTAGATGTGTGGTGTTTGTGGACAGTTGTACAAATGTAGTCTTAGTTAGATCTGTTTCTGGTCCAAGTTTCCTCAACTTGATCTGCACTCGTACAGCTAGATGTGTGGTGTTTGTGGACAGTTGTACAAATGTAGTCTTAGTTAGATCTGTTTCTTGTCCAAGTTTCCTCAACTTGATCTACACTCGTACAGCTAGATGTGTGGTGTTTGTGGACAGTTGTACAAATGTAGTCTTAGTTAGATCTGTTTCTGGTCCAAGTTTCCTCAACTTGATCTACACTCGTACAGCTAGATGTGTGGTGTTTGTGGACAGTTGTACAAATGTAGTCTTAGTTAGATCTGTTTCTTGTCCAAGTTTCCTCAACTTGATCTGCACTCGTACAGCTAGATGTGTGGTGTTTGTGGACAGTTGTACAAATGTAGTCTTAGTTAGATCTGTTTCTGGTCCAAGTTTCCTCAACTTGATCTCACTCGTACAGCTAGATGTGTGGTGTTTGTGGACAGTTGTACAAATGTAGTCTTAGTTAGATCTGTTTCTGGTCCAAGTTTCCTCAACTTGATCTACACTCGTACAGCTAGATGTGTGGTGTTTGTGGACAGTTGTACAAATGTAGTCTTAGTTAGATCTGTTTTCTGTCCAAGTTTCCTCAACTTGATCTGCACTCGTACAGCTAGATGTGTGGTGTTTGTGGACAGTTGTACAAATGTAGTCTTAGTTAGATCTGTTTCTTGTCCAAGTTTCCTCAACTTGATCTGCACTCGTACAGCTAGATGTGTGGTGTTTGTGGACAGTTGTACAAATGTAGTCTTAGTTAGATCTGTTTCTTGTCCAAGTTTCCTCAACTTGATCTACACTCGTACAGCTAGATGTGTGGTGTTTGTGGACAGTTGTACAAATGTAGTCTTAGTTAGATCTGTTTCTTGTCCAAGTTTCCTCAACTTGATCTACACTCGTACAGCTAGATGTGTGGTGTTTGTGGACAGTTGTACAAATGTAGTCTTAGTTAGATCTGTTTCTTGTCCAAGTTTCCTCAACTTGATCTACACTCGTACAGCTAGATGTGTGGTGTTTGTGGACAGTTGTACAAATGTAGTCTTAGTTAGATCTGTTTCTGGTCCAAGTTTCCTCAACTTGATCTACACTCGTACAGCTAGATGTGTGGTGTTTGTGGACAGTTGTACAAATGTAGTCTTACTTAGATCTGTTTCTTGTCCAAGTTTCCTCAACTTGATCTACACTCGTACAGCTAGATGTGTAGTGTTTGTGGACAGTTGTACAAATGTAGTCTTAGTTAGATCTGTTTCTGGTCCCAATCATCCTTAGGTTGTATGACGTCTCTTGACAGTTGTTCCGATGATCAAGTATGGTTGAAGTCAGTTGGTTCCAACAAACATATTAATTATATTGCCTGTAGTGATTGTGACTCATGATCATGAAATTTATTTAATTTAAATAACTGTTTTGTCTCACTTTGATGTTTTAGTTTGTATTATTTAAAATTTCTGCATAAATATCTGTTCTGGTGATCCCCAGTTTGTTTGTATGAAATATCTTGTCTGATGAACTCCAGTCCTCGTGAGTTAGTATGAAATATCTTGTCTTGTGAACCCCAGTCCTTGTGAGTTTGTATGAAATATCTTGTCTTGTGATCCCCTGTCCTCATGAGTTTGTATGAAATATTTTGTCTGGTGATCCCCACTCCTTGTGAGTTTGTATGAAATATCTTGTCTGGTGATCCCCTGTCCTCGTGAGTTTGTATGAAATATCTTATCTGGCATTTTCCTGCATGTTCGCTTGAATTAGAGAATATGCTATAATTGCACAAATACTTATTATCATCATCGTCGTCATCAATATCTTTGTAGTAATAGTCATAACAGACATTTCTGTCCTTGTTGTAAATATAACTACATGTCAATCCACAGGTGGCAGCACTGTTGTTGCTTCATTATTCACTAGGTGGCGCCAGCGCATGTCATTTGATTTTATCTTCAGTCCTTTCAGTCTATTATGCCTTCAGGGATCATGCCTCAGTTAGACTTCCTGGTGTGTTACACACGAATGTAGGGCATAGTAAGTTAGGATATAGGACGTTTTAAAAAATTCATACGATCTGACATAAGTGCATTTGTGCAGGGACATTACCCGGTTTGCTGGTGGAAACTGTTGAGAGTGAAATGGTGGATTTTTAGATGATTTTAATAGGCGGAAGGATATTTGTGATTTTTTGGGCGATTAGACACGTGTGCGTCATAATTCATGCCAATATTGGTAAACATCGAGGGGTATCGCACATACAGGCATATTACAAGAGTTAGAAATGTCTAATTTTGACAAAACTCGACCAGCATGTCAGTGGGATGATGACAGCGGCTGGTGAAAACTTTTAGAATTTTTTATGGTCACGTTTTCTTATAATTTTGCAAAACGTTAACATGGCCACCAATGGGAAATATAACTGTAGGCTGAACCCAAGAACACACAACACTTGACTAAAGGCATAAATTAATTAGGTCATTTTTAAGGAGGATGATAAAATTTTGTTTAACTGACCTAATAAGTTAACTACATACTTAATTAGACACTGGGAGTATTATCTTAGTCAACACTATTATTTACATAACAAATAAAGTAGATACATAATAGTAGTAATATCCTTATCATATATAAGGAAAGTTATTATTTATGTAATTCACAATAATAATTGGACATTAGAAATTGGTTATCTGGCCAAGTTGCAATAGTCCAGTGTGACTGATTACATACGTCCATGCTCATGCTCGCATGCTGACGCACGCACGCATGCACGCACGCATGCACGCACGCATATACCTAAGAATATCAATATAATTATATATAATATTAAGGCCCTTTAATTGGTTTATGGATCTGCTGACTTGATATTGACTCACAAAAAACTTGTTTACATTTTTTTACGTTTACATCGCATCATATTTTAACCTGAAACAGTTGTTTATTTGCTCAAAGCCAAGCCCGTGATTAATCACATTTTATGTATCAGTAACAATTTTCTTCAAACCGCAACTATTGAAATTATTGGTTTCAAGTAAATCATTACTTATACATATCTACTAACTTGATGAACATTTGTATGTACTTTAATATAGTGTTCAATGTCTGAAATTAGCAAAGAAATTAATTGGACCAGATTTGTTTTACTGATCCAGGTCTATTTTAAACCATACTGACTAATGTCGCTCATTTCTTATAACTAGCAGACCAATAAAATAAAGTAATTAATTTAATAAACATTTCAGTGTGAATTTTATATGCGAAACAATTACAATTGTTGAATGTAACAGTATGTTTGATAAATAAATAAATAAAAAAAATGTCTTTAATTTTATGCGCTTTCACTGAAATGACATGTTGTGAATCACGCCAAAGTAATTGTAGACTGTGGTTTGCCATTTGAGCCCTGGCAGTGTGTTATATTTTGGTTTGTTTTACATTTAATTTAACATTTTAGGCTTAATATTTATGATATTTGTTTCCCAGTTCCTCTGGAAATAAAGGGTTTTGCGTGTGTTTTTTCATGAATAAATAATATTTATTATTATTTCACACTCTTCTTTTCCTGCTTTAATCAGTTTTAATTTTGTCTGAAAACTGACCACCGAGCACGGCAGAAAACAAAGAACGATCCGGCTTTAATACGATCAGTGTCACGAGATCAAATAAGTTTCATGTGCTGTGCCATGCGTTGCCGCTGCACCACTTCCCAGCGGGACCGTTATTTTGCACTGTGCACTTTGTCTGAACAGTTAATCAGATCAGTCTCGTGGACGAAAAGCGGAATAATGTGGTTAGTCGGGGGATGTGGCCGCTCCCCCAGTGCAATTATTAGTTTATATTAGTTTACTCTGTAATTTGTGGAATCTTGTTGCGGGTAGATTTGTTTGAGTAACGGCTTTTTGTAGGTTTATATCACCATGTAATTGAGTCACCGGCCTTTGTTTATTTTTCTCGTGGCAGGTATTGAGATTACTCATGTCGTGTGAATGAATGCAGTAATATGGGGCTCTTGGGTTGACTCTACTAGTAGAGTACAGCTCCTTGCTAGAAGCCCCAGTACTGTGTAATATCCCTTTCATTTAACAAGATATGTTATCAGTACTAATGTATGAGGCAAGAGCATTGCCTCATACATATATGACATGCCTAAATAAAGAACTCTTGTACTGCCAACAAAGTTGATACATATCGTATGCTAAGGACTGAAACAAGGCATTTTGCTAAATAAACCATTAAATTGAATGTTGAAAATCATGGGCTATGGTATGGGCTAGATATAGGGTTTGTGTTAGAGTTAAAGTAAATGGTTAGGGAATCCTAACAGGTTGGTTGAGCTGAGAATAAACATTGGCTGATCATTAGGCCACAGTGAAAATTTTATGAAAATTGGTTCAGTAGTTTTCGAGATATATCATTATATGTAAATATTGAAAGTTTGGGTTTAAATTTGTATATAATGGTAAAGTTTGTGCTGTGTGAGCAGTCACTTCCTGTCAAACGGAGTGCTCTGACATTTTAGCACAGTTCTTTTCTCATCAAACTTCACATTTAGCCTGTAGTTACGGTTGTTTGAAGAAATTATTTTTTTCCCATACAAAATGGTTTTGTCAACTTGTAGCCAAACCAAGGATAAATTGTTGTACATGTGTTAATAACATACAGAAGACGTTTTAGCATTCAAGTATGTCATCTTTATTCAACGACATACCTGTGTCTTACCTGTATATGAACTCTTTCTTACCTGTATATTTTAGTGGAGCAGACTATGAAAACTCTGTGTGTGCCAAGCAACAGACGATCGAGTCACAGCATCGAGCAAAGTGAGTGCAAATATTTTTCCTTTCCTTATTGTCTTTCCGTCGTCAGCTTTCTTTTCCTAACTATATCTTTCCTATCTTTATCATCTTTATTTTCTTATGTTGTTTTGTTGTGTCTGTGTGTAATAGCTTAAGATACCTTAGGATGGCTCTGATCACAGGATCTATTTGGTTCCTCAATGATTATATATTTGTCTTCAGAAGCTAACAATTGTTTCCAAGTTCCAGTTCTGTGAGGTTATTCCATGGTTCTGCAACTCTGAGAGGGAAAGTTTTTTTCACCCTGAAAATTGTTTATTGACAGGGAAAGGGACACATTTGTGGACTATGACACGTGCATGTTTAAATTTCTAGTTGCTGGTTGGCAACATATGTACGTGTCAGTGACACAAGGATCACTGGTGTGTCAACATATGTACGTGTCAGTGACACAAGGATCACTGGTGTGTCAACATATGTACGTGTCAGTGACACAAGGATCACTGGTGTGTCAACATATGTACGTGTCAGTGACACAAGGATCACTGGTGTGTCAACATATGTACATCACTACATGTCAGTGACACAAGGATCAGTCGTGTGTGAAGACTGAATCCAGTTGGCTTTGATGACATATTAATTTTGAAAAAAATTTTTAGGATTTGATGAAAATACTACTGAAGGTGAATGACAGAACAAACATCAAAGTGTATAGTTTTTATGAACCGAAACTTTGTACTTTGTGGAATTATCTTATTTTTAGCCACGGTTTCAATTGGGGGGGGGAACAAAATGATCCATAGCCACTTGTGTGTGTGCCTGTGAATGCACATGTGTCTGACAGAGGTAACACTTGGCACAGTTGTAAGAGGCCACTTGACAGGTTATTCTGTCCACTTCCTGGCCACTGTCACCTAAGACAGCTGTCTAGACGGCTGTCACATGTCACCTCCACGTCACTCATGTCACAGGGGTCGCTTGGTGTCAACAGTCAGGTTTTGTTTCCGTATTTTATGATGTTGTTTTTTCTGGACAAAGCAACCATTTAGACCTCCCCCCTCGATTTATTGATCCCATCATGAATCGTGTTCATTGACTTTCAGATCTGTAGTGTGTGCATAGTTTAAGTGATTAGTTTAAGTGATTAGTTTAAGTGATTAATAAATCCCCCCAAAATTAAAATCGATGAAAAATCTTGTAAAAAGCAAATAGGACAAAAGCAGGAGCTCTTTGTTTGAAAGTGGGAGATTGGGAGGATGTTTGAAAGTGGGAGATTGGGAGTATGTTTAGAAAGTGGGAGATTGGGAGGATGTTTGAAAGTGGGAGATTGGGAGGATGTTTGAAAGTGGGAGATTGGGAGGATGTTTGAAAGTGGGAGATTGGGAGGATGTTTGAAAGTGGGAGATTGGGAGGATGTTTGAAAGTGGGAGATTGGGAGGATGTTTGAAAGTGGGAGGTTGGGAGAATGTTTGAAAGTGGAGGTTGGGAGGTTGTTTGAAAGTGGGAGATTGGGAGGATGTTTGAAAGTGGGAGGTTCGGAGAATGTTTGAAAGTGGGAGATTGGGAGGATGTTTGAAAGTGGGAGATTGGGAGAATGTTTGAAAGTGGGAGATTGGGAGGATGTTTGAAAGTGGGAGATTGGGAGGATGTTTGAAAGTGGGAGGTTGGGAGAATGTTTGAAAGTGGGAGATTGGGAGGATGTTTGAAAGTGGGAGATTGGGAGGATGTTTGAAAGTGGGAGGTTGGGAGGATGTTTGAAAGTGGGAGATTGGGAGGATGTTTGAAAGTGGGAGATTGGGAGGATGTTTGAAAGTGGGAGATTGGGAGGATGTTTGAAAGTGGGAGGTTGGGAGAATGTTTGAAAGTGGGAGGTTGGCAGGATGTTTGAAAGTGGGAGATTGGGAGGATGTTTGAAAGTGGGAGATTGGGAGGATGTTTGAAAGTGGGAGGTTGGGAGAATGTTTGAAAGTGGGAGATTGGGAGGATGTTTGAAAGTGGGAGATTGGGAGGATGTTTGAAAGTGGGAGATTGGGAGGATGTTTGAAAGTGGGAGGTTGGGAGGATGTTTTAAAAATGACCAAAAAGCAGAAGATCTGCTGCCATGTCAGGAGAATTGGAAGGTCTGAGACATCAGACACACAGACATTGGTGACACAACATCTCTGTTTCATCAACTCTACACTTGGTCTAGTGTCCAGTTCTATGGTAGACTAACCACCGTGGTCATCTGGTCATTCCTACATCCATCGTCTTAATTCCCACAAATTTTTCATATTTGATACGCTGCCAAGAAATCGAAGGTAGACACAAATTGAAGCGAACAGATTAATGGTGCAGCGCAGCGCAGAGACATGCGGTGCTTGGGCAGTGCATTAGCAGCAATCCACTTGTAAGTGGCGCACTAATGGAAGGTGGTGCACAGTTCCTTCCTGCCACCGCACGGCCATCAGCTTCCCGCTCTTCCACCAACACTTGTGAGCCCCCTTTTAAACCCCAGAGTCTCAGTTTTTAACCAAAAAAATGGTGTTATATAGTATAAACTAGATCTGTTTAACATATCGACTGGCCAAATGTGTTTTAATAAACCACAGTTTAAAGATATAACCTATTTGCTTTATTATTTGTTTTTGAGCATGTTATAAATAGTGCTTCGAGGTAATCAGTTATGTATGTGAACTAAGAAAATATAGGCTATAATTAGTGTTTTCCACTTGTTTAAGCAAACAGAAGGGAAGTTGGTCATCAGTTTAATTGTCAGTTTTTGGCTATTATTAAAACACATTGTAATTTTCTAATTTTCACATTTTGTTCACTTCTGAAATATGTGCCAAAGAGTGTTCATGAATCCTAACTATATGTTGCATGGTTCCAGGGTAGCACAGGTGTGCACAGTGCAGGCAATATTTGACAGTAGTCTCCCACATCTGTATGATGAGTGCCACACATTTAATATGTAATTACGTCCACACTGCCAAACAAACACTAACATGTTGCAATGATTTGTGTAGTAGTTCATCTTAAAGGTTATAATCGCCCACCCTCAGTCCAATATGCACCATGCTGGTGCTGGTAAGGGTGGGCTGGTCATTGTGTGTGCGGGCGTGCATACCTGCATGCCTGCGTGCATATGTATGTGTACATATACAATGTATATATATATATATATATTGTTGTGTGTGTATGTATATGTGTGTATATATATTTGGGTGTATAATAATAAAATAACAGTAAAGACACATAATAAATACATAGTTATTTATAATGAACATATACACCCACTGTTTTGATCTAAATGCACACTTCACCAGTACTCATGATAGGCCAGTCTTGTCGGCTGAGATGGTGGTGGTCGGCTGACCTGGAGAGCATCCAGTGGTCTACATTGGTTAATGTTCCCTGGACGGAGATGTAGTTATCAGCAGTGGGAGTAGCGTACCTTCCTGGAAGAGCCGCGCAGGTTTGAGTGGCAGCAGAGATCACTTCATATCCCCGGCAATGGAATGCATTCTATAACGATAGTAATTGCTGCATTTTCACGCAAATGCACCGGCACAATGCTACGGCTCTCAGCGCATTAAAGCCAGCATTTTGATATTTAGTCCATTGTTGCTACATCGACCGTTCCCAAGATCCACACCAGCTTTGATCTGGAGCCTCTTTCATTGATGTCGCTGGGTTAATGATCCCCACATGTTGTGTGCTTATTGACAGCTTGCTTATGTTGTCACCAGTCACCACATTGTGTGTGCTTATTGACAGCTTACTTATGTTGTTGTCACCAGTCACCACATTGTGTGTGCTTATTGACACCTTACTTATGTTGTTGTCACCAGTCACCACATTGTGTGTGCTCATTGACAGCTTACTTATGTTGTTGTCACCAGTCACCACATGTTGTGTGCTTATTGACACCTTACTTATGTTGTTGTCACCAGTTACCACATGTTGTGTGCTTATTGACAGCTTACTTATGTTGTTGTCACCAGTCACCACATGTTGTGTGCTTATTGACAGCTCACTTATGTTGTTGTCACCAGTCACCACATTTTGTGTGCTTATTGACACCTTACTTATGTTGTTGTCACCAGTTACCACATGTTGTGTGCTTATTGACAGCTCACTTATGTTGTTGTCACCAGTCACCACATTTTGTGTGCTTATTGACACCTTACTTATGTTGTTGTCACCAGTCACCACATTGTGTGTGCTTATTGACAGCTTATGTTGTTGTCACCAGTCACCACATTTTGTGTGCTTATTGACACCTTACTTATGTTGTTGTCACCAGTCACCACATGTTGTGTGCTTATTGACAGCTTACTTATGTTGTTGTCACCAGTCACCACATTGTGTGTGCTTATTGACAGCTTACTTATGTTGTTGTCACCAGTCACCACATGTTGTGTGCTTATTGACAGCTTACTTATGTTGTTGTCACCAGTCACCACATTTTGTGTGCTTATTGACACCTTACTTATGTTGTTGTCACCAGTCACCACATTGTGTGTGTGCTTATTGACAGCTTATGTTGTTGTCACCAGTCACCACATTGTGTGTGCTTATTGACACCTTACTTATGTTGTTGTCACCAGTTACCACATTTTGTGTGCTTATTGACAGCTTACTTATGTTGTTGTCACCAGTCACCACATTTTGTGTGCTTATTGACAGCTTACTTATGTTGTTGTCACCAGTCACCACATTTTGTGTGCTTATTGACACCTTACTTATGTTGTTGTCACCAGTCACCACATGTTGTGTGCTTATTGACAGCTTACTTATGTTGTTGTCACCAGTCACCACATTGTGTGTGCTTATTGACAGCTTACTTATGTTGTTGTCACCAGTTACCACATGTTGTGTGCTTATTGACAGCTTACTTATGTTGTTGTTACCAGTCACCACATGTTGTGTGCTTATTGACAGCTTACTTATGTTGTTGACTGTTGCTTTGTGTGACAATTAAGTGCCAACAAATTTAGCAATGATGTCATTTTCTGGGTGTCTCTTGCCCAAGGCTTGAGACAACTGTTACTCATGCGGCAGTAAACCACAATTGTTTGTGAGACACTGAATAATTGGAGTGCACTTGTTGGAGCCCGTCCTTAAGTAGACCCGGGTAGCAGGGAGTGGGTTGGAGAACTGGATTCTGTTGTCTTCCCCTTTCATCCTGCCTGCAGGGACTTCTCAAGGAGAGTTGGGAGAAACATTTTGGGAGACGGTTGTTGTGTCGGAAGGATCTCTTTCCCGAGATGTTCTCCAGTGCACACACCTGGCTGTAACTGACAGTTGCCTATAAAGGACACATTTCTAACGTGTCACTTGCTATTCATTAAAGACTGAAATATATTTCAGCAGTGGAATATTACCTGTAGTACAGTGGTTTAGTGTGCATGCGTGTGTGTGCGTGTGTGTGCGTGCGTGCATGTGTGTGTCTGTGTGTGTGCATGTGTGTGTCTGTGTGTGTGTGTGTGCGTGTGTGTGCGTGTGTGCAGAATGATATAAAATCTCAACAGTTGACTGCAAAATGCATTCATGACTTTTCCAAGTCAGATAAATTTATTAGTTAAAAATAAAAAATATTTTCCACAAGAGCATTGGAAAAGATCTAAGGACGTAACCACAGGAACAGTAGAAAACATAAAGAAGAAAAACATCAGTTCAACTTTCCAGAGGCATATTGCTTCCATGTTGGTGGATGTTTGCTGGTGACATAAGTCACGGAGACCGTTGTCTTTGATGATGATACGCTGGTGCCACTTTACACGTTTCTAACAGTTTTCTCACATGTAGCGTCTCGGCCCCTGCTGGGAGATGCCTTCTGCCACACAGTGAATATAACAGTAAATTAATCATTTAGATACCACTGACTTCACAGTTCACTGTCTCCGGTCCTTTGAAGTTTGCTTGGCAAATCAAGGGCCCTGTGCAGCATGTTTGTTCAAAATACATTCTACACAATGTTGGTGTGTATAGAGTGTCTATATCTGCAGGTGCTGTATGTGCTTTGTGCATGGTGCTTGTACACATTGTTACCTAACATTCTCACTTTTGTTTTCATATTTACCATTCATCAAATCCATTTCTGTATCTATATATATATTTGCAAGTTTCTTTTATGATATTCCATCCCTTGTTTTATTGTGTTTGTATGTTTTAATGTCAGAATAAGGTACCCGGTACTTCATAAATGGTAAAGTATGTTTTAGTGTCAGAATAAGGTACTTAATAAATGGTGAAGTACTTTTTTACTGTCAGAATAGGGTACTTAATAAATGATGAAGTATGTTTTATTGTCAGAATAAGGTACCAGGTATTTAATAAATGGTGAAGTCTGTTTTAGTGTCAGAATAAGGTACTTAGCAAATAGGGAAGTAGGAATAAAGTAAAGTAGATATATGTTGTGTTTAGTAACACAAGTACAAAATTAGGAAAGTCACAGTTAGTATTAATTAATTATTAACATACACAGTTAATTAAACCCAAACACTCACAGCCATTCCATTGTCCTGCTCACACTGCAGAACAAGCGCCTGTCACCTCTTCAAAATTGAAGATATATTTTTTTGGTGTTGGCTTCCAAAACTATCACAACTGTGATATTTTCCCAGAAACCTTCCTGAGATTTTTCTTTGGCGTCACCTTTGCACGATGACAGCCAGGAATAAAACCAAAGACACAGTTCTAATGATGTCTCTCTCTGAATGCTGTAGTCTTTGTTAACCTTTCGGTTTTAGTGATCAGCCCTCAACAGTTCTTCAGCTTTGATCCATCTAAAAAAGACATTGCAAAATATAATATATGATAAATTGAATTACTGTTGTATTAATTAATAACTGTATTTCACTTTCGTATTTGCATAAAATTATCCCATATAAGTGGTGAAATTGGCCATTTTAATGCTGATGCTCATTTTAAAACCTTCAGTTTGTAACAAAAAAGCATGACTAATATAAAATCGTGTTTTGACGTGTGCATGATTACTTGGCAGCAATATCTATATATATATAATATATCTTTACCCAGGAGTAGTCAGAACTTTTGTTAAGATATATCATGCAACTGTGTGTGATTGTGCAATGAATGAGGTGGTAACAATAATACATGTGTTTTCTATAGTGTGAGTGCAGTTTTCTATAGTGTGAGTGCAGTTTTCTATAGTGTGAGTGCAGTTTTCTATAGTGAGTGCAGTTTTCTATAGTGTGAGTGCAGTTTTCTATAGTGTGAGTGCAGTTTTCTATAGTGAGTGCAGTTTTCTATAGTGTGAGTGCAGTTTTCTATAGTGAGTGCAGTTTTCTATAGTGTGAGTGCAGTTTTCTATAGTGTGAGTGCAGTTTTCTATAGTGTGAGTGCAGTTTTCTATAGTGTGAGTGCAGTTTTCTATAGTGAGTGCAGTTTTCTATAGTGTGAGTGCAGTTTTCTATAGTGTGAGTGCAGTTTTCTATAGTGAGTGCAGTTTTCTATAGTGAGTGCAGTTTTCTATAGTGAGTGCAGTTTTCTATAGTGTGAGTGCAGTTTTCTATAGTATGAGTGCAGTTTTCTATAGTGAGTGCAGTTTTCTATAGTGTGAGTGCAGTTTTCTATAGTGTGAGTGCAGTTATCTATAGTGTGAGTGCAGTTTTCTATAGTGAGTGCAGTTTTCTATAGTGTGAGTGCAGTTTTCTATAGTGTGAGTGCAGTTTTCTATAGTGAGTGCAGTTTTCTATAGTGTGAGTGCAGTTTTCTATAGTGTGAGTGCAGTTTTCTATAGTGAGTGCAGTTTTCTATAGTGTGAGTGCAGTTTTCTATAGTGAGTGCAGTTTTCTATAGTGTGAGTGCAGTTTTCTATAGTGAGTGCAGTTTTCTATAGTGTGAGTGCAGTTTTTTATAGTGTGAGTGCAGTTTTCTATAGTGTGAGTGCAGTTTTCTATAGTGAGTGCAGTTTTCTATAGTGTGAGTGCAGTTTTCTATAGTGAGTGCAGTTTTCTATAGTGTGAGTGCAGTTTTCTATAGTGAGTGCAGTTTTCTATAGTGAGTGCAGTTTTCTATAGTGTGAGTGCAGTTTTCTATAGTATGAGTGCAGTTTTCTATAGTGAGTGCAGTTTTCTATAGTGTGAGTGCAGTTTTCTATAGTGTGAGTGCAGTTTTCTATAGTGTGAGTGCAGTTTTCTATAGTGAGTGCAGTTTTCTATAGTGTGAGTGCAGTTTTCTATAGTGAGTGCAGTTTTCTATAGTGAGTGCAGTTTTCTATAGTGTGAGTGCAGTTTTCTATAGTGTGAGTGCAGTTTTCTATAGTGAGTGCAGTTTTCTATAGTGTGAGTGCAGTTTTCTATAGTGTGAGTGCAGTTTTCTATAGTATGAGTGCAGTTTTCTATAGTGTGAGTGCAGTTTTCTATAGTGAGTGCAGTTTTCTATAGTGTGAGTGCAGTTTTCTATAGTGTGAGTGCAGTTTTCTATAGTGAGTGCAGTTTTCTATAGTGAGTGCAGTTTTCTATAGTGAGTGCAGTTTTCTATAGTGTGAGTGCAGTTTTCTATAGTGTGAGTGCAGTTTTCTATAGTGAGTGCAGTTTTCTATAGTGTGAGTGCAGTTTTCTATAGTGTGAGTGCAGTTTTCTATAGTGAGTGCAGTTTTCTATAGTGTGAGTGCAGTTTTCTATAGTGAGTGCAGTTTTCTATAGTGTGAGTGCAGTTTTCTATAGTGAGTGCAGTTTTCTATAGTGAGTGCAGTTTTCTATAGTGTGAGTGCAGTTTTCTATAGTGTGAGTGCAGTTTTCTATAGTGTGAGTGCAGTTTTCTATAGTGTGAGTGCAGTTTTCTATAGTGAGTGCAGTTTTCTATAGTGTGAGTGCAGTTTTCTATAGTGTGAGTGCAGTTTTCTATAGTGAGTGCAGTTTTCTATAGTGTGAGTGCAGTTTTCTATAGTGAGTGCAGTTTTCTATAGTGTGAGTGCAGTTTTCTATAGTGAGTGCAGTTTTCTATAGTGTGAGTGCAGTTTTCTATAGTGAGTGCAGTTTTCTTGATAGCTCAGTGCACTTCACACAAAATGCATGAAATAAAAAACTTATGCTTAGAAAAACTATTAAAATTAATTTCAAGGTAAACTAATTAAAAATTGGAAGACAACCTAACTCAGTATTGTTAGTATTGTTAGTTAGTATTGTTAGTATTGTTAGTTAGTATTGTTAGTATTGTTAGTTAGTGTTGTTTGTTAGTATTGTTAGTTAGTATTGTTAGTATTGTTAGTTAGTGTTGTTGGCATAGTTTGCAACTGCACAATTGTTAATATACTGAAACTCTCTCAGCAGTAACATATGAAATGTAATGATTACTACACTATACAATGTACTGTACATAAGGAGGCCTGTACGATAGCAATCTTAGCACAGACCTCCCTGGATCATCAAAACTGTATAAAATATGTACAAACTGTTATTTGCCTCTGCATGTATAATCGAAACAAATAAACGTTTTCTTCAATGTAAAACTAAATACAATTTAATAAATATTTTGCCTAATTTACTGTCAGTAAATTAAATTTAAAGGGACAGGCTAGAACAAAAATATTATATAATTCTTAAGGTAAAATTCATTTTAAAATGTCAGTTGTTTAACAATACTCTTGACAGAACAGACATATTCTTGGGGCTTTCCTGAATGATGCCACCAAACTAGATGTTCTCACAGATAGACATCAGCTGTGTAGGTGAGGAATGAGATGATGTCCTCTAATGCAGGGTAATGCCACTAGTGTCAACCTGTCATGGAACGTCAGGGCTGTTACCTGAAGACTACAGAACCATATGTTGATACACTTACTGTCACCTGTCTCCCTGCCATCATGTGTCCTGACAGGCGCATAATGCAATTAGAAACCCGCTTTTCTGGCGTCTTGCACAAATCTTAATGCTGTTTTGTTGTCATCCCGTTGGCTGTCCAGCCAACAATGCACACAGATGACACGCTTGGCCGGCGATGGTGACAGGGACCCGTGTCACACTTCACTGATTACAGCTGTCAGTCAGTCTGCTTGTGTGCATATGTCAATCATCGTGTGGCTGAATTGTTTTAAGTCTTTATAGTTGCTCGGTTTTATTATGTTGTTATTGGATAATGAATGTTGGTGTCCGGCTCGTCTGTCTATAAACCCTGCACGGTCAACACTGTGGGTATTGTTGTTATTACTAGTGACTCAGGTTGACATGTGTTGGAGCTGCTGTTCTACGACACACTCTGCAATTCAGGTTCTTCCTTGTCTCAGCATTTTTTTATTGAAACAAAGCTAAATAAAAATCTGATAAATTATGCCCCATATATTTTAAAAGTGCCTTTCTGCCCCCCCCCCTAAGTTTTCCCCTAGCACATGACTTCACCATGGCAGGACTGTAGGTCTAGAGAAGCACAATTTTGCATTTGAAATGAATATAATCTTGTCAGTGACTTGAAATGTTGAATGATGTAACATGAGAAAACCTGGCTTAAGTTGGAGCAGTCGCAATATGATACAAAAATCAAACTCATCACCTAAGATGGTAAAAAAATTTTATCAATTTGAAATTCTATTTTGGCAAGAAATAAACCAAATGTGACTTCAGAGATGTTGTTGCTCTCGTCTTCATCCCTGTAGTCCGGGGAGAGGCTGGCACCGATACCGGCCCTGTAGTCCGGGGTGAGGCTGGCACCGATACCGGTTGTCGATTTTTGTCTCCCCTTCTTCATCACTAGTCCTGTTTCACTGTCGTCTCCACCAAACTCAACTGGCTTTGTAGGGAAAACACAATTAGATATTGCATCAAATGAACCCCCAGAGCAACCACAGGCCTGACATTCTCTGTCAAATGAACCCCCAGAGCAACCACAGGCCTGACATTCTCTGTCAAATGAACCCCCAGAGCAACCACAGGCCTGACATTCTCTGTCAAATGAACCCCCAGAGCAACCACAGGCCTGACGTTCTCTGTCAAATGAACCCCCAGAGCAACCACAGGCCTGACGTTCTCTGTCAAATGAACCCCCAGAGCAACCACAGGCCTGACGTTCTCTGTCAAATGAACCCCCAGAGCAACCACAGGCCTGACGTTCTCTGTCAAATGAACCCCCAGAGCAACCACAGGCCTGACATTCTCTGTCAAATGAACCCCCAGAGCAACCACAGGCCTGACGTTCTCTGTCAAATGAACCCCCAGAGCAACCACAGGCCTGACATTATGTCAAATGAACTCCCAGAGCAACCACAGGCCTGACATTCTCTGTCAAATGAACCCCCAGAGCAACCACAGGCCTGACATTCTTTGTCAAATGAACCCCCAGATCAACCACAGGCCTGACATTCTCTATCAAATGAACCCTGACATTATGTCAAGTTTACTCAAACTAGTGACATTTTGTTCATTGAAAGGTAAAAATAAACGATCTCAGTGACAAAATTAAGTCATATCAATTTGTAGTAGTAAATAAACTACAATGAAGCTGATATTAGTGAAATCATGAATTAAATATTTTGAACCCAGCGATCTGCTAAAGCTGCATGTGTAGGAAACTGTCATCTCCGATATATGCCAGGTTTTCATATTCAGCGTCACACAAATGTAGAAAAAATAACCTGGCATCAAGAGAAAGGGCCACAATATATACCTTGTGGTACATCTTCACAAGAATGTATAGACAATATAGACCTTGTGGTACATCTTCACAAGAAGGTATAGACAATACAGACCTTGTGGTACATCTTCACAAGAAGGTATAGACAATACAGACCTTGTGGTACATCTTCACAAGAAGGTATAGACAATACAGACCTTGTGGTACATCTTCACAAGAAGGTATAGACAATATAGACTTTTTGTGGTACATCTTCACAAGAAGGTATAGACAATATAGACCTTGCGGTACATCTTCACAAGAAGGTATAGACAATACAGACCTTGTGGCACATCTTCACAAGAAGGTATAGACGATACAGACCTTGCGGCACATCTTCACAAGAAGGTATAGACGATACAGACCTTGCGGCACATCTTCACAAGAAGGTATAGACGATACAGACCTTGCGGCACATCTTCACAAGAAGGTATAGACGATACAGACCTTGCGGCACATCTTCACAAGAAGGTATAGACGATACAGACCTTGCGGCACATCTTCACAAGAAGGTATAGACGATACAGACCTTGTGGTACATCTTCACAAGAAGGTATAGACGATACAGACCTTGTGGTACATCTTCACAAGAAGGTATAGACGATACAGACCTTGTGGTACATCTTCACAAGAAGGTATAGACGATACAGACCTTGTGGTACATCTTCACAAGAAGGTATAGACGATACAGACCTTGTGGTACATCTTCACAAGAAGGTATAGACGATACAGACCTTGTGGTACATCTTCACAAGAAGGTATAGACGATACAGACCTTGTGGTACATCTTCACAAGAAGGTATAGACGATACAGACCTTGTGGTACATCTTCACAAGAAGGTATAGACGAAACAGACCTTGTGGTACATCTTCACAAGAAGGTATAGACGATACAGACCTTGTGGTACATCTTCACAAGAAGGTATAGACGATACAGACCTTGTGGTACATCTTCACAAGAAGGTATAGACAATACAGACCTTGTGGTACATCTTCACAAGAAGGTATAGACAATACAGACCTTGTGGTACATCTTCACAAGAAGGTATAGACAATACAGACCTTGTGGTACATCTTCACAAGAAGGTATAGACAATATAGACCTTGTGGTACATCTTCATAAAAAGTGGTAATGGGTATGACACACACAGCAGAATGGGAGCCATGAAAGAACTGAGCAGCCATTACCTTTGCAGTTTGTCTGTTAAAAATACCCATATTATGTGGATGGGAGTTGGGGTCAGAGATCAACATGGTGCTTCCAGTCAATTAGTCAATTACAATCTTGTGTGATCGATCGTTTTCAATTGTATAAAAACTTCATGCTGAATTTATTTCCTAGTCTCTAGTTAGCTAGAATTGCCAGGAATCTTGTGTGCAACAAGAATTTTACCTATGACGAACGACCCAAATATTTACGGTGAAATCTGATAGGCAACAGCACTCCCTATGTTGCAATCATGTTAGCCACCCATGATTTATAGTCAAAAACCAATTATATAATTGATCATCGATCAGTTTGGTCAAACAATTATGAAAGTCAGACCTATTCCCAATACTACTTGATGGCAGGAAGTTTAACACTGTGTAAAACTGTGTAATGCTGTGTAACCTTGTTGTGTAACGCTGTGTAACCTAGTTGTGTAACGCTGTGTAACCTTGTGTTGTGTAACGCTGTGTTGTAGACTACAGAAGTTGGTGAAGGACCTCAACAAGTACATCCAGACGGACGACAGCGGACCGTGGCCACAGAACAAGGTGTCCGCTCTTGACCGCGCGGTCGGCGAGATCGGACGAATCATGGAAAAAAAGGTAGGCAATTTTGTGTGGTGCATAGCAGAAATATACTAATATAATTGGACCGTTATTGGCTTATGAATATGAACCTTGCCATTCAGCATGCAATAGAAATATATGATATTTGAGTAAAAAAAATTTATTAAACGAATGAAGGTCACAATGTATGAAAACAATTATGGCAAAACATTATTGGGCAGTCAAGATATTAGGGTTATACTATATAACATTATTTAATGCTAACAATGATCAGAGTTTGTATCTTTATCAAATAGATGGAATGTGTTTAAGACAAGCACATAATCTGATGGTACACTTAATAGTATCTAGTGTGTGCAAAGACAATACATGAGTCCATCTGATGCCACCATGGCAGTGGTGTCCATGACCACTGGGTCCAAGTTCAGTTAATCTCTGCCTCATTAGTGGAAAGGTGACCAACTGACCAGCATGTGGCATTGATACAGTGACTGAGTGCTTCCTTGGATTAACCACCCATTACCCTGATGAGATGTCTTCATCACTAAGAGGCTACTTTGTAAGCTACACGTGACAGAGACAGGGCCCTCAGTTGTTCTACAGCGATGAGTCTACAGTGTATTGCCCCACTGGTGGCCATGCTAACGTTTTGTCTGATCATAAGAAAATGTAACCATCAAAAATTCAGAAACTTCTTACATGCTGTCGTCATCCCATTGACATGCTGATCAAGTTTAGTCAAAATTAGACATTTCGAGCTCTAATAAAATGCTTGCATGTGCCGTACCCATCAATGTTTACCAATATAGATATTACTGCACACACGTGTATAGTAACAACAAATCCGAAATATCCTTCCACCTATTAAAATCATCTAAACATCCACCATTTCTCTCTCAACAGTTTCTACCAACAACCCTGGCAATGTGCCTGTTCAATGCAGTTATGTCAAGTTATAGGAATTTTTCAGATTTCATATATCTCAACTTAATGTGTCCTACATTCATCTGTAACAACAGGTAGTCTGAGGCGTGACCGTTTGCTCTATCTTGTATATGTTTTCAGACGCTTAAAGTACAAAATTTCTGCGTCTGCCTGCTCTTTCTGCGTCTGCCTGCTCTTTGTGCGTCTGCCTACTCTTTCTGCGTCTGCCTGCTCTTTCTGCGTCTGCCTGCTCTTTCTGCGTCTGCCTGCTCTTTGTGTGTCTGCCTGCTCTTTCTGTGTCTGCCTGCTCTTTCTGTGTCTGCCTGCTCTGTCTGTGTCTGCTTGCTCTTTGTGTGTCTGCCTGATCTTTGTGTGTCTGCCTGCTCTTTCTGTGTCTGCCTGCTCTTTGTGTGTCTGCCTGCTCTTTCTGTGTCTGCCTGCTCTTTGTGTGTCTGCCTGATCTTTCTGTGTCTGCCTGCTCTTTGTGTGTCTGCCTTCTCTTTCTGTGTGTGCTTGCTCTTTGTGCGTCTGCCTGCTCTTTCTGTGTCTGCCTGCTCTTTGTGTGTCTGCCTGATCTTTCTGTGTCTGCCTGCTCTTTGTGTGTCTGCCTTCTCTTTCTGTGTGTGCCTGCTCTTTGTGCGTCTGCCTGCTCTTTCTGTGTGTGCCTGCTCTTTGTGCGTCTGCCTGCTCTTTGTGCATCTGCCTGCTCTTTCTGTGTCTGCCTGCTCTTTCTGTGTCTGCCTGCTCTTTGTGCGTCTGCCTGCTCTTTCTGTGTCTGCCTGCTCTTTGTGTGTCTGCCTGCTCTTTCTGTGTCTGCCTGCTCTTTCTGTGTCTGCCTGCTCTTTCTGTGTCTGCCTGCTCTTTCTCTGTCTGCCTGCTCTTTGTGTGTCTGCCTGCTCTTTCTCTGTCTGCCTGCTCTTTGTGTGTCTGCCTGCTCTTTCTGTGTCTGCCTGCTCTTTGTGTGTCTGCCTGCTCTTTGTGTGTCTGCCTGCTCTTTGTGTGTCTGCCTGCTCTTTGTGTGTCTGCCTGCTCTTTGTGTGTCTGCCTGCTCTTTCTGTGTCTGCCTGCTCTTTGTGTGTCTGCCTGCTCTTTCTGTGTGTGCCTGCTCTTTGTGTGTCTGCCTGCTCTTTGTGTGTCTGCCTGCTCTTTGTGTGTCTGCCTGCTCTTTCTGTGTGTGCCTGCTCTTTGTGTGTCTGCCTGCATGATCCTTTCATTTTAGTGATGTTTCTGAGCAAATGTAAAAATCCTACGGTATCCACCGACAAATTATATCAGGCCACATAATGTAACTAGTCATCTAGTGAATAAAGGTAGCTATTTAATATATAGTGTGGCATTTCTGTTAATTGACAGAAGTTGGATTGTGTTGGAGTGATAAGTGATAAGTTAATTGACAGAAGTTGGATTGTGTTGGAGTGATAAGTTAATAGACAGAAGTTGGATTGTGTTAGAGTGATAAGTTAATTGACAGAAGTTGGATTGTGTTGGAGTGATAAGTGATCAGTTAATAGACAGAAGTTGGATTGTGTTGGAGTGATAAGTGAAAAGTTAATTGACAGGAGTTGGATTGTGTTGGAGTGATAAGTGATAATTTAATTGACAGAAGTTGGATTGTGTTGGAATGATAAGTGATAATTTAATTGACAGAAGTTGGATTATGTTGGAGTGATAAGTGATAAGTTAATTGACAGAAGTTGGATTGTGTTGGAGTGATAAGTGCATGTACAATGACATTTCGTGTTTGTTTCTCGAGCAGGCTCCGAATGAGCAGAATGCGTTCCGTGCGAACGCAGGATTGACGACTCTGAACAAGCTGATGCTTGTGATTGGCCAGTCCACAGCTAGTCTGCCTCTTGTCATTCCACATAAGTACGTTTCTCAAAGAGATACTTGTGTCTGTCATCAGTCTGTCTGTTTGTCAGTTGTCCGCCTGTTTGTCCGTCCGTCCGTCTGTCCCTCTGCCTGTCACCTGTCTGTCACATGGTAGAGATGGTGTTAAGCCCCAGCCTTGATCCGCTGCCCAGGGAGTCTGTAATGACAGACCTGCCCAGTGCCTAATCCTACATCAAACCTGTGTGAATTCCAGGAAGCACTTATAGGCTTCCCCAGCATCTCCATTGTCTGGGCCCAGTGTCCCTGGGGCTGGGGAGGCAAGGGATACAACATGTGTTCTGGCAGTGTTGCTAGGGAGGATTAACAGGAGCACACATATATATCCAGGGCATTAGTTGGTGCCTTGCTGGGCTCAATGGATCAATGCAGTGATTTAGTTAGGGATATGTATGTTTTACAACGGGTTAATACTAGTGGCTAGGTCAGTAACAACAGCAACAATTGATACATCCACCAACTACAGTGGTTTATTTGTCCGAACTCATCATCCACTGGTGGTTTCTCCACTCAAAATTAGTTTTCAGAATTCTGGTTTCTTCCTAGATGAATATATTATGAAACCAGATGTTTCTACAACGAGCAAGAAGTAAAAATTTACGACCTTACCTAAATTTCATGCCGATTTAAAATGACACCAGTGGTTTCATTAACAGCATGCTACACCTACTACTCATCTATGATACAGGCACTCATGTCATGTAGTCCTGCTGATGGCTATATGTAGATGATGGCACCTTCATTAAATCGCCAGCACCCTGGTGGTGGATTGCTTTCCAAGAAACTTACAGAAATGCAGAGCACAATTTCTTTCCCTTCCTAGATGGGAAACCAATTTTCACACTTGAAGTGCTGCTAATTGTGCCTGAAAGAAATCATCAACATCAGTCATCACAGCAATAGATGGTTTTGTAATGCTAAGAGAAAACAGCAGTTCATGATGAACGTAGTGTATCACTCGTCAGGTATCGTAAAGTGTACACTAGATATCTCATACAACATATATAAGAACCTTTATTAAATTCCGCAAAGCTCCACCAGAGGTTTGGACTACATCAGTAGCCCTGGCGGATAACCCTGCTGAAACGTGGAACTTTCTGTTGCTCAGTTAACCCATAGCATCCGTCCCTGGCATACCGGAACTTAACAATGATTGGAAGTGGCCTGGTCGTCACTGGTGGACGGGTAATGATGAGTTTTCGTGGGAATGCTCTTTGAAGTTTCGGTGAAGTAGAAATGATTCAGCATGCATCTGCACAGTCAATCTGCCAGGGGTACTGTAGCACTACTACCAACCCTGGCTAGCAAGGATGTCTGCCAGGGGTACTGTAGCACTACTACCAACCCTGGCTAGCAAAAATGTCTGCCAGGGGTACTGTAGCGCTACTACCACCCCTGGCTAGCAAGGATGTCTGCCAGGGGTACTGTAGCGCTACTACCAACCCTGGCTAGCAAGGATGTCTGCCAGGGGTACTGTAGCGCTACTACCAACCCTGGCTAGCAAGGATGTCTGCCAGGGGTACTGTAGCGCTACTACCACCCCTGGCTAGCAAGGATGTCTGCCAGGGGTACTGTAGCGCTACTACCACCCCTGACTAGCAAGGATGTCTGCCAGGGGTACTGTAGCGCTACTACCAACCCTGGCTAGCAAGGATGTCTGCCAGGGGTACTGTAGCACTACTACCACCCCTGGCTAGCAAAGGATGTCTGCCAGGGGTACTGTAGCACTACTACCTACCCTGGCTAGCAGGATGTCTGCCAGGGTACTGTAGCACTACTACCACCCCTGGCTAGCAAGGATGTCTGCCAGGGGTACTGTAGCGCTACTACCACCCCTGACTAGCAAGGATGTCAGCCAGGGGTACTGGTTTACAGCTACCACCCCTGGCTAGCAAGGATGTCTGCCAGGGGTACTGTAGCACTACTACCACCCCTGGCTAGCAAGGATGTCTGCCAGGGGTACTGTAGCGCTACTACCACCCCTGACTAGCAAGGATGTCAGCCAGGGGTACTGGTTTACAGCTACCACCCCTGGCTAGCAAGGATGTCTGCCAGGGGTACTGTAGCACTACTACCACCCCTGGCTAGCAAGGATGTCTGCCAGGGGTACTGTAGCACTACTACCAACCCTGGCTAGCAAGGATGTCTGCCAGGGGTACTGTAGCACTACTACCAACCCTGGCTAGCAAGGATGTCTGCCAGGGGTACTGTAGCACTACTACCAACCCTGGCTAGCAAAGATGTCTGCCAGGGGTACTGTAGCGCTACTACCACCCCTGGCTAGCAAAGATGTCTGCCAGGGGTACTGTAGCGCTACTACCACCCCTGGCTAGCAAGGATGTCTGCCAGGGGTACTGCAGCGCTACTACCAACCCTGGCTAGCAAGAATGCCTGCCAGGGGTACTGTAGCGCTACTACCACCCCTGACTAGCAAGGATGTCAGCCAGGGGTACTGGTTTACAGCTACCACCCCTGGCTAGCAAGGATGTCTGCCAGTGGTACTGGTTTACAACTACTGGCTAGTGAGGCTCCAAAGATGAGATGAGTTATAGTAAAATCAACTTTGGAAATGGTTCATTGTAGAAAACACATGATATCAATAGCCTGAAAGGTTTTATGTAATAACATGCAGCAAAAATGTATTTATAAGTGTTTACGGTGTCTCATTATTGAGTGGGATTTAATGCAGATACATTTAGTTTCCAAATAAATGAGTAGTTATAATCTATAACAGTATTTAGAATGTCTTTAAATTTGAATACATGAGTCACATCACAATGGCCTTGGCTTAGTAGAATCATGTGTAACAGAATGAGTCATTTAGTAGAATCAAATATTCTGGAAGTGACAGAATCATTCCCTATTCCTGCGTGTGAATCCACTGCTTACACGGTAGTCAAATTGCTCTGGCTCAGAGTGATTCTATTAAGCAGAGTCCACCGTAGGCCTGTAACATGTGTTGTTGCAGTATGGGGATGATTTAAAAATACATGGTTCACTGTTTCTAGGTCACTGGTTCTCGTGTGCAATGTGTTGCGACTTGCGGTCAAGGGATGCTATGACAACTGCCACTATATGCTATTTACAAACAAGATTGGCTACTTGGTTGACCAGCTGATACACCAGTTGAATGTACGTACTGCATCATGTTCTAGGGTCCATCTGTCTGTCCATATATTTGTCTTTGTGTCATACATCTGTCCATGAGTCTGTCTGTCATACATCTGTCCATGAGTCTGTCCGTCATACATCTGTCCATGAGTCTGTCTGTCATACATCTGTCCGTGAGTCTGTCCGTCATACATCTGTCCGTGAGTCTGTCCGTCATACATCTGTCCGTGAGTCTGTCCGTCATACATCTGTCCGTGAGTCTGTCCGTCATACATCTGTCCGTGAGTCTGTCTGCCATACATCTGTCCGTGAGTCTGTCCGTCATACATCTGTCCGTGAGTCTGTCCGTCATACATCTGTCCGTGAGTCTGTCCGTCATACATCTGTCCGTGAGTCTGTCCGTCATACATCTGTCCGTGAGTCTGTCCGCCATACATCTGTCCGTGAGTCTGTCCGCCATACATCTGTCCGTGAGTCTGTCCGCCATACATCTGTCCGTGAGTCTGTCCGCCATACATCTGTCCGTGAGTCTGTCCCATACATCTGTCCGTGAGTCTGTCCGCCATACATCTGTCCGTGAGTCTGTCCGCCATACATCTGTCCGTGAGTCTGTCCGCCATACATCTGTCCGTGAGTCTGTCCGCCATACATCTGTCCGTGAGTCTGTCCGCCATACATCTGTCCGTGAGTCTGTCCGCCATACATCTGTCCGTGAGTCTGTCCGCCATACATCTGTCCGTGTGTCTGTCCGCCATACATCTGTCCATGTGTCTGTCCGCCATACATCTGTCCGTGTGTCTGTCCGCCATACATCTGTCCGTGTGTCTGTCCGCCATACATCTGTCCGTGTGTCTGTCCGCCATACATCTGTCCGTGTGTCTGTCCGCCATACATCTGTCCGTGTGTCTGTCCGCCATACATCTGTCCGTGTGTCTGTCCGCCATACATCTGTCCGTGTGTCTGTCCGCCATACATCTGTCCGTGTGTCTGTCTGCCATACATCTGTCCGTGTGTCTGTCTGCCGTACATCTCTCCGTGTGTCTGTCTGCCGTACATCTCTCCGTGTGTCTGTCCGCCATACATCTGTCCGTGAGTCTGTCCGCCATACATCTGTCCGTGTGTCTGTCTGCCATACATCTGTCCGTGTGTCTGTCTGCCATACATCTGTCTGTGTGTCTGTCTGCCATACATCTGTCTGTGTGTCTGTCTGCCATACATCTGTCTGTGTGTCTGTCTGCCATACATCTCTCTGTGTGTCTGTCTGCCATACATCTCTCTGTGTGTCTGTCTGCCATACATCTGTCTGTGTGTCTGTCTGCCGTACATCTCTCTGTGTGTCTGTATGCCCACAGCTTGTATTGAACAGCGAGGCATTGAAGCCAAGTATCAGCGGTATGCGGGCATCCAGCAGTAATACGAGTCTCACAGGTGGCAGCACCAGTGGCACTACTGCGTTCGCTGTGGCGACGCCGAGCAAGCTGTCATACGACTTGCTTGCGAGCAGTTTGATGCAACTCATTGCCACAATACTGTCGTGTCTGTCGAAGAAGAACCCAGGTGCAAACTCAAGCGAGGCATCTGCAGTGCGCATGAGTGCCAGTGGTGACGCTTTCATGAGTCGAGTCAACGACATCGTCAGGTGGGTGACTGCAGCGCCTCACAGTGGCAGACCTGCAACATTGTGCTTTTCCTGAACACAATTCGGAAGTAATGTCGCCATATCCAGTTCTAATGCAGATTTGCTTCAAAGAATAGAAAAATCATGGTAAAATACATAATTTCTTGTGTTCATCGCACATGTATAAATTGAGTAACAAATTTATAGCGATCGAAAAGCAAGTATGCTATATTTCTCCTATATAATTTTGATGCTAGGCAGATTTGTGACAAAACCTAGTGGATTTCATTTGATGTATATTTAATAGCCTGATATATGATGACACAATCTAAATGGGAATAATATATACTGGTTAACCAAAATTGTTATATAGATTTGTATGGCTTTATACAGAATTTCAAGTCAAAAATGCAGATTTCTACCAATAATGTGCCAGGTTCACAGTGGTGGGTGGAGCTTGTTGAACCAGTGGACCCAGTGATTGTAGGCCACCTACTGAGGATGTGGTTGTTGAACCAGTGGACTCAGTGACTGTAGGCCACCTACTGAGGATGTGGTTGTTGAACCAGTGGACTCAGTGATTGTAGGCCACCTACTGAGGATGAGGTTGTTGAACCAGTGGACTCAGTGATTGTAGGCCACCTACTGAGGATGTGGTTGTCGAACCAGTGGACTCAGTGATTGTAGGCCACCTACTGAGGATGAGGTTGTTGAACCAGTGGACTCAGTGATTGTAGGCCACCTACTGAGGATGAGGTTGTTGAACCAATGGACCCAGTGATTGTAGGCCACCTACTGAGGATGTGGTTGTTGAACCAGTGGACTCAGTGATTGTAGGCCACCTACTGAGGATGTGGTTGTTGAACCAGTGGACTCAGTGATTGTAGGCCACCTACTGAGGGTGTGGTTGTTGAACCAGTGGAGTCAGTGATTGTAGGCCACCTACTGAGGATGAGGTTGTCGAACCAGTGGAGTCAGTGATTGTAGGCCACCTGCTGAGGATGAGGTTGTCGAACCAGTGGACTCAGTGATTGTAGGCCACCTACTGAGGATGAGGTTGTCGAACCAATGGACCCAGTGATTGTAGGCCACCTACTGAGGATGTGGTTGTTGAACCAGTGGACTCAGTGATTGTAGGCCACCTACTGAGGATGTGGTTGTTGAACCAGTGGACTCAGTGATTGTAGGCCACCTACTGAGGATGTGGCTGTTGAACCAATGGACTCAGTGATTGTAGGCCACCTACTGAGGATGTGGTTGTTGAACCAGTGGACTCAGTGATTGTAGGCCACCTACTGAGGATGTGGTTGTTGAACCAGTGGACTCAGTGATTGTAGGCCACCTACTGAGGATGTGGTTGTTGAACCAGTGGACCCAGTGATTGTAGGCCACCTACTGAGGATGTGGTTGTTGAACCAGTGGACCCAGTGATTGTAGGCCACCTACTGAGGATGTGGTTGTTGAACCAGTGGACTCAGTGATTGTAGGCCACCTACTGAGGATGTGGTTGTCGAACCAGTGGACTCAGTGATTGTAGGCCACCTACTGAGGATGTGGCTGTTGAACCAGTGGACTCAGTGATTGTAGGCCACCTACTGAGGATGTGGTTGTTGAACCAGTGGACTCAGTGATTGTAGGCCACCTACTGAGGATGAGGTTGTCGAACCAGTGGACTCAGTGATTGTAGGCCACCTACTGAGGATGTGGTTGTCGAACCAGTGGACTCAGTGATTGTAGGCCACCTACTGAGGATGTGGTTGTCGAACCAGTGGACTCAGTGATTGTAGGCCACCTACTGAGGATGTGGTTGTCGAACCAGTGGACTCAGTGATTGTAGGCCACCTACTGAGGATGTGGTTGTTGAACCAGTGGACTCAGTGATTGTAGGCCACCTACTGAGGATGTGGCTGTTGAACCAATGGACTCAGTGATTGTAGGCCACCTACTGAGGATGTGGTTGTCGAACCAGTGGAGTCAGTGATTGTAGGCCACCTACTGAGGATGTGGTTGTTGAACCAGTGGACTCAGTGATTGTAGGCCACCTACTGAGGATGTGGTAAACACCTTCAACTAGTGTAGGTGATTACAGTTGGATCCAGTAATGGGTGTATGGTGATGGTTTCGTTGCCATTGTCAAATTTTGTGGTTTGCAAACACTGCCACCAGGTGATAGATTGTGATGCCATCTAGTTAGTAACAAATACTTGTGTTATGGGTATTATGATAAATACTTAAAACATCCCTTTTCTCCATGGTTAAACGCAGGAGTGGTCTTACGTTAGTTTGTTTAGAGAGAGAGAGAGAGAGACCACCAGCTTTAAGAGTCCACGACAGGCTGCACGTTTACTCCCTGTGTGGGGTCTTGTACTCCCTGTGTGGGGTCTTGTACTCCCTGTGTGAGGTCTTGTACTCCCTGTGTGGGGTCTTGTACTCCCTGTGTGGTCTTGTACTCCCTGTGTGGGGTCTTGTACTCCCTGTGTGGGGTCTTGTACTCCCTGTGTGGTCTTGTACTCCCTGTGTGGGGTCTTGTACTCCCTGTGTGGGGTCTTGTACTCCCTGTGTGGGGTATTGTACTCCCTGTGTGGTCTTGTACTCCCTGTGTGGGGTCTTGTACTCCCTGTGTGGGGTCTTGTACTCCCTGTGTGGGGTATTGCACTCCCTGTGTGGGGTCTTGTACTCCCTGTGGGGTCTTGTACTCCCTGTGTTGGGGTCTTGTACTCCCTGTGTGGGGTCTTGTACTCCCTCTGGCCTAGACACCAAGTAGAATGAACCAACAGCATCTTGTGTATCATCCAATACTTCTAACATCCTACATGTGAGGGGCTACACAAGTTGGTTAGATGTACCTAATTGTTATGAAATGGCCGGGTTACCTGCCAACCTGGGGTTCAAAGCCAGCACCTCCTGGTCACCAACCTGGGGTTCAAAGCCAGCACCTCCTGGTCATCAACTTGGGGTTCAAAGCCAGCACCTCCTGGTCACCAACCTGGGGTTCAAAGCCAGCACTTCCTGGTCACCAACCTGGGGTTCAAAGCCAGCACCTCCTGGTCACCAACCTGGGGTTCAAAGCCAGCACTTCCTGGTCATCAACTTTGGGTTCAAAGCCAGCACCTCCTGGTCACCAACCTGGGGTTCAAAGCCAGCACCTCCTGGTCATCAACCTGGGGTTCAAAGCCAGCACCTCCTGGTCATCAACTTTGGGTTCAAAGCCAGCACCTCCTGGTCACCAACCTGGGGTTCAAAGCCAGCACTTCCTGGTCACCAACCTGGGGTTCAAAGCCAGCACCTCCTGGTCACCAACCTGGGGTTCAAAGCCAGCACCTCCTGGTCATCAACTTTGGGTTCAAAGCCAGCACCTCCTGGTCACCAACCTGGGGTTCAAAGCCAGCACTTCCTGGTCACCAACCTGGGGTTCAAAGCCAGCACCTCCTGGTCACCAACCTGGGGTTCAAAGCCAGCACTTACTGGTCACCAACCTGGGGTTCAAAGCCAGCACCTCCTGGTCACCAACCTGGGGTTCAAAGCCAGCACTTCCTGGTCACCAACCTGGGGTTCAAAGCCAGCACCTCCTGGTCACCAACCTGGGGTTCAAAGCCAGCACCTCCTGGTCACCAACCTGGGGTTCAAAGCCAGCACCTCCTGGTCACCAACCTGGGGTTCAAAGCCAGCACCTCCTGGTCATCAACCTGGGGTTCAAAGCCAGCACCTCCTGGTCATCAACCTGGGGTTCAAAGCCAGCACCTCCTGGTCATCAACCTGGGGTTCAAAGCCAGCATCTCCTGGTCACAAGGACTCGGGTTAAAACCCAGCAGCTCCTGGTCATGAGGCCTCGGGTTCAAACTGAGAACTTCCTGGTCACCAACCTGGGGTTCAAAGCCAGCACCTCCTGGTCACCAACCTGGGGTTCAAAGCCACCACCTCCTGGTCACCAACCTGGGGTTCAAACCCAGCACCTCCTGGTCACCAACCTGGGGTTCAAACCCAGCACCTCCTGGTCATGAGGCATACATACTCACACACACGCATGCACGCACGCACGCACGCACACATGCACACACAGATTGTTCTAGCAATGTTCCTGCAGTGAGTTCTCTCTGTCCTGTCATCTACCCCGTGCCCCGTCATTTTCCCAGTGCACCTTTATTTACCCCATGCCCTGTCATTTCCCCATGCCATATCATTTTTTGCATGCCCCTGTCATTTACCTTGTGCCCCGTTATTTACCCCCCCCGTGCCCCTTCCTCTCTCTGTAGCTACATCATCAGTGTAGGACTGGTGGACAAACTGGCATGGTACTTCAACGGAGTCCATGGCCCCATTGACTCCGACCAGCCAGCTGGAGAGTTCCTGCAGCACGCCATGGGCCTGCTCTCCTCTATGGTCAAGATCGCTTCACAAAGGTAAGGATATTTATTTTTATTAGGTGGTTTACGAATTTTCACACAAAAATGGGTCATTAGGCAATAAAAATAGTAATACAAATGTATAGCGCCTATGGTAATATTGAAAACATATTGTGATTATTTTGTGATTAAAATAATGCCACAGATTGACACTTACTGCAGAAGACGCTGATGCAACGCGGTACTACTTGGATCGAAAAAGCGTGGAAAATATAATATTTTAAAAGAAAATATGGTTTTGTACGTGGAATGATGTTTCAGTGTTAAAGTGCGACACAATAAAAACGTAAAGAATTTTTTTCAAAAACAAAAATATCGGTTTGGCAGTTCTGTTCAGTTGTTCAGAAATGTAAAAATAAGTGAAGTGAAGTCAAGTGAAGTTTATTTGTTTAGATGATACATACAGAATCAAATAACAGTTTGTACATATTTTACATAGTTTTGATGATCCAGGGAGGCCTGCACTAAGACCTGAGAGATCGCTATTGCACAAGCCTCCCTATGACTACGTATGGTGCTGTCATCATTATTACTGCTGTTTGACTAGAGTGTACATATATAAATAGATGTGGAGTTGCTAACTTTGCCTACAAATATAACAGTGCTAATAATACTAACAAATAATACTAGCAAAATACATATAGTGGAAATAATGTGAATAATATTTTTTTTTCGTGTGTATAAATGTGAATAAAATGTGAATCGAATATAATGATCAATATTATCATGTAATAATTACAGAGAAGTTAAGTAATACAGAAAAAGGATAAATACATTATTCTTGTAAAAATACAATTAAAATCTTGACAGTAAAAAATAATACGTTAGTTCCAAATTTAGTAGTTACAAATTATATTGTGAGGAACTCAGACAGATTTGAAGAAGTGATTTGGGAATCCGATCATTTATGGGATTAAGAGATGAACCCAAACAGTCTACACACGCATGCTTGCATGCACGCACGCATGCACAGACTCTTTCAAATTACCAAAATAGCATGTCATGTCGTTGTAAGACGTTTGCTGCGTTTAAACTGAACATTAATTTTGTTTGGTGAGAAAATTAAAAATGATCATTGCTATTTTATTGCAGACACAATAATGATGTGTTTGACAAGAAGCCTGATGATCCGACCCAGCTGATCGCAACATTCCGTGCCACCGATCTCGTTGGAATCATTTCGTTTCTCTACGGCATCCTGCTGCACAGTGGGGCACCAACAAGGGGCGACAACACCCCACCCCACGAGCTGTCACCCCAGACACTCACAGTCACTGTGATGGGCTTCAAGATGTTCAACCACATTGCTGTACTCAGTCTGGAACTACTGCAGGTAGGGGACAAGTAGATAGTGAAAATGAAAGATACTGGTCAGTGTGGAGATGCTGCAAGTAAAGACAGGTAGATAGTGAAAGCTACTGCTCAGTCTGGAACTACTGCAGGTAGGGGACAAGTAGATAGTGAAAATGAAAGATACTGGTCAGTGTGGAGATGCTGCAAGTAAAGACAGATAGATAGTGAAAGTTACTGCTCAGTCTGGAATTACTGCAGGTTGGGAAAGGTAGATAGTGAAAGTAAAATTTACTGCTCAAGCCAATGTCATCCGGTCATCAAGTCTTCATGCACCAATAGCCATTACATGCGTCGACATACGTGGTGAGCTAGTAGCGACATCTGTTGTCGTCAGGGATCTGGGATTCGTCATTGAACTACTGCGGCTAGGGACAGGTAGATAGTTGAAATTAAAGGTCTCTGTCTGGAGATACTGCAGGTAGGGACAGGTAAATGGTGAAAATGAAAGTACTCAGTCTGGAGATGCTACACATAGCAAATTATGATGATTGATGATAGTGAAATTTTGTTTTGGTGCTGCTGCTGCTTCCTCACAATGACCAACACAGCTCTAAGTCAGACTGTAGTGTATGGGGGATGAAGGATGAACCCTCACCAACACAGCTCTAAGTCAGACTGTAGTGTATGGGGGATGAAGGATGAACCCTCACCAACACAGCTCTAAGTCAGACTGTAGTGTATGGGGGATGAAGGATGAACCCTCACCAACACAGCTCTAAGTCATACTGTAGTGTATGGGGGATGAAGGATGAACCCTCACCAACACAGCTCTAAGTCTAACTGTAGTGTTTGGGGGACGAAGGATGAACCGTCATCAACACAGCTCTAAGTCATACTGTAGTGTATGGGGGATGAAGGATGAATCCTCATCAAATTACTCCTAAACACTGGTTGCCATTGCACAAGTTGCAGGTAGTTTGTGTGTCCCATCCCATCCTGATAGGTTGGGAGAACAAACCCGCTCTCTCTCTCTCCCCCTTCCCATCCTAATAGGTTAGGAGAACAAACCCACTCTCTCCCCCTTCTTGCAGTTTTCCACAATTCTTTGTGAGTTGCAACTGCCCACTGCAATACATTAACCTAATTAGACGTTCCTAACAATTAACTGTCATCTGTGTTGAGTGTTGCGACCAGGTCATGACCACGCTGTTCTTTCCGCCCCAGCTGTAGGCAGATATCAGTGTCTCGTAACATAGACGGAAACACACTGATGCAATTTCAATGATTTGGTTATGACAATTGAATTTTGGCGGTGCCATTACAGTGTGGTAGTGAGTGTGGTCTGAGTGTGGACGCTGCTAATGCATTGTGGATGTGTAGAGTGAGTGGAACGCCGTGTGTTGCCATATGGTCCCATTCTTGGGCACTTGTGTGTGTGTGCGTGTGAGCGGATGTAGGATGGTGCTAGAGCATGAAGCTCGTGCATGCATGGCAGGATAACTGTTGCACCACATATTGATGTAGCTTAGAGTGTAACCCGCAGTCAGCCTTCAGGAGATCATGTGGTAAGGCCACAGCAACAGTTGTTGCCATGGTTACAGGGTTACAGGGACATCTACATGTGACATTGTGTGCTACTTTCAGCTGTGATTGTAGAGACAGGGAGAGTGAAAGTGACAGGTGGAGAGTAGAAATGGACAGACAGACAGACATAGACACAGGGAGAAACAGAGAGAGAGGGAGAGCGAGGGGAGGGGGAGTAAGTGAGGAAGAGTTTGGCAGACAGCTAGGGAGAGAATGACAGAGGATGAAAGTAAGAGACTGGGAAAGGAAGAATGGATGAAATATTCTACAAACTATGTAACACGTGTCAGTCCGACTGCCACAGTCCATGTTGGATGTTTCGAGGGCATGATTAAAGAGGGCAAATAAGTGATCCTAGACTGGCACCTAACCAAGCAGCCACCTAGCCATGGCCCTAACTGAAGTCACCAAGTCCCACCTGCTAAGTCCACTGTCAGAGTCCATTAGTCAAACAGATTGTTATGGCACTGCTCTAACTCAATTGTGTTGCCACTGAAAGCCACAGCACAATACACTGGTGGTCTCTGTCAATGGGGTAGATGACGTTTTGTTCCTCCCCTCTCTACCCTCCCCCATGGTGCTAGTAATGCCCAACACCCTGCCCTGGGGGTGTTTACCATACTGCCCCCTTAAACAACTGTTTACATTAGGGCCCTGGCATAACTTCTGACAGCACTTTAGGGCCAGAGATAGGATCTTCTGGGGGCAGTTAGGGAGGGAAAGCTGTAGTGCCCCAGGGGCTGTACAGGGTGGGAGGGCTGTTTAAGCAGGTAAGATAAAACAGGGCTAATTTGACATGTGATTGTCATTGGTGATAAGGCTAGCTGGGAAGATGAGGGGATTGGGCAAGTTAAGTGGGGAGTGATGTGTATAAAGACATTGATGGACACAAGTAAAACACCCTGTGTCTGTTGGGGTAGGGCAGCCATTAACTGGACCTTGCTAAAAGCCTTCCACTGCAGTTGGTATCAGTGTCCAGACCTTCATTGTGACAGCATTCTGGTCATTATGACACCCCTGTCATCATTATGACTCTGGTCAAAGCTTTGAGCCTTGTTCTGGGGGTGAAGATACCATGATTGTTGTTGCCGTGTTACCTTGGTATTCTCCTGCTCCAGGCTCCTGTGTACTTGGTATTCTCCTGCTCCAGGCTCCTGTGTACTTGGTATTCTCTTGCTCCAGGCTCCTGTGTACTTGGTATTCTCCTGCTCCAGGCTCCTGTGTACTTGGTATTCTCCTGCTCCAGGCTCCTGTGTACTTGGTATTCTCCTGCTCCAGGCTCCTGTGTACTTGGTATTCTCCTGCTCCAGGTTCCTGTATACTTGGTATTCTCCTGCTCCAGGCTCCTGTGTACTTGGTATTCTCCTGCTCCAGGCTCCTGTGTACTTGGTATTCTCCTGCTCCAGGCTGCTGTGTACTTGGTATGCTCCTGCTCCAGGCTGCTGTGTACTTGGTATTCTCCTGCTCCAGGCTCCTGTGTGCTTGGTATTCTCCTGCTCCAGGCTCCTGTGTACTTGGTATTCTCCTGCTCCAGGCTCATGTGTACTTGGTATTCTCCTGCTCCAAGCTCCTGTGTGCTTGGTATTCTCCTGCTCCAGGCTCCTGTGTGCTTGGTATTCTCCTGCTCCATGCTCATGTGTACTTGGTATTCTCCTGCTCCAAGCTCCTGTGTACTTGGTATTCTCCTGCTCCAAGCTCCTGTGTGCTTGGTATTCTCCTGCTCCAGGCTCCTGTGTACTTGGTATTCTCCTGCTCCAAGCTCCTGTGTACTTGGTATTCTCCTGCTCCAGGCTCCTGTGTACTTGGTATTCTCCTGCTCCAGGCTTCTGTGTACTTGGTATTCTCCTGCTCCAAGCTCCTGTATGCTTGGTATTCTCCTGCTCCAAGATCCTGTGTACTTGGTATTCTCCTGCTCCAGGCTCCTGTGTACTTGGTATTCTCCTGCTCCAAGTTCCTGTGTGTTTGGTATTCTCCTGCTCCAAGCTCCTGTGTGCTTGGGATGCTCCTGCTCCATGATCCTGTGTACTTGGTATGCTCCTGCTCCAGGCTCCTGTGTACTTGGTATGCTCCTGCTCCAGGCTGCTGTGTACTTGGTATGCTCCTGCTCCAGGCTGCTGTGTACTTGGTATGCTCCTGCCCCAGGCTTCTGTGTACTTGGTATGCTCCTGCTCCAGGCTGCTGTGTACTTGGTATGCCCCTGCTCCAGGCTCCTGTGTACTTGGTATGCTCCTGCTCCAGGCTCCTGTGTACAGTGTCAGACATTGAGACTGCATTAATGCATTTGTCACACAGAGGTAGACCTGAAACAGGAGATTGTTAGATGCATATGTTCATTTGATATTATGTTTTTACCATCAGAACTGTGTTTTACCATCAACTTAGATGCTTAGTTGAATTTATTTGATATATATTTAAAAATATTATTTAGTGTAAAATGTTGCCTTCTCTCAGCTTGGAATGAATGATAGTCCATGGCATCTTGATGTTCTTGACATCTTGGCTCCGTCAGCCACATGAAGGCTTCTTGACCATCTTGGCTCCGTCAGCCACATGAAGGCTTCTTGACCATCTTGGCTCCGTCAGCCACATGAAGGCTTCTTGACCATCTTGGCTCCGTCAGCCACATGAAGGCTTCTTGACCATCTTGGCTCCGTCAGCCACATGAAGGCTTCTTGACCATCTTGGCTCCGTCAGCCACATGAAGGCTTCTTGACCATCTTGGCTCCGTCAGCCACATGAAGGCTTCTTGACCATCTTGGCTCCGTCAGCCACATGAAGGCTTCTTGACCATCTTGGCTCCGTCAGCCACATGAAGGCTTCTTGACCATCTTGGCTCCGTCAGCCACATGAAGGCTTCTTGACCATCTTGGCTCCGTCAGCCACATGAAGGCTTCTTGACCATCTTGGCTCCGTCAGCCACATGAAGGCTTCTTGACCATCTTGGCTCCGTCAGCCACATGAAGGCTTCTTGACCATCTTGGCTCCGTCAGCCACATGAAGGCTTCTTGACCATCTTGGCTCCGTCAGCCACATGAAGGCTTCTTGACCATCTTGGCTCCGTCAGCCACATGAAGGCTTCTTGACCATCTTGGCTCCGTCAGCCACATGAAGGCTTCTTGACTATCTCTCATTACTTGTTCAGGTGGTAGTTAACTTGAATTGATAGTGGTGTTGCTTTTCTGACAGTTAGAATCATTGGCTAGCAGCGTACAATACAGACTGTTAGTCAGATTGTTATTACATACTTACTTGTCTTCTTCGCACCGTGGTTGTTATATAATGCCACAATACCTTATAGCGACCACATATTGTTCATAATAGCAAACACATTTTGACGACCTTGCTACTTAACAGCACCTGTTTATAACTGATATATTTCCCAATGCCAACCCTATCTTCTGTACGGATGCTTTGCTCTGCACACTACCATTGCACAAGAATCTTTCCTCACATATTCGAGTAAATGGTTATTTGGGAGGACATTGTCTCACTGTCGCCTGTGTTCCGACAGAGCTCCTTGGGAGAGGAGGCGATGTCCCTTGAGTTCCGTCACATCACCAGCTACCTGTCGTGGTACTGCTCCCACCATGTCAACGAGGAACTCCTTCACGAGGTCATCCTCTCCATCGGCTACTTCAGCGTTCTTCACCACGATAACCAGGTCAGTAGGGGGCAGCATTTGTGGCTCTGATAATGTCTCGCAACAGAACCGTAATGTTTAGTGATAAGATGGTTGTTTTCTGACAGAAAATTATGTTTAGTTTCTGAGCCGAGTGCAGCGGCCATGTTGTGTGGTACATCACAACCGCCGTGTTGTATGGTACAACACAACAACTGCCATGTTGTGTGGTACAACACAACAACCGCCGTGTTGTGTTGTCTCCCTCTGTGTCTCCTGTGTCTCTCTCCATGTCTCCCTCTGTGTCTCCCTATATGTGTCTGTGTCTCCCTCTATATCTCCCTCTGTGTCTCCCTCTGTATCTCCCTATATGTCTCCCTCTACCTCTCCCTCTGTGTCTCCCTCTATCTCTCTGTCTATGTCTCCCTCTATGTCTCCCACTGTGTCTCCCTCTATCTCTCCCTCTGTGTCTCCCTCTGTGTCTCCCTATATCTCTCCCTATATGTCTCCCTCTATCTCTCCCTCTGTGTCTCCCTCTATCTCTCCCTCTGTGTCTCCCTCTATGTCTCACTCTATCTCTCCCTATATGTCTCCCTCTATCTCTCCCTATATGTCTCCCACTGTGTCTCCCTCTATCTCTCCCTCTGTGTCTCCCTCTGTGTCTCCCTCTATCTCTCCCTCTATGTCTCCCTCTGTGTCTCCCTCTATGTCTCACTCTATCTCATATCTCTCCCTCTATATCTCCCTCTGTGTCTCCCTCTATCTCTCCCTATATGTCTTCCTCTATGTCTCACTCTATCTCTCCTTCTATGTCTCTCTCTATCTCTCCGTCTATGTCTCCCTCTATGTCTCCCACTGTGTCTCCCTCTATCTCTCCCTCTGTGTCTCCCTCTGTGTCTCCCTCTATCTCTCCCTATATGTCTCCCTCTATCTCTCCCTCTGTGTCTCCCTCTATCTCTCCCTCTGTGTCTCCCTCTATGTCTCACTCTATCTCTCCCTTTATGTCTCCCTCTATCTCTCCCTATATCTCTCCCTCTATGTCTCCCTCTGTGTCTCCCTCTATCTCTCCCTCTGTGTCTCCCTCTGTGTCTCCCTCTATCTCTCCGTCTATGTCTCCCTCTGTGTCTCCCTCTGTGTCTCACTCTATATCTCCCTCTATGTCTCCCTCTGTGTCTCCCTCTATCTCTCCCTCTATGTCTCCCTCTGTGTCTCCCTCTATGTCTCACTCTATCTCTCCCTATATCTCTCCCTCTATGTCTCCCTCTGTGTCTCCCTCTATCTCTCCCTATATGTCTTCCTCTATCTCTCCCTCTATGTCTCCCTCTGTGTCTCCCTCTATTTCTCCCTCTATGTCTCCCTATGTGTCTCCCTCTATGTCTCACTCTATCTCTCTCTCTATGTCTCACTCTATCTCTCCCTATATGTCTCCCTCTATCTCTCCCTCTATGTCTCCCTCTGTGTCTCCCTCTATGTCTCACTCTATCTCTCCCTCTATGTCTCCCTGTGTGTCTCCCTCTATCTCTCCCTATATGTCTCCCTCTATCTCTCCCTCTATGTCTCCCTGTGTGTCTCCCTCTATGTCTCACTCTATCTCTCCCTCTATGTCTCCCTGTGTGTCTCCCTCTATCTCTCCGTCTATGTCTCCCTCTATGTCTCCCTCTGTGTCTCCCTCTATCTCTCCCTATATGTCTCCCTCTATGTCTCCTTCTATCTTTCCCTGTATGTCTCCCTCTATCTCTCCCTCTGTGTCTCCCTCTGTGTCTCCCTCCATGTATCCCTTCCTGCTCCCTCTCGTGTTCCCTCTCAATGTCACATTTCTCATCCCAACCACCTCTTCCACTCTCTGCCTATCTCTGTCTCTGTTTTTTCCCCATTTCCTGAACCCATAATTTCAACCTATTCCCTTCCCTGTAATTTTCTGACTAAATATTTCTTAAATTTCTATGATATTATACTGTGTTCTGTTTTAAATAACTGGTGAATACATCCAGAGTTGAACCATCGAGACTATAGTGTCTTAGTTTATCTAGTGAAATTGTATGGTAAATACTGTTTATAGCCATGGAAAGGTGGATAAAAAACTAGAGTCATACAATGTGTGTGCCACAAAGGTAGTCCAGGAGAGGCAAAATTCAGTTTCATTAATATTAATAACTGTCCCAGGTAAGAGTGATTGTGTCACAGTGTCACTGTGTCCAGTTACATGCTGGCAGTGTCTCCACTCAGTCATGTGTGTGTAACTCACAAATGGACACTGTCCAGCCTGCATTAACACCAGCTCTTGAGGCTTACATGTACACAAGTCTTAAAAGCATTCCTACATAATCACCAGTAGTGTGGCTCTGTGATCTCTCACCTGATTGGCTCCTGCCCACTGGGAGACTAAGGCCTGGCACTCACCAGCTGGATTAGGATATAATATGTATTATATGGATTTGATTGTGACAGTTGCCTGGAGTCTGAGCTACAGTGAGCTGATCCATTGACAGTGCTGTTCTATTACAACGCATTTGTATGTGGGGTACACTAAATGCTATGCTAATTCTGCCTCCCAAATGTTCCAAAGTAGTATTGTTATCATAAGATGTCCCACAACATTTGTATATGGGGTACACTAAATGCTATGCTAATTCTGCCTCCCAAATGTTCCAAAGTAGTATTGTTATCTTAAGATGTCCCACAACATTTGTATGTGGGGTACACTAAATGCTATGCTAATTCTGCCTCCCAAATGTTCCAAAGTAGTATTATTATCTTAAGATGTCCCACAACATTTGTATGTGGGGTACACTAAATGCTATGCTAATTCTGCCTCCCAAATGTTCCAAAGTAGTATTGTTATCTTAAGATGTCCCACAACATTTGTATGTGGGGTACACTAAATGCTATGCTAATTCTGCCTCCCAAATGTTCCAAAGTAGTATTGTTATCTTAAGATGTCCCACAACATTTGTATGTGGGGTACACTAAATGCTATGCTAATTCTGCCTCCCAAATGTTCCAAAGTAGTATTGTTATCTTAAGATGTCCCACAACATTTGTATGTGGGGTACACTAAATGCTATGCTAATTCTGCCTCCCAAATGTTCCAAAGTAGTATTGTTATCTTAAGATGTCCCACAACATTTGTATGTGGGGTACACTACATGCTATGCTAATTCCGCCTGCCAAATGTTCCAAAGTAGTATTGTTATCTTAAGATGTCCCATAACATTTGTATGTGGTGTACACTACATACTATGCTAATTCTGCCTCCCAAATGTTCCAAAGTAGTATTGTTATCTTAAGATGACCCACAACATTTGTATGTGGTGTACACTACATGCTATGCTAATTCCGCCTGCCAAATGTTCCAAAGTAGTATTGTTATCTTAAGATGTCCCATAACATTTGTTTGTGGTGTACACTACATACTATGCTAATTCTGCCTCCCAAATGTTCCAAAGTAGTATTGTTATCTTAAGATGACCCACAACATTTGTATGTGGTGTACACTACATGCTATGCTAATTCCGCCTGCCAAATGTTGCAAAGTAGTATTGTTATCTTAAGATGTCCCACAACATTTGTATGTGGTGTACACTACATACTATGCTAATTCCGCCTCCCAAATGTTCCAAAGTAGTATTGTTATCTTAAGATGTCCCACAACATTTGTGTGTTGCTAAATTGATGAAACAGTCATAGAGGAAGGAAGATGACACGAGGTTGTGGGCTTGCTACACTGTTCCTCTTTCAGCCCCTCCCAAGCTTACATGGCCAAAGGTACAAATCCAGCGATTATGGCCATCGATTACGTGGCGCTGTTGACAATTATCTCTTGACATTGACAGACGACGCGTCCTGTCATTGTGTCGGCCACTGTCACCGTCACTGTCCCAACATTAATTGCGAGGCTAATTTACTTGCCATTAAGACAATGGTTAATTGCACAGCTACTGTTGGTTGTTCATCGAATGACCGCAGTGCAAAGCTTTTAGTGCCCAGTTGTGCTGTCCGGTGATATAACGGTGACAATTTGGAATCACCGGTGGTGCAGCTGTGAGTTTGTGCCAGCAACGCACGCATTGATTATCCAAGTCGTAGAAAGACATCATCTCGGTAAATATCACTGTGTCATAATTGTTGGTTTGTCAACGGCCAATAATAACGCGTTTGGTCGTCGCCATTTGATTAATGCCTGAAAGTGGTCGAGGAAACTGCACACTTCCTTCGGGTAGACTGCTAATAGTTGCACACATTCGAGTTAGTTTGTCAGTAGGTGGCGTTGCATGATGCCATGCAATGCTAACCAATCGTCTGCGTGGTCTGTGGCATCTGGTGTAGGACTTGTTTTGTCTGCTAATGGAACTGTCGAAGGAAATTATTAGTTCTAGCATTATTTCACCTGTTTTCTTGATATTCACACTCAGACTGGGCATGCGTGTATATTTGCATGCGTTGCACATGCTTGCATAACTGTGTATTTATGAAGCACAACTTGTTGATCTGGACAACTGTTCACAGCATTTTATCTGAGTGCGTTCTCACCACTCAGACAGGAAGTAATTTGAATTCTGCCTCCTGCACAGGAGAGTTTTTCATTGCACAAAAATTGTCATGTTCTTTCTTCTATTCTTTGAGTAATGCATCTCTTTCTGATGCACTTTTTAAATGTTGATATTTGAAGTATATGTTTAAACAAACAGTACTGGTCTGTAGCTGGGTATTTAAAGGGCACTTGCAGCTGAACTTTACTTCTTATTTTTGTATTTGTCAATGAAAATGTTTTTAATATAATAGCATTTTTGTATTTTAAGGGTACACTATTTAGTGAAAACATGAATTATTATAGTTCTACAGGGAGTCAGTGGCTGTGTAGATATGTATATTGTGTGATAAAATAACACATTGTGTGGATATATAGATATGTATATTCTGTGATAAAATAACACATTGTGTGGATATGTAGATATGTATATTCTGTGATAAAATAACACATTGTGTGGATATATAGATATGTATATTGTGTGATAAAATAACACATTGTGTGATGTGTAGATATGTATATTGTGTAATAAAATAACGCATTGTGTGGATATATAGATATATATTTCTGTGATAAAATAACACATTGTGTGGATATGTAGATATGTATATTCTATGATAAAATAACACATTGTGTGGATATATAGATATGTATATTGTGTGATAAAATAACACATTGTGTGGATATGTAGATATGTATATTCTGTGATAAAATAACACATTGTGTGGATATATAGATATGTATATTGTGTGATAAAATAACACATTGTGTGTATGTGTAGATATGTATATTCTGTGATAAAATAACACATTGTATGGATGTGTAGATATGTATATTGTGTAATAAAATAACACATTGTGTGGATGTGTAGATATGTATATTCTGTGATAAAATAACACATTGTATGGATGTGTAGATATGTATATTGTGTAATAAAATAACACATTGTGTGGATGTGTAGATATGTATATTCTGTGATAAAATAACACATATGTATGTTGTGTGATAAAATAACACATTGTGTGGATGTGTATATATGTATATTCTGTGATAAAATAACACATATGTATATTGTGTAATAAAATAACACATTGTGTGGATGTGTAGATATGTATATTCTGTGATAAAATAACACATTGTATGGATGTGTAGATATGTATATTGTGTAATAAAATAACACATTGTGTGGATGTGTAGATATGTATATTCTGTGATAAAATAACACATATGTATATTGTGTGATAAAATAATACATTGTGTGGATGTGTAGATATGTATATTCTGTGATAAAATAACACATTGTATGGATGTGTAGATATGTATATTGTGTAATAAAATAACACATTGTGTGGATGTGTAGATATGTATATTCTGTGATAAAATAACACATATGTATATTGTGTGATAAAATAACACATTGTGTGGATGTGTAGATATGTATATTCTGTGATAAAATAACACATTGTGTGGATGTGTAGATATGTATATTGTGTGATAAAATAACACATTGTATGGATGTGTAGATATGTATATTGTGTAATAAAATAACACATTGTGTGGATGTGTAGATATGTATATTCTGTGATAAAATAACACATTGTGTGGATGTGTAGATATGTATATTGTGTGATAAAATAACACATTGTGTGGATGTGTAGATATGTATATTGTGTGATAAAACACATATGCCAAACACATAGAAACTCCTGTAGGAATGTGTTTTATTGTATCATAACAGTGACAGAAATGTGCAGCCATTTGGCCAGGAGTGTTGGTGTGATTATAACACCAGTGGCCCAGTGTTAATGTGGCAGCCCATTAGTTTGATTGTCCCTGCCGCTTGACTGCCTCCCTCACCCCTGGGTCCCATTCCCTCAACCAGTCCCTCTCCCAATCACCCACCTGGGGTACCATTTACTTGAGGTCGTCCCTCCCTCCCTCTGTCTGTCAGAGACGTATGGTCTCTGTGGAACGTGGCTATAATTGACTAACGTGACATCAATGATTTCTTTGGATAAATTCTCATTGTTCGCTTTATTTATTGTCTTCCTTTATAGCTTTCATCCTCTCGGCTAACGAGGACAGTCTGTGCGAGATGTTTTCTTTTGCAAACCAAAAGTATAATGGTGTCAGGATAGTAATAATAGTTTTTTTTGTCATGTTGAAAAGTGTTTGTCCAGATTAGTTATCAAAATAAACCTTGTTTAACTGCATCGTTAAAGCAATTAAATGTGACGTTATTGCCTGGTTTCGTTTGTACTTAGTAAAGTGCAGAATTATCGTGTAAATGTTGAGAGATATAATAGTACACATTTAGCTGTTTACTTTTTCTACATAAAAAAAATTATGAACTTGTTAGTAGAATGAAGGAGTAGTTATAGTTGCTAATGTTGTTATCAAATAATAAACATATTCTTAAATATGTTTTATCAGATATTCTTAATTTCTATGTGTTTAACATATCTACATGATTATAAAATATAATTGAATTGGTAATACTGTTTAAAAAAAAACAGTAAAGTTACATTTAATTTGCATAATTTATATTTAATTTGCATGCTTTACAAAACAATAGCATGTAATTGTTACTATATTTCAATGCCTAACATCTACAAAGAGCACATCTCGGCTTCATGCAGAGAGAAGGCTTGCATATAGGTTGCTTGTTCAATAATGTTGCTTTGTAAATTATTTGCATTACAAAAATATACATGTAAATTAGTGTTTTAGTTATAAAATAAAATGTGTAAGACAAGGTTTAGTTTGTTTGTTGCCAACAAACCTCCTGCCTCAGTTGATTTAGCCGATCTTAATTCAGGTTCATTGATAGTTGAAGTAATATACAGAGTCAGTTTAATAAACGAGTGGGCACTTTTGTTAGAATCCACAAAAGAATTGACTTTGACGATTACATCAGGTGCCTGCTGTAGCTGTCAATAACCTTATGTTACATTATATAGAGGCAGAGCAACTTTTCAGCAATTTTTAAGTGGACCTGGTAAAAAAATTTCCATAAATTTCCATAATTTCCATAAAATTAAATAACACCTTTACACAAATGAGTTAATATGTAGTAGTAGATGCTAGATAGGTTTGATATTTGTGAAACAATTCTGAAATGAGATGAGCAGGTAAAAATTCAAATTTAAGTTAAACAGTGTAGAATCAGCTACAATTGTGTTTGGTCAGTACTAGAAACGTGTTCTGTCTTGTAGATGCTCACACAGTCAGGCCAGTCGCCCACCATTCTACAACAGCTCATCGCCCTGCCCTTCCAGTACTTCAGCAATCCTCGCCTCACAAACGTCCTCTTCCCGACACTCATTGCGTGTTGCTATGACAACCAGCGCAACCGTGAAATCCTCGAACAAGAGCTCAGCTGCTCACTACTTGCAAACTTCATTGAGGTGAGTACCAGCATTCTCAGTGACACTGACCTTTCTTCAATGTGGGGTCATTGTGACCATGATAAATAGAAATTGAAACAAAAAGTTGGGAATTCACCCAATAACACATCCTTCTCTGGTGTCAAGTTCAAATAATCCAGCAAATGTTAGCATCGAACTCGTCATGTATTCTATGATTCACTATTTTGTAGTAATACATTATTTCAAAGTGATTGTTCTTTTTGTTTTGTGTTTATAATTAAAGAAACATAAAATCTGGCTGGAATTGAACAGAATTTCAGTTGAAGGCAAAAATCTGTTATCCTTAATTATGTGAGCCATCTTGACCTTGTCAGCCAGCAATATTTTAATTGATTTACGTCTGTTTCTGTTACAATGTGTATTTAACAATTTTTATTAAAACATTTGTTGACCACTCCAGTTAACCAATTAGTTTACTGTGCAGGTAATTTTTATATCTTCCAAAACTCTTTAAATGTTCTGAAATTTATTTTTTTTTAATTATATAGTAGCTCTTGCCGTGTTGTGTACAGCGTTTGGGTTCCCTACCTCTGCAACAGCACCACAGGTGGCAGCACTGTTTTCCATTTGAAATCCCCACCTTAACACACCACCACCCCACCCTCCCCCACTACTCTGGGCCACCACCCACCCTGCCAGTGGTGTAAACAAACATTCTCTGGCTTCTGTCTATCAGTGATTGATGGCCAATATTGTCAGTGTAGATGATGACAAATGCATCCATTGCTGGAGTCTGACTTATCAGGAAATCTTAGCCCAACATGTAAGGGACCATATACATAAATACCCTCTAGTCTAGCATGCCAACCCACTGTAATCACCCCCATTAATGTTGTTCTCTGTTCACTAGCAAGAGGAATAATATTGGATAATGTATAGTTAAGTATTTTCCTCCCAAAGTGGTTAAGTCACTGTACTCTGTGAAATTACTTAACATTATGAACTTTACTTCTGAAGCCATTTACAGGGTAATGATTTTAATGTTTAATATTACAGTTTAAAATATAAATATTTGAGATAATTATATAGATAAATATTTGAGAGAATTATGTTTTAAATTTGTTTGAGTGAGAGTACCATTTCTAATTCCCACTTTCCCATTAGTTCCTTTCCACCTTTTGCCTTCTTTCCCATCTTAGGGTCTGTGGGTGCTAAAGTGGGCAGTAACTGTTTCCTTTGGGACACAATGCTTTGACTTATCAAATGTTCATGCAGCACATCTAAGCTTTAGCTTACATGCATCAGATGTTCATGCAACACATCTTAACTTTGGCCTACATGCATTAAAGGTTTATGCAGCACATATTGCAGTATTTAATAACAATAACATAAAGTGTTAACTATAAACATGTTGTTTATTATTTCATATTTAATAAACATAACATAAGGGGTTAACTATAAACATATTGTTTATTATTTCATATTTAATAACAATAACATAAATGGTTAACTATAAACATATTGTTTACTGTTTCATATTTAATAAAAATAACAAGGGGTTAACTATAACATAATATGTTATAGTTAACCCCTAGTTAATATTATTGTTTATTATTTCCTATTCAGCACATGTGCATTTTCTATAATGCAGAAAAATAATACAATACACACTAATCACAGCATACAGAACTTGTTTTATGTTAATTAATTTACACTAGTAATTTTATTTTTTATTAATTTGCAGTACATTATTGTGATTATTTGCAATACTTTTGAAAGTAATTCATATACTTGCAACCGTTAGTTATCATGCCTATGAAAAACTAAAAACATTTGCAATTTAATTTAGGGGTGTTATGACTGATGTTAAAGGGTTCTATGAAAACAAACCCTTAATCTCGGAAGCAACTGTCTCAGAGTGATTGTGTGAAGCAGATTGTGGTTTGTTAAGACTATGGCAGAAAGCGCTGAGGAGTACCTCGCCTGAAAATTATACAAATGAAAGCTTTGTGCAGACAGAGTCGGTGTCTAGAGGCGGATCTGTCATAGGGCTTGACACATCAAACCACCTGACTGTAGTCATGTGATCTGTTATGTGTCATGTGACTGGACACATCAAAAGACAAACTTGTCCTGATTTCCCCAGAAACCACCCTGGGTCTGCCTCCCTGGGTGGAGTCAGTACCCCCAGGGATGGTGACATGAGAGGCTGGCTGCTGTCGTCCATCTCTCTGTCCGTCCATCTATGTTCTGTCTTTCTGCTCATCTTCTTATTGTGTTGTTATTTAACAGTACAAAATCTTATTGTATTATTGTTGTTGTATAAACTATATCTAGTCTTCTTCACTGTCCAAATGTGTTGTACATGTATCATCCTGTTATGTTGTATAAACTATATGTAGTCTTCTTCACTGTCCAAATGTGTTTTAATGAACCAAAATATTTTCATGTAATTTGACCATTACGTTATCTGTTAAAGTTGAATGTTTCACCTTAAATACTGCTTAATAGAATCACTTCAGTTTGATTATATTAAGCAGCTGATTCTCTCTTAAAAAAATGCTATCATTTGGAAATGAACGTACATCGACCCTTATGGTTTTATTTTGTCTATGTATATATATATATATATATATATACAGAATTACTACATAGTAGCTAAGAAATTTAATAAATTTGCAATACATTTTCTTACTAAAAATTAGTAACTTAGTTATGTAAATGTCGCAAGGGTTTGTCCATGTTACAACAGCTACTTTCAATATATTTCAGTTTATGCAATGTTTTACCATTTTACTTCTATAACGTATCGTATCTATAGTCAAGACGCCTTGGGATTTTCCAGGAAATCCTGTTATTTCGCGCTATGACATGTTGTTTTTGTGTATCTGATTCTACTAAGTGGCAGACATGATTGTGTTAAGGGCTAGGGAATGATTCTGTCTCAGTCATTTTAACACACCAGGAATAGGGAGTGATTCTGTCTCAGTCATTTTAACACACCAGGAATAGGGAGTGATTCTGTCTCAGTCATTTTAACACACCAGGAATAGGGAGTGATTCTGTCTCAGTCATTTTAACACATCAGGAATAGGGAGTGATTCTGTCTCAGTCATTTTAACACACCAGGAATAGGGAGTGATTCTGTCTCAGTCATTTTAACACACCAGGAATAGGGAGTGATTCTGTCTCAGTCATTTTAACACACCAGGAATAGGGAGTGATTCTGTCTCAGTCATTTTAACACACCAGGAATAGGGAGTGATTCTGTCTCAGTCATTTTAACACACCAGGAATAGGGAGTGATTCTGTCTCAGTCATTTTAACACACCAGGAATAGGGAGTGATTCTGTCTCAGTCATTTTAACACACCAGGAATGGGGAGTGATTCTGTCTCAGTCATTTTAACACACCAGGAATGGGGAGTGATTCTGTCTCAGTCATTTTAACACACCAGGAATATGGAGTGATTCTGTCTCAGTCATTTTAACACAACAGGAATGGGGAGTGATTCTGTCTCAGTCATTTTAACACACCAGGAATAGGAAGTGATTCTGTCTCAGTCATTTTAACACAGCAGGAATGGGGAGTGATTCTGTCTCAGTCATTTTAACACATCAGGAATGGGGAGTAATTCTGTCTCAATCATTTTAACATAGTAGGAATGGGGAGTGATTCTGTCTCAACCATTTTAACACATCAGGAATGGGGAGTAATTCTGTCTCAATCATTTTAACACAGCAGGAATGGGGAGTGATTCTGTCTCAACCATTTTAACACATCAGGAATGGGGAGTAATTCTGTCTCAATCATTTTAACATAGTAGGAATGGGGAGTGATTCTGTCTCAATCATTTTAACACATCAGGAATGGGGAGTAATTCTGTCTCAATCATTTTAACATAGTAGGAATGGGGAGTGATTCTGTCTCAATCATTTTAACACACCAGGAATGGGGAGTGATTCTGTCTCAACCATTTTAACACACCAGGAATGGGGAGTGATTCTGTCTCAACCATTTTTAACACAGCAGGAATGGGGAGTGATTCTGTCTCAATCATTTTAACACACCAGGAATGGGGAGTGATTCTGTCTCAACCATTTTAACACACCAGGAATGGGGAGTGATTCTGTCTCAGTCATTTTAACACACCAGGAATATGGAGTGATTCTGTCTCAGTCATTTTAACACAACAGGAATGGGGAGTGATTCTGTCTCAGTCATTTTAACACACCAGGAATAGGAAGTGATTCTGTCTCAGTCATTTTAACACAGCAGGAATGGGGAGTGATTCTGTCTCAATCATTTTAACATAGCAGGAATGGGGAGTAATTCTGTCTCAATCATTTTAACATAGCAGGAATGGGGAGTGATTCTGTCTCAACCATTTTAACACATCAGGAATGGGGAGTAATTCTGTCTCAATCATTTTAACACAGCAGGAATGGGGAGTGATTCTGTCTCAACCATTTTAACACATCAGGAATGGGGAGTAATTCTGTCTCAATCATTTTAACATAGTAGGAATGGGGAGTGATTCTGTCTCAATCATTTTAACACATCAGGAATGGGGAGTAATTCTGTCTCAATCATTTTAACATAGTAGGAATGGGGAGTAATTCTGTCTCAATCATTTTAACACATCAGGAATGGGGAGTAATTCTGTCTCAATCATTTTAACATAGTAGGAATGGGGAGTGATTCTGTCTCAACCATTTTAACACAGCAGGAATGGGGAGTGATTCTGTCTCAATCATTTTAACACATCAGGAATGGGGAGTAATTCTGTCTCAATCATTTTAACACATCAGGAATGGGGAGTAATTCTGTCTCAATCATTTTAGCATAGTAGGAATGGGGAGTGATTCTGTCTCAACCATTTTAACACAGCAGGAATGGGGAGTGATTCTGTCTCAATCATTTTAACACATCAGGAATGGGGAGTAATTCTGTCTCAATCATTTTAACATAGTAGGAATGGGGAGTAATTCTGTCTCAATCATTTTAACACATCAGGAATGGGGAGTAATTCTGTCTCAATCATTTTAACACACCAGGAATGGGGAGTGATTCTGTCTCAATCATTTTAACACATCAGGAATGGGGAGTAATTCTGTCTCAATCATTTTAACACATCAGGAATGGGGAGTAATTCTGTCTCAATCATTTTAACATAGTAGGAATGGGGAGTAATTCTGTCTCAATCATTTTAACACATCAGGAATGGGGAGTAATTCTGTCTCAATCATTTTAACATAGTAGGAATGGGGAGTGATTCTGTCTCAATCATTTTAACACACCAGGAATGGGGAGTGATTCTGTCTCAACCATTTTAACACACCAGGAATGGGGAGTGATTCTGTCTCAATCATTTTAACATAGTAGGAATGGGGAGTGATTCTGTCTCAATCATTTTAACACACCAGGAATGGGGAGTGATTCTGTCTCAACCATTTTAACACACCAGGAATGGGGAGTGATTCTGTCTCAACCATTTTTAACACAGCAGGAATGGGGAGTGATTCTGTCTCAATCATTTTAACACACCAGGAATGGGGAGTGATTCTGTCTCAACCATTTTAACACACCAGGAATGGGGAGTGATTCTGTCTCAACCATTTTAACACATCAGGAATAGGGAGTGATTCTGTCTCAGTCATTTTAACACACCAGGAATGGGGAGTGATTCTGTCTCAGTCATTTTAACACACCGGGAATAGGGAGTGATTCTGTCTCAGTCATTTTAACGCAGCAGGAATAGGGAGTAATTCTGTCTCAGTCATTTTAACACACCAGGAATAGGGAGTGATTCTGTCTCAGTCATTTTAACACACCAGGAATAGGGAGTGATTCTGTCTCAATCATTCTGATTCTACTAAACGGCTGATTCTGTTGAGCCAAGTCTACTGTGTCACATTACATTACGTGTTGATATCCATTAACAGATGATGGTCAAATTATATTTAGAACTTGTGGTTTATTAAAACACATTTGGGCAATCAGGGTGTTAGGGTAGATATACTATGAACTATGTGTTAGGGTAGATATACTATCAACTATGTGTTAGGGTAGATATACTATGAACTGTGTGTTAGGGTAGATATACTATCAACTATGTGTTAGGGTAGATATACTATCAACTCTGTGTTAGGGTAGATATACTATCAACTATGTGTTAAGGTAGATCTACTATCAAGTATGTGTTGGGGTAGATCTAGTATCAACTATGTGTTTAGGGTAGATCTACTATCAACTATGTAAGATGATTTTACGTTAAAATTATCAGATTTTGACTCACGGGCTATGCTCAAAAATTGTGTGATGTATCAAGAGTGCTTTTACGGAGAGTGAGCGGGTGCATTAATACGATATCTCACAGCCTTCCATTATTGCCTGTAGCTGGTGGTTAAGTGGATGTGATTGTAACCTACCACTTGTGAAAGTGACATGTTCCATTTCTCGTAATGAAAGACGGCGTACAGTTTCCTGTTCTGCTGTCGCGTGCCTCGCTAGTTCCGCTATGTCCTCATTGCGTCACCTTCCCCATATCCTGTCAGGACTGTCAGTTAATTGCCCACAAAATTATCATCACTTTAAAATAAACAGCAATGAACCAGGGTTTGTTTGTTTGTTTTAACCATGGTGTCTACCCGCCTGCTTTAGCTCAATGATGCTGTCAGAATAATATTATATCAATGCCATGTGTATGTGTGTGTATATATATGTATATTGATCTAATCACGTTAATTACCATATTGTAGTATTGCGTGTTTAGCAAGTACTGAAATGATGCCACATCTTCAGTGGCAAGGCTAGATGCTGTGTGTGGTACACTTGTAGTATTCAGTGACAAGGCTAGATGCTGTGTGTGGTACACTTGTAGTATTCAGTGACAAGGCTAGATGCTGTGTGTGGTACACTTGTAGTATTCAGTGACAAGGCTAGATGCTGTGTGTGGTACACTTGTAGTATTCAGTGACAAGGCTAGATGCTGTGTGTGGTACACTTGTAGTATTCAGTGACAAGGCTAGATGCTGTGTGTCGTACACTTGTAGTATTCAGTGACAAGGCTAGATGCTGTGTGTGGTACACTTGTAGTATTCAGTGACAAGGCTAGATGCTGTGTGTGGTACATTTGTAGTATTCAGTGACAATGCTAGATGCTGTGTGTGGTACACTTGTAGTATTCAGTGACAATGCTAGATGCTGTGTGTGGTACACTTGTAGTATTCAGTGACAAGGCTAGATGCTGTGTGTCGTACACTTGTAGTATTCAGTGACAAGGCTAGATGCTGTGTATCGTACACTTGTAGTATTCAGTGACAAGGCTAGATGCTGTGTGTCGTACACTTGTAGTATTCAGTGACAAGGCTAGATGCTGTGTGTCGTACACTTGTATTCATGTTGCTTCTTCTTCTAATAATTGTTAGTTTGTTCCAAGTAACTTCTTACTTAGGTTTGCATAACCTAATCTTGCTTTGAAGCACATTTTGGATGTGGGGCGTGGTGGCATAGTGGTTGTGGGGCATGGTGGTGTAGTGGTTGTGGGGCATGGTGGCACAGTGGTTGTGGGGCGTGGTGGCATAGTGGTTGTGGGGCATGGTGGCATAGTGGTTGTGGAACATGGTGGCGTAGTGGTTGTGGGGCGTGGTGGCGTAGTGGTTGTGGGGCGTGGTGGTTGTGGGGCGTGGTGGCGTAGTGGTTGTGGGGCATGGTGACATAGTGGTTGTGGGGCGTGGTGGCATAGTGGTTGTGGGGCGTGGTGGCATAGTGGTTGTGGGGCGTGGTGGCGTAGTGGTTGGAACATCACTCTCAGTCCAGAGAATGCAGGTTCAAAACCGTTTTGTTCCACCCACACTGCCTCAGTTTACTCAACTGTATAAAGTACCTGGCTACAGACTGGTGGATATGTGAACAAATTGTCTTTGTGCAGTAATTGCAGCATGGCTGAATGCTTCCCAGAGAAGCCGAGTTGGATTTGGAATGAACAGGTCTTGATGCCATGCTGTATAAACTTATTTGTGAATGGTCACGGTGACGGTGCAGAAACCTTATCCCCCACATTGTGATGATGTCATTCTCTCAGGAGACCTCGTCACCGATTACATTTACTGATCGCTTTTCCATACTGAAGTGTCAATATTTGTTTTGCCACTCGAAGGAGAACTGTGAATCACCAGCCATAAGCCGTGTTGTCTGTTGCCTGTAGCCTCTGTTGTCCTACTGTCTACAAATCGCGCTCTGTCTATTTGTCCTCCGAGATTCCATGAGTTGTATTGTTTATGAGAACCCCCAGGTGGCAGCAGTGTGTGATGAAGACACTCGTCACTCTCTGGCCATCTGTGCGTGTCTCGCGTTGTTTGGCTTGAATTAACATGTCGTGTTCTCGAGTGAAACACTTTCTCAGAATGCTTTGCCACTTGTCCGGGTTGAGTTTGTTATAGATTCTGATGTAACTTTTCTACCTTTCAAATATAAATTATTCATTTAATATTTGCATTTATTTTATTTTTGATTCATTTGTCTAACATCAAAATGTTACCAGACAACCTTTTGGTTTGGCATTGGTTTCTGGGCTTGCACTCTGAATACACAGTATTGCTCTCTGAATACACAGTATTGCTCTTTGAATACACAATATTTCTCTTTGAATACAGAGTATAGCTCTCTGAATACACAGTATTGCTCTCTGAATACATAGTATTGATCTCTGAATACACGGTACTGCTCTTTGAATACACAATATTTCTCTTTGAATACAGAGTATAGCTCTTTGAATATGCAGTATTACTCTTTGAATATGCAGTATTTCTCTTTGAATATGCAGTATTTCTCTTTGAATATACAGTATTACTCTTTGAATATGTGGTATTGCTCTTTGAATTATGCAGTGTTGCTCTTTGAATATACAGTATTGCTCTTTGAATATACAGTATTGCTCTTTCAGTACACAGTATTGCTCTTTCAGTACACAGTATTGCTCTTTCAGTATGCAGTATTGCTCTTTGAGTATGTAGTATTGCTCTTTGAGTATGTAGTATTGCTCTTTGAGTATGTAGTATTGCTCTTTGAGTGTGTAGTATTGCTCTTTGAGTATGTAGTATTGCTCTTTGAGTATGTAGTATTGCTCTTTGAGTATGTAGTATTGCTCTGATTTGTCCATTATGCTTTGATCTTCCACCCAGTGTGTGTGTTTTAGGAGGAAGTCCTAAGATGGCAATTTCAAGAGACCTATTCTATTTCAAGAGACCTATTCTATTTCAAGAGACCTATTCTATTTCAAGAGACCTATTCTATTCCAAAGAAATGATTCTTCTAAAATGCCAGTATTTTTACAACAGCCTATTTATGTATCTGTATAAATAACTGACTTCCGTAACTAGAATCCGTGGAAGATTGATAAGTATAAATCAAGCATGCTATTTAATGTCATTCTATTCTAGTCTTGATGAGGCGAAATTGTTTTGAAACATTTTACTGCAAAACTGGAATCATTTACTGCATAGTGGTAAATATCACAATATTCACAAGTTGTAAATGTTGTCATAAGATTCACTGGCATTAAATATTACCTTTATAACTTGTGTGTAATCTCAGATTGATTAATTATCTACTGTCTAAAAAGTATGTAATTACTTTGTTTTCATTACAAAATTCCACTTTGTCGTAGATGCCAAGTGTCAGCCAATAACTGGACTGAGGAAGTCATCTGTAGTAGATGGCTGTATCTTTATTGTATAATGTACAGTAGATCAATGCCAGGCTGTATCTTTATTGTATAATGTACAGTAGATCAATGCCAGGCTGTATCTTTATTGTATAATGGACAGTAGATCAATGCCAGGCTGTATCTTTATTGTATAATGGACAGTAGATCAATGCCAGGCTGTATCTTTATTGTATAATGGACAGTAGATCAATGCCAGGCTGTATCTTTATTGTATAATGGACAGTAGATCAATGCCAGGCTGTATCTTTATTATATAATGTACAGTAGATCAATGCCAGGCTGTATCTTTGTTGTACAATGTACAGTAGATCAATGCCAGGCTGTATCTTTGTTGTATAATGTACAGTAGATCAATGCCAGGCTGTATCTTTGTTGTATAATGTACAGTAGATCAATGCCAGGCTGTATCTTTGTTGTATAATGTACAGTAGATCAATGCCAGGCTGCATCTTTGTTGTACAATGTACAGTAGATCAATGCCAGGCTGTATCTTTGTTGTATAATGTACAGTAGATCAATGCCAGGCTGTATCTTTGTTGTACAATGTACAGTAGATCAATGCCAGGCTGTATCTTTTTTTGTATAATGTACAGTAGATCAATGCCAGGCTGTATCTTTTTTGTACAATGTACAGTAGATCAATGCCAGGCTGTATCTTTGTTGTATAATGTACAGTAGATCAATGCCAGGCTGTATCTTTGTTGTATAATGTACAGTAGATTAATGCCAGGCTGTATCTTTGTTGTATAATGTACAGTAGATCAATGCCAGGTCATCCATGTAGTAATTATAGCAGCTGTTAATGTCCCCATCTTTTTCTGTGGCTAATTGCCCGTCATCAACCCGCTGGGAATGTACAGTGGGAAACAGTCATAGATCACATGGATCATTCTCAAACAGTAGCCTCAATGTCAATGTTTGTTCTGACAACTCTCCTTTCTCTGCCCTTTTCTCTCTTATTTTACGTCTGTTTATTTACTTTGTTAGGCTTCTAAGTTTGCACTGGGCTCTTGTATTCCCAGGGCACGTGTTTGGCTGTGTCCATCTGTTGTCTGAGGAAACACCATCACATCACCCAGTTGTCTTCACAATAGCAAGCTCGTTCTGGCTCCAGCAGTGATATCATTCACTAGGCCAGGGCAGGGACTGGGGAGGAGTTTGGAGTTTCATTCCGTAATTATGTTCTCAGCACCATTATTAAGATATACAATTACATAATAATTAATCATCACTGATTAGCTCAAATGTTGTGACATTTGAGTGTCACCATGTGGATTCTAATGTTTGCAAACTCACTTATGTATACAAATTGTGAGACTAACCTTGAAGCAAACCATGCCAGTATCACATGACAGTATCACATGACAGTATCACAAAGCGTTAACATTTCTATTTAAATTCTGCTGCATGTTGTTTTGACACACAAAAGACTTGTGCATAAACAAAACAAGTATACACAAATCTGTATACAGAATTTAGTTTTTACTATTTTATAATTATGTAAATAAAAAATAACTAATAGACATAGAAGCAGTTTGCACCATCTTGTACCACCAGTTTGCACCATCTTGTACCATCAGTTTGCACCATCTTGCACCATCAGTTTGCACCATCTTGTAACCCACAGCATAATTATCTTATTGCAAGTACAAACCTGATGCTTGAGTCTGGTTTTTTAAATTCAAAATTGGAAAGGTAATTTAAGAACACCCTATGTCAATAAATATATAGAGAGACATATATGAATACGTACAAAGACATATAATGAGACTGACATCTCAGATAGAAGGAATGATTGTGAAATGCTGGTAACAGATATGAGTTGTTAAAATACTAGCGAAATGAAGCAGGTTGTGATGACAGTGTAAAAGAGGACACTCCCAGTGGGTGGCAGTGTAGAAGAGGACAGTCCCAGTGGGTGACAGTGTAAAAGAGCACAGTCCCAGTGGGTGACAGTGTAAAAGAGGACAGTCCCAGTGGGTGACAATGTAAAAGAGGACAGTCCCAGTGGGTGACAGTGTAAAAGAGGACAGTCCCAGTGGGTGACAGTGTAAAAGAGGACAGTCCCAGTGGGTGACAATGTAAAAGAGGACAGCCATTGGGTGACAGTGTAAAAGAGGACAGCCAGTGGGTGACAATGTAAAAGAGGACAGTCCCAGTGGGTGACAGTGTAAAAGAGAACAGTCCCAGTGAGTGACAGTGTAAAAGAGGACAGTCCCAGTGGGTGACAATGTAAAAGAGGGCAGTCCCAGTGGGTGACAGTGTAAAAGAGGGCAGTCCCAGTGGGTGACAGTGTAAAAGAGGACAGTCCCAGTGGGTGACAATGTAAAAGAGGACAGCCGTTGGGTGACAGTGTAAAAGAGGACAGCCAGTGGGCGACAGTGTAGAAGAGGGCAGTCCCAGTGGGTGACAGTGTAAAAGAGGACAGTCCCAGTGGGTGACAATGTAAAAGAGGACAGCCATTGGGTGACAGTGTAAAAGAGGACAGCCAGTGGGCGACAGTGTAGAAGAGGGCAGTCCCAGTGGGTGACAGTGTAAAAGAGGACAGTCCCAGTGGGTGACAATGTAAAAGAGGACAGTCCCAGTGGGTGACAATGTAAAAGAAGACAGTCCCAGTTGGTGACAATGTAAAAGAGGACAGTCCCAGTGGGTGACAGTGTAAAAGAGAACAGTCCCAGTGGGTGACAGTGTAAAAGAGGACAGTCCCAGTGGGTGACAGTGTAAAAGAGGACAGTCCCAGTGGGTGACAATGTAAAAGAGGGCAGTCCCAGTGGGTGACAATGTAAAAGAGGACAGCCAGTGGGTGACAGTGTAAAAGAAGACAGTCCCAGTGGGTGACAGTGTAAAAGAGGACAGTCCCAGTGGGTGACAGTGTAAAAGAGGACAGTCCCAGTGGGTGACAATGTAAAAGAAGACAGTCCCAGTGGGTGACAGTGTAAAAGAGGACAGTCCCAGTGGGTGACAGTGTAAAAGAGAACAGTCCCAGTGGGTGTTCGACCAGGACCACTTCATCTGGTGGCTGGCAGCTTTCAAATATTGATTTCACTGTTGACTGCCGTCTCCTGTCTCTCACATTCACTAGCAACTTCCTGGCTAAATGGAAGCGATGTTCGATTGTCATGGTAACACGCATTGAGTCTGCAGAGTGGGGTGCATGCATCATAGCTGTGTTGTCAAAGTGCGCGCATCCAACGCGGCCACTTCCTGTGTTGCTTGCTTGATTGATGTGTGTGCTGCTTTTCCCGTTTGTGAGCACTTTTGATATATGTCTGGTTGAACTATGTCTGTTTCCTGGTTTATATTTCTCAGCAGTAGTAAAAAAAGATTTAACAAGGTTTAACAAGATTTGCCATGCTAAGCTACAATCTCCAGATGGCTAGTGGACAAGGAAGGCTTCCTAAGCTACAAGCTCCAGATGGCTAGTAGACAAGAAAGGCTTCCTAAGCTACAAGCTCCAGTTGGCTAGTGGACAAGGAAGGCATCCTAAGCTACAAGCTCCACATGGCTAGTAGACAAGGAAGGCTTCCTAAGCTACAAGCTCCAGTTGGCTAGTGGACAAGGAAGGCATCCTAAGCTACAAGCTCCAGATGGCTAGTGGACAAGGAAGGCTTCCTAAGCTACAAGCTCCAGATGGCTAGTGGACAAGGAAGGCATCCTAAGCTACAAGCTCCAGATGGCTAGTGGACAAGGAAGGCTTCCTAAGCTACAAGCTCCAGATGGCTAGTGGACAAGGAAGGCATCCTAAGCTACAAGCTCCAGATGGCTAGTGGACAAGGAAGGCATCCTAAGCTACAAGCTCCAGATGGCTAGTGGACAAGGAAAATAAAATGTGTTTAGACCCAAGCGACGCCTTAAGTCACACTCTGTTAAGTTAAGTCTCTAGTGTTGTCAAGTCACACACTGTTAAGTTTAGTCTCTAGTGTTGTCAAGTCACACTCTGTTAAGTTAAGTCTCTAGTGTTGTCAAGTCACACTCTGTTAAGTTAAGTCTTTGTTAAGTTACATTCTGCCAAGTCACACTCTGTTAAGCAGCTTTCATAACTAAGATTGCAGATGAAGAAGGATGCATAGGTATACTGGATGCTGAAAGGAATCACCACTGAAAGATGCCTGTGCATATCATGGTGAATATCGATTGGACCATGGCCCCTTTGGCTCATGGTTATGATGGTAAATGTGGTACCATTGGACCATGGCCCCTTTGGCTCATGGTTATAATGGTAAATGTGGTACCATTGGACCATGGCCCCTTTGGCTCATGGTTATGATGGTAAATGTGGTACCATTGGACCATGGCCCCTTTGGCACATGGTTATGATGGTAAATGTGGTACCATTGGACCATGGCCCCTTTGGCACATGGTTATGATGGTAAATGTGGTACCATTGGACCATGGCCCCTTTGGCTCATGGTTATGATGGTAAATGTGGTACCATTGGACCATGGCCCCTTTGGCTCATGGTTATGATGGTAAATGTGGTACCATTGGACCATGGCCCCTTTGGCTCATGGTTATGATGGTAAATGTGGTACCATTGGACCATGGCCCCTTTGGCTCATGGTTATGATGGTAAATGTGGTACCATTGGACCATGGCCCCTTTGGCTCATGGTTATGATGGTAAATGTGGTACCATTGGACCATGGCCCCTTTGGCTCATGGTTATGATGGTAAATGTGGTACCCCAGATATATATCACATTTGACGTCATGGCCTCTGTTCTATGGTTGTAGCTGCAAGTTTTGTATGTCTTTATGATAACTGTGCATTATTTGATTTGTCTGCACTGTTTACATATTTTAGTTTTTGTGTCTATATAAACATGTATATTTATATATGTACATATATATGTATGGTTAATGAGTTATGTTTTTATATTAATAAATAAATAAATACATACATATATTATATATATATATATATATATATGTATATGTATATGTATATGTATATGTATATAAACCATGAATAACTAATTAATTATAAATGCATGTATATGAATATATAGACTTATGGCTAGACACATAAACTAACAGACGATGTAGTTACATGATTTACAGTTGAATTCCAAAACAAGTTCCTATTTGAGGCATATTACCCTAGCCACCAAGTTGGCATGGTATAATCAGCATCCCTTGGGAACTACACCCAGGACCAGTGGGGGACCAGGTGGCTCCCCCAGGGAGAGGATCAGAGGAGAAGGAAGACAGAGTTTAGCCAGGCTGTCTCCCAGATGGGACTCCTGCTGGTCCTGTCCTCTCATCCAGGGAACCTATCCCCCTCATCCTGTTCCTTGTGTTGCCTGGGTGGGCATCTGGCATTTGACAACCCTCTCCCCCACCCCAATTTCCCACTCCCAACCTTCAGGATTTACTGCTGCTTTTGTGTCACTAGAATTGTCCTCCAGACAGAAATCTTGCCTCGCCGCAGTATTTACTAAAAATCTTAAATATTATGATAAAGTCACTGTTCTCAAAAATATGTTGTTATATTCTATGTTTCATAAAGGCACATGTCTATTTTAATGAAAATAGTTGCACTGCATTTGTTATTATAAGACGTAAATGTAACATTTGTACATACCTACGTACATACATTTGTTATTATAAGACCTAAATGTTACATTTGTACATGCATACGTAAATACGTTTGTTATTATAAGACGTAAATGTTACATTTGTACATACGTCCGTACATAGATTTGTTATTATAAGACCTAAATGTTACATTTGTACATACGTACGTAAATACATTTGTTATTATAAGACGTAAATGTTACATTTGTACATACATACGTACATACACTTGCTATTATAAGACGTAAATGTTACATTTGTACATACATATGTAAATACATTTGTTATTATAAGACGTAAATGTTACATTTGTACATACGTACGTACATACATTTGTTATTATGAGACGTAAATGTTACATTTGTACATACATACGTAAATACATTTGTTATTATAAGACCTAAATGTTACATTTGTACATATGTACGTACATACATTTGTTATTATAAGACCTAAATGTTACATTTGTACATATGTACGTACATACATTTGTTTATATACAAAAAAACATATTCCCCCATGGTCATGTGGAAATATTAACATTTGTGATGATGTGTAGTTATCCTGCTTGTTTGAATTTTGGCAATTTGTATGTCTTCTTCAATTTGTATATTCGGTTCAGGACGTCGCTGCTCAAAGCTGTTTTTGCAAAATCAAAGCCTTTCTCCTTGCTATTCTAGGAGCTGCAGTTACCAACTCATCGGTCCAAAGACACCTTCTCCAATCTCTGTTGTCGCTGGCCTCTCCTTTTTTTCCTTGCCAATATTCCCTCCAGTATCGTCTTTTCAAATCCATCTTGCTTCTTGGCCAAAATATCTCAGGTTTTGATGGTTAACAAAGCTGCACAACCGGTGTCGTGGTAGTAGTTTGATCAATGCTGATTCGTTGATGTGGTAAGCTGCCAAGGGTGTGTGCAATATCGTGTGGTAGCATTTATCTCAAACGCACTTAGTCTCTTCTATCATATTAACCAATTTTTTGGGGGAAATACCATTCAGTTATCTTTTTAGACCAAATTGCATTTAAATTGAAATTACTGTTAGTTTTTAAAGTCAGCAATGTTGTTCAGAATGAAATATCTTGCTGCATTGATGTTGCAATTTATATTTTTATGGGGTTTTACATTGTCACAAATATAACTTTAACCAATATGCTTAACTAACAGGAAGATTATGCAATGATTTGAAACACTCATAAAATACATGCTTATACTCTGTGGAAATCATTATTATTACTGATGATTAAGCACAGTTCTATCTTAGTCAGCTTCAAATCATCTAACCCAAGTAAGATAATAACCTAAGGTGTGTGCGTGCGTGCATGCATAGTATGTAGTTAGTCATTACAAATACGGTATTCACATATATCTCAAAAACAAGTCCAGTGGTTCTGTTATTTTGGTGACATTAGTGGAGCATATATAAAAATGAGAGCACGATGAAGAAAATCAAATTATAATTGTAGCGGAGTTTCTAGCTTACTTCCTTAAATAATATAATTATGATATAATGCCAGCATAATCACACTTACAAAGCTGCCTTGCTGCCACAAAGACCACCCCCCCAGTGGACCCACCCTCCCATTCCTTGATTATCCCTGGAACAACAAACCCTTTTCATTCCCTTACCTCTATCCATCCTCTTCCTACTGCTCCCTTCTACAACCCACCTACTGCCCCTTCCGCATTCCACCCTACTGCCCCATTCCCCATCCCACCCTACTTCCCCATTCCACCCTACTGCCCCCTTCCCCATTCCACCCTACTGCCCCATTCCACCTTACTGCCCCATTCCCCATCCCACCCTACTGCCCCCTTCCCCATTCCACCCTACTGCCCCCTTCCCCATTCCACCCTACTGCCCCATTCCCCATCCCACCCTACTGCCCCCTTCCCCATTCCACCCAACTGCCCCATTCCCCATCCCACCCTACTGCCCCCTTCCCCATCCCACCCTACTGCCCCCTTCCCCATTCCACCCTACTGCCCCATTCCCCATCCCACCCTACTGCCCCCTTCCCCATTCCACCCTACTGCCCCATTCCCCATCCCACCCTACTGCCCCTTCCCCATTCCACCCTACTGCCCCATTCCCCATCCCACCCTACTGCCCCCTTCCCCATTCCACCCTACTGCCCCATTCCCCATCCCACCCTACTGCCCCAGTCCCCATCCCACCCTACTGCCCCCTTCCCCATTCCACCCTACTGCCCCATTCCCCGTCCCACCATGCTGTCCCCTTCCCCATCCCACCCTACTGCCCCCTTCCCCATTCCACCCTACTGCCCCATTCCCCGTCCCACCCTACTGTCCCCTTCCCCATCCCACCCTACTGTCCCCTTCCCCATCCCACCCTACTGTCCCCTTCCCCATCCTACCCTACTGTCCCCTTCCCCATCCCACCCTACTGTCCCTTTCCCCATCCTACCCTACTGTCCCCTACCCCTTCCCACCCTAGTGGCCTTATCATGCCAACCAAACCCTACCCCATTTAACCCCCTTCCCTACTGTACCCCCATCACCATTTACCCCAGCCAGCTTCATCCCTCATTCCCATGTAAACACCAAGGTTGTGTTATTTCCCACTCCTTACAAGCAAAGCTCACCCATCCCTTACCCACCACTGCCAAACGGATCCTGTCTTCTTTCCCTGCTCCCATAAATGCCCCTTGTTTAGTCAACATCTGTCAATGGGCCAGAACAGGGCTTCACTGATTACCCCCAGAGGTGAGGGTATCATGCAGGGGTTGACAGGGACTGACACGCTTCACCCAGCAAGACTACTTGATGCCCTCCAGCTGCTTGTAACGCTGAGATCATAGCCCACCCCAACCCAGTGACACCCCAGCAGAACCCCATGGCACCCCAACTCTGTGGCACCATGGTTGTTGCATCATGCACTATGAGACAAGCTTCATACAGAGTAGGCCATACATTGTTTACCATGAGTATTGCATTATGCACCATGGGTCATACACCATGAGTCATGGTCAAGTGCCATGTATCATACATGGGTCATGGCATGCATAATGCACCATAGGTCATGCATTGTGCATCATGCATCATGGGTCATGCATAGTGCACCGTAGGTCATGCAAAATGTTGTTTTGATGTGTGTCATACAACAGTCCATAGATGTTCCCCGAGACTCTGTGGAAGATTGGGAAATGAAGGAGTTGGTCTCCCGGGACAAAGTCTGTCACAAGGGTCACCAGGGCTGTCATGGCTTGTCACAAACTTTGTACAGTTGTCTTTGATGTGACAGAGTTACAGGGCTGGACAGGCCATGTGGACGTGTGGGTGGAGGAAAGGAGGAGGGAGGTTTACATGGTGACCAGGTACTAAGGCTGGGACTGGATCCTCCTGCCCTACACCAGAGGGAGCTGGTTCCCTTTCCGACTAGACATCTGTCTTCATCTGGGGACTGTTTCACTTCCGGGTTCATGTCTTATGAATATAGTGGCAGTGACTTTGAGATGGTCCCCCTTTTGCCAATTTTTTGCTGCCTGGAAAATAATGTTGGAACAGGGCCACATTTTAGGACTACAACACTTATGCTGCGCCCGGATTATAATTTCTACTGGCTGGCTGTCAACTTATGGGTGTGTCAGTGAATGTAGGATCCCTTGTGTCAGTGACTGTAGGATCCCTTGTGCCAGTGACTGTAGGATCCCTTGTATCAGTGACTCTAGGATCCCTTGTGTCAGTGACTGTATGATCCCTTGTGTCAGCGACTGTAGCATCCCTTGTGTCAGCGACTGTAGGATCCCTTGTGTCAGTGACTCTATGATCCCTTGTGCCAGTGACTGTAGGATCCCTTGTGTCAGTGACTCTAGGATCCCTTGTGTCAGTGACTGTATGATCCCTTGTATCAGTGACTCTAGGATCCCTTGTGTCAGTGACTCTATGATCCCTTGTGCCAGCGACTGTAGGATCCCTTGTGCCAGTGACTGTAGGATCCCTTGTGCCAGTGACTGTATGATCCCTTGTGCCAGTGACTGTAGGATCCCTTGTGCCAGTGACTGTAAGATCCCGTGTCAGTGACTGTAGGATCCCTTGTTCCAGTGACTGTATGATCCCGTGTCAGTGACTGTAGGATCCCTTGTTCCAGTGACTGTAGGATCCCTTTCACATAAAGATGTGATGTAGTTGTTTTGGATGTCATTCAATGTGGAGCATCTTTTCAGAATATTCTAAATAAAAAATTTTAACAGCATTAAAAATGTTAAATTGTTATAAATGTGGAAATAAATAGTGGCCAGGTCCATCTGTGAATAGTAGAAGGTGACAGTGTTAGGCCTAGTAGAAGGTGACAGTGTTAGGCCTAGAAGAAGGTGACATTGTTAGGCCTAGTAGAAGGTGACAGTGTTAGGCCTAGAAGAAGGTGACAGTGTTAGGCCTAGAAGAAGGTGTCAGTGTTAGGCCTAGTAGACAGTGACAGTTTTAGGCCTAGTAGAAGGTGACAATGTTAGGCATAGTAGAAAGTGACAGTGTTAGGCCTAGTAGAAGGTGACAATGTTAGGCCTAGTAGAAGGTGACAGTGTTAGGCCTAGTAGAAGGTGACAGTGTTAGGCCTAGTAGAAGGTGACAGTGTTAGGCCTAGTAGAAGGTGACAGTGTTAGGCCTAGTAGGAGGTGACAGTGTTGCGCCTAGAAGAAGGTGACAGTGTTAGGTCTAGTAGGAGGTGACAGTGTTAGGCCTAGTAGGAGGTGACAGTTTTAGGCCTAGTAGAAGGTGACAATGTTAGGCCTAGAAGAAGGTGACAGTGTTAGGCCTAGTAGAAGGTGACAGTGTTAGGCCTAGCAGAAGGTGACAGTGTTAGGCCTAGTAGAAGGTGACAGTGTTAGGCCTAGTAGAAGGTGACAGTGTTAGGCCTAGTAGGAGGTGACAGTGTTAGGTCTAGTAGGAGGTGACAGTGTTAGGCCTAGTAGGAGGTGACAGTGTTAGGCCTACTAGAAGGTGACAGTGTTAGGCCAAGTAGAAGGTGACAGTGTTAGGTCTAGTAGGAGGTGACAATGTTAGGCCTAGTCTGTCATGAGGCCCTGTTTAGTCACAGCTCAACATCACTGGAGTGGTCACACTGGGGGTGGTTTTGGTTGGACAGGACATGGTGAAGAAAGAGGGAAAGTGGCTAGAAAGAAATGGTACAACACAATGGAACCTGTTTTCACTGCTTCCTCGTTGGATTTCCAATATGGAATGGCCAAAATTGGTCGAGGTATTACTTAATATAAAACTTTGCACAGCAAATTAATATATAAAGTAAAGTTACACAATTACCACATACACAATTAAAACAAAAACTCCTGGGTATATCCCATAAAAAAACCTTATAACAGTAACACAGCGTACTGTACACTTTGAAAGAGATCTGATCTATAATCATGTCCTAAAACAGTTATGACAGTTATGGTGGTGTGGTACTGTGGTGGTGTGGAGGTGTGCACCAAGTCCACAAAGGGGGTAATTTGATTTCATATAGATGAGATAGTAATGTTACAAATGACTTGTTCTTACAACCCTTGGCTGGGCCATAAACACTGAGGATGGCCTGTCTGCCTCACAGCTGGACCAGACTTCTGTCTGTTAATCTCCTCCTCCTGGTCAGTCTGGCTACCTGATACACCCAGACACGTTCTGTCAATGTCTGACCACTGGCTACTGCAATTATTGACCACTACCTGGCCAGAATTTGACCAATCTGTTCACCCTCGTCAGGGTTGCCCTGTCTTTGGTACATTCACAAGTCAAGGTTGACACAACATTGTTCTAGCTGTCACCCACCGAAGAATCAATTATATTTGATCTTTGTGTATTGATTATGATGCTGTATTCATAAATATACAGATGCTATAATGTGTGATATAACAATATTATATTGTTTGTTTGATCAGATCCTGTGGAATTAGCCATGTAGTGTGTCCTATCAGAGCAATTTGATTTGGTTAAACAGTTGATCATATTATCTAAATCGCCACACTTTAATACAGCAGGAATAGGTAATGATTGTGTCCCAGCCAGACTGATTCTGTTATTTGTGAGTCTGCCAGTCCACTATATTGACAGTCCTGTAGTGTCCACTGTATTGCCAGTCCTACAGTGTCCACTGTATTGCCAGTCCTGTAGTGTCCACTGTGTTGACAGTCCTGTAATGTCCACTGTATTACCAGTCCTGTAGTGTCCACTGTATTGCCAGTCCTGTAGTGTCCACTGTATTGACAGTCCTGTAGTTTCCACTGCATTTCCATTCCTGTAGTGTCCATTGTATTGCCAGTCCTGTAGTTTCCACTGTGTTGACAGTCATGTAGTGTCCTCTGTATTGACAGTCCTGTAGTTTCCACTGTATTGACAGTCCTGTAGTTTCTACTGTATTGCCAGTCCTGTAGATTCCACTGTGTTGACAGTCCTGTAGTGTCCTCTGTATTGACAGTCCTGTAGTTTCCACTGTATTGACAGTCATGTAGTGTCCACTGTGTTGACAGTCATGTAGTGTCCACTGTATTGACAGTCATGTAGTGTCCACTGTATTGACAGTCATGTAGTGTCCTCTGTATTGACAGTCATGTAGTGTCCACTGTATTGACAGCCATGTAGTGTCCACTGTATTGACAGTCATGTAGTGTCTACTTGAAGTGGAGTTTAGCCAACTTGTGACTGTGTGTACGTTCATGGTGGTGAACTCATCAAAGTTTTAGCAATATTCAAGAGGCTTGTTATGTGCAGGTGACATGTTATAAGTTTTAAATATTTTATAAGTGGTGACTGTTTGAAGCAGAGTGAACTGTTTGAAGCAGAGTGAACTGTTTGAAGCAGAGTGAACTGTTTGAAGCAGAGTGAACTGTTTGCAGCAGAGTGAACTGTTTGAAGCAGAGTGAACTGTTTGAAGCAGAGTGAACTGTGTAATTATGTATTTTGTTGAGTTATTATTTCTATTACTTCAGTAACACCAACTATGTTTCCCACTTCCTCCTTTCTTGTCTTCTGTCATTGTGTTGTGTCACCAGTGTTGTTTGTCTCACCTGTGTGTTATTGTGTCACCAGTATGTCACTGTGTCAACACTGTATATCTTGTCTTTGCAGGAGAAAAGTCTAGAGATACAAAGCAAACTTCTTGCTACAACTCCAAAGAAAGGCAAAACTCAAGGTTGGTCGTTTTAAGCCATTATTGTTGTTAATAAACTGTCAGTGAAACCTGTAAATGAGTAACAGGCTCGTTCCCACCAACCCATTGTAGGCATTTTAATCTGGAGAAGCGTTGAAATATCCCAGGCACTTTCAAAATGACTCCCTATTACTGCTCATGATTTTCTGAAAGCTTTTCCGGATTCCATTTCATCAGACGTGATATTCTATGCACGGTTATTATGTTGATGTTATAAACAGTGCCAGAGACAATGTGTTTTCTGTGCCCTTCAGTTGAGACATCAACAGTGATATAGATGTGTATTGTACTCAATGTAAACACATGATAACTCTCTCTCCCTCCCTCCCGAGTCTATTGTCTGTGGTAAACAGTGGCAACATTAATGAAGCCTACTCCCACTGATGGAACTAGATATTATTAGGCTGTCATTAAGTGTCCCTCCCTCTGTCCCTCCCTCTCATTCCCCCATTACTTCCATGTGTTTCCCATGGGCAGGGTTATGTCACTCCACTCCCTGGAAGGTTTGTGAGTAAGCAGTGGCTAATGAAGCTCCTTATGTTAATTATCCAAACTGTCTTTCAGTTTTGTTTATGGTCACCAAGTGATGAATAGTAGGGGTGTTAGAAATGTTCACTGTCCCTCATGGCTTATCTCTACCCTGGGGTACTTGGTGGGGCAAGTTTTGGGGCAGTTTACTGCCTAAGGTACCCCTGCCCTAAAGGGTAGCTTAATGTCTAGCTTCTTGTCTCATTGCCTCTGTGAGGGGAAGGGAGAACTTGTGGGGGGATGTTGGTGATTTGTGGGGGGGTGTTGATGATGTCTGGCATTTCCTGGGATGTTTTAAATCTTGACTTGACTTGAATGGAAATCAGATAAATATGTATGTATATATATATATATATATATATATATATGTGTGTGTGTGTGTATATATATATATATGTGTGTGTGTATATATATATATATATATATATATATATATATATATATATATATATATATATATATATATATATGTGTGTGTCTATATATATATATATATATATATATATATATATATATATATATATATATATATATATATATATATACACACAATTATTTTATGAAGTTTGATACCAATATATGGTTGATATAAAGCCAGCATCATTATTTCAGTTTTGCATGATATTCTGTCCATGCAGTATTGCAAGTAAATACACATTTCTGCAACAAACTTCACAGGGGTTTCCTACTGTAGTCAATATAAAAAATTGTTATGCATGCATGTATATATACTGGTATATAAAACATATATATATATATATATATATATATATATATATATATATATATATATATATATATATATATATATATATATATATATACCAGTATAAATACATGCATGTGTCCATGTGTAAATAATTAATCTTTATATTGACAACAGTAGGAAACCCCTGTGAAGTTTGTTGCAGAAAATGACACAAAGACTAATTGTGGAGCCGCTATTTATGTTTTATTGATGAAAGCAAAGCCAAAGTATTCATTGTACAGTCAACATTTGCTTGCAAGCTCAAAATATCCTATATCTGATCTTCCTGGTTGTCACCATATTGAGATAGCAGTGTATCAGGTTATTGTCTCTATATAGCAAGGTGATTCATATCTTTGGGTGACTAGACAATCCAATTATACGCCTCTATGTCCTTTCAGATACGTATTCCATTTGCATTCTGTCCCAACAGGAGAACCATCATAATCTTGCCAGTGTTAATTATCTCCACAAAATGCCGTCAACTTCAAACACAGCTTGACATTTACCTGTGGGCTCTGGGGGTGAGTGACATTTGAAGAAATATGGTGCGAAGCCACAAGGTCCTGCCTCCTGTTGTTTCCCTGTCTCTCCCATTGGGAAGTCTCTTCACTCTACCTTTGTGCTACCTTTGCATTGAGCACAGCCCAGCAATGATGCATTGTCAGATAACAATTAGTTAATTGCTCTTCGTCCATTGCTATTGGGAGAAGCATTTGTGAAGGGCATTGACATGTGTGTGTGCGATACTATGATCACTGCTCCACGCGCCACGGTGTAGTGAGCGATGTTAATTATTCATACACAGTGTTTTGTGATACAAAGGGCCGTATCAAGAAAAATGAACCTTTCCCTGAGATTCAGCTGAAAGTTAAATGGAGGGGCAACTCGTTGAGCTGGGCCTGGTCATAATGGAAGAGCAACTGGAAGGGTTCTCTTGAGCTGGGCCTTGTCATAATGGAAGAGCAACTGGAAGGGTTCTCTTGAGCTGGGCCTTGTCATAATGGAAGAGCAACTGGAAGGGTTCTCTTGAGCTGGGCCTTGTCATAATAGAGGAGCAACTGGAAGGGTTCTCTTGAATTAGGCCTTGTCATAATGGAGGAGCAACTGGAAGGGTTCTATTGAATTAGGCCTTGTTATAATAGAGGAGCAACTGGAAGGGTTCTATTGAATTAGGCCTTGTCATAATGGAGGAGCAACTGGAAGGGTTCTCTTGAATTAGGCCTTGTCATAATGGAGGAGCAACTGGAAGGGTTCTCTTGAATTAGGCCTTGTCATAATGGAGGAGCAACTGGAAGGGTTCTCTTGAATTAGGCCTTGTCATAATGGAGGAGCAACTGGAAGGGTTCCTTGAGCTGGGCCTTGTCATAATGGAGAAGCAACTGGAAGGGTTCTCATGAGCTGGGCCTTGTCATAATGGAGAAGCAACTGGAAGGGTTCTATTGAATTAGGCCTTGTCATAATGGAGGAGCAACTGGAAGGGTTCTCTTGAGCTGGGCCTTGTCATAATGGAGAAGCAACTGGAAGAGTTCTCTTGAACTGGGTCTTGTCATAATGGAGGAGCAACTGGAAGGGTTCTCTTGAGCTGGGCCTTGTCATAATGGAGGAGCAACTGGAAGGGTTCTATTGAATTAGGCCTTGTCATAATGGAGGAGCAACTGGAAGGGTTCTATTGAATTAGGCCTTGTCATAATGGAGGAGCAACTGGAAGGGTTCTCTTGAGCTGGGCCTTGTCATAATGGAGAAGCAACTGGAAGGGTTCTATTGAATTAGGCCTTGTCATAATGGAGGAGCAACTGGAAGGGTTCTATTGAATTAGGCCTTGTCATAATGGAGGAGCAACTGGAAGGGTTCTCTTGAGCTGGGCCTTGTCATAATGGAGAAGCAACTGGAAGGGTTCTATTGAATTAGGCCTTGTCATAATGGAGGAGCAACTGGAAAGGTTCCTTGAGCTGGGCCTTGTCATAATGGAGGAGCAACTGGAAGGGTTCTCTTGAATTAGGCCTTGTCATAATGGAGGAGCAACTGGAAGGGTTCTCTTGAGCTGGGCCTTGTCATAATGGAGAAGCAACTGGAAGAGTTCTCTTGAACTGGGTCTTGTCATAATGGAGGAGCAACTGGAAGGGTTCTCTTGAGCTGGGCCTTGTCATAATGGAGGAGCAACTGGAAGGGTTCTCTTGAGCTGGGCCTTGTCATAATGGAGAAGCAACTGGAAGAGTTCTCTTGAACTGGGTCTTGTCATAATGGAGGAGCAACTGGAAGGGTTCTCTTGAGCTGGGCCTTGTCATAATGAAGGAGCAACTGGAAGGGTTCTATTGAATTAGGCCTTGTCATAATGGAGAAGCAACTGGAAGGATTCAATTGAACTGGGCCTTGTCATAATGGAGGAGCAACTGGAAGGGTTCTATTGAACTGGGCCTTGTCATAATGGAGAAGCAACTGGAAGGATTCAATTGAACTGGGCCTTGTCATAATGGAGGAGCAACTGGAAGGGTTCTATTGAGCTAGGCCTTGTCATAATGGAGGAGTAACTGGAAGTTTTCTCTTGAGTTAGGCCTTGTCATAATGGAGAAACAGCTGGAAGGGTTCTCTTGAGTTAGGCCTTGTCATAATGGAGAAACAGCTGGAAGGGTTCTCTTGAATTAGGCCTTGTCATAATGCAGAAGCAACTGGAAGGGTTCTCTTGAGTTAGGCCTTGTCATAATGGAGAAGCACCTAGTATCCACTATGGTAAAATCATCGGAATTACTATTAATTAGTTTTGATCAAGTCCAATCAAAATTCAGCTCCACGTCTGTATGCTATATATACTATATATATATATATATATATATATATATATATATATATATATATATATATATATATATATATATATATATATATATATACTATATGTAGGCCTACTACTTACACCATCTAGCAATAAAAGTGAATTATCTCGATGATTCTAACAACAGTATTCACTCTTATTAAATTCAGAGGTGCCAAGTAACATTGCACAAAAAGTGGTAGATCTACCGCTTTTCAAGATGTGAGAGGGGTAGATTGAGCCATGGTCACTAGGGGGAGTGTGAGAGGGTATGTGACGTGTTGGTATGTTTCCGTTCGAAATGAATACATTTTACTTTTTACCTGTGAAATTACAGTTTGGCGGTAGATTTGAGCACTAAAGTGGTAGATCATGAGATTATCCCAAATTTTACAAAAAAGTGAGTTCTATCGCCAAAGTGGGAGACGTGGCACCTCATATTACTTAACCTATTTACACACTACAGATTTGGACATCCTTGAACCTGATTGACAATGGGCTAACTGAGGTGAGGAGGGAGATTATCAAATTAATGTCCTCTACTAGATATCTCCTCTATGGATGATGTTCTACCTGACTCTACAAATGAATGTCCTCTACTAGATATCTCCTCTATGGATGATGCTCTACCTGACTCTGCCTACTTGGCACATCTCCTGGCAGCAACAAGGCAACATTGGCAGGCCTCATCAGTGGCTTTATCAGCTGTTGTAGGGTAAACATTGCCCCTGGTGCATGCAGTGAGTGAGACAGGACTGGGGATTATCACCCTGCAGGGGGTGCTTAGTAGAATTCTTAATTGCCCTCTTGCATCAGTGGCCCTTGTCTCCTTGAAGGGTTGGGTCTAGGTTAAGTATACATGAATGTATGCATATGTATATACTTACTTATCCATGCAGGCATATATTCATGCGTACGTACGTACGTACGTATGTACATATACGTAATCGTACATGCAGATTGATGTCATATTTACACTATCCATTGCCCAAATCTTTCTGCAAAGTCGATGTCTTTCTCGTAGCATTCTACCAATCACTGTTACCATTTCAAAGACATCTGTTCATGTTTACAGCCAGTATAAGTGTAGTGCACACTTAAGAGAAAGTGTAGTGCACACCTAAGAGAAAGTGTAGTGCACACGTAAGAGAAAGTGTAGTGCACACTTAAGAGAAAGTGTAGTGCACACTTAAGAGAAAGTGTAGTGCACACGTAAGAGAAAGTGTAGTGCACACGTAAGAGAAAGTGTAGTGCACATGTAAGAGAAAGTGCCCGTGACAAGTAACCAGAGGTTGGTAGATGCCCTGTACCACGTGTCCAACAGTGAGTGTCTATTCTGTCGCTGACTCACTGTTTAGTCGTCACTTCTGTCAGATCTAACAGCATTTGTCCAGTCAGTGTGCACTGGAGAAACAATGGACATGTAAATGTCTCACTGCTGCTAAGTCTGGTGACAAAACAGAGCTATCAGGACCTTGACAGGGTCTCTATGGCTAGCAGCATTGGCTCTGAGTGGCTGCCTTGTGGTCTTTCACTTGTTGATAGTCACAGCAGCCTAGGGCCAGTGGACAGGCACAGTAGGGGTGCTCCGGCCACTGGTTTAGTCACAGCAGTCTAGGGCCAGTGGACAGGCACAGTAGGGGTGCTCCGTCCACTGGTTTAGTCACAGCAGTCTAGGGCCAGTGGACAGGCACAGTAGGGGTGCTCCGTCCACTGGCTTAGTCACAGCAGCCTAGGGCCAGTGGACAGGCACAGTAGGGGTGCTCCGTCCACTGGTTTAGTCACAGCAGTCTAGGGCCAGTGGACAGGCACAGTAGGGGTGCTCCGTCCACTGGTTTAGTCTTTATCTTATGTTTGGTGACAGTAAACTGACATATATAACCAATGGTTGTAGTCATCTGTGTTGTGGTTGTAGTAACATATATGTTGTGGCTGTAGTCATAACACTCATGTGTTGTGGTTGTAGTTGTCTTTGCTGTGGCTATAATTAACTGTGTTGTGGCTGTAGTCATTTGTGTTGTGGCTGTAGTCATCTGTAGTTTTTCCAACTGTCGTTACTATTTTTAGTTCAGTGTTGTATTAAGAGATGTTTCTGTGCTGCAGACAAAGATCTCGATGGTCGGATGTCCTTCACATGCAGATTTCCACAGGCCACTTGGATGAAGGCGCAAGACTACTTTCAGTGCAACTGACCGTAGATATGTCCAGCCTTCATTGAGATGACATAATTATGATAACATGTTGGAGACACCACTGGTCTATTCCTGTTGCAGACAACTGGGTCTGCAGCCGGGTAGAATGGAACATTGCTATGGCTGATACAGTCAGTGTTTCAGGGTGGTCACTGGTGCTGCTTTCACCTAGTAGGCTATATAAAGTATTATGTTATTGTAGATACTTATAATTGTTTATTAGAAACAATGCTATATATGATTACCTTCCATGACAAGTGTTTGTGACCATGACAAGGGTAGAGGTACAGTGTTTGTGACCATGACAAGGGTACAGGTACAGTGTTTGTGACCATGACAAGGGTAGAGGTACAGTGTTTGTGATCATGACAAGGGTAGAGGTACAGTGTTTGTGACCATGACAAGGGTACAGGTACAGTGTTTGTGACCATGACAAGGGTAGAGGTACAGTGTTTGTGATCATGACAAGGGTAGAGGTACAGTGTTTGTGACCATGATAAGGGTACAGGTACAGTGTTTGTGACCATGACAAGGGTACAGGTACAGTGTTTGTGACCATGACAAGGGTACAGGTACAGTGTTTGTGACCATGACAAGGGTAGAGGTACAGTGTTTGTGACCATGACAAGGGTAGAGGTACAGTGTTTGTGATCATGACAAGGGTAGAGGTACAGTGTTTGTGATCATGACAAGGGTAGAGGTACAGTGTTTGTGATCATGACAAGGGTAGAGGTACAGTGTTTGTGATCATGACAAGGGTAGAAGTACAGTGTTTGTGATCAGTTGGTGACCAAAGCAGCATGTAGTTTCTACATTCGTTATAGTATTTATTGACCATAGTCATTCTAGTGAAGACAGACAGACCGAACGACGTGTAACTAACTGCTGTGTTGTTGCCTATAGTAGCTAGCTATTCGATGTCCCAATTTGCTTGGAAAAATAATTCCATGATGTGTTTTGGAGTAAAGAACACTCGTCTTCATTCTTTAACCGCTGCTCAACTAACCCTCCCTTAGATGGCTCAACTAACCCTCCCTTAGATGGCTCAACTAACCCTCCCTTAGATGGCTCAACTAACCCTCCCTTAGATGGCTCAACTAACCCTCCCTTAGATGGCTCAACTAACCCTCCCTTAGATGGCTCAACTAACCCTCCCTTAGATGGCTCAACTAACCCTCCCTTAGATGGCTCAACTAACCCTCCCTTAGATGGCTCAACTAACCCTCCCTTAGATGGCTCAACTAACCCTCCCTTAGATGGCTCAACTAATCCTCCCTTACATGGCTCAACTAACCCTCCCTTAGATGGCTCAACTAACCCTCCCTTAGATGGCTCAACTAACCCTCCCTTAGATGGCTCAACTAACCCTCCCTTAGATGGCTCAACTAGCCCCGTTTCGACAGTTAAGCTTTTTTTGGGTGGCTCAACTAACACTCTTCCCCTACATACATACATACATACATACATACATACATACACAGATACATACATACGTACGTACGTACGTACACCCGACATTTAGACAGACACATACATATACATATAGGCAGACACACAGAGACACAGACAGACTGACATACACATGTAATGACATCTCTGTATAATGATATACTCTTTGTGTAGCGAACACATATCAGTGATGGTAACCTGTATGTTATGAACACATCAGTGATGGTCACCTGCATGTTATGAACATGTTCACATGTGTATAGGTTCATCTCTCTAATGGCCACCTGTCTGCTCTGATCAAGTGTATTTTGATACTCTGTATAATGATCACCTGTGTATTATGATCAGTCTATTAGTGTCACCTCTTTCCAATGTATGTGTGAGCTACCTTTCACAGAATCAGACACTGTAGTCAGTGGTTTGTAGCATTGTTTTGTATCGACTAGTATCTATAGAATACTGTTTTGTATCTCGACTAGTATGTATAGAATACTGGTTTGTATCTCGACTAGTATCTATAGAATACTGTTTTGTATCTCAACTAGTATCTATAGAATACTGTTTTGTATCTCGACTAGTATCTATAGAATACTGTTTTGTATCTCGACTAGTATCTATAGAATACTGTTTTTCCCATCATAAATGAAAATCACATCATATAATGAACAGATCTGTAATTAGAACTAATTTATGACTTTTTAACAGTTATTTAATTTCATACATAGATTAAATTGCATAAGTAATCTGCACTGATACATTTGTTAACTGTGCCTGGTAGGTTCTATCCAGTCGCCTTTATTGACATTTCTTTTGAATAGCGACATATTTTGTTTGTTCATGCTTTGTCCAAGAGCTGGTACCTTGTGAACTGGGTTGACAAAGGAATGGTTGTAATTTACCTTCTGTTTGTTGGTCGTTATTTTTAACTAACAAAATATGTTGGCATTGTTAGATGGCCAATGTTGGCATTGTTAAATGGCCAATGTTATGATTTGTGTCTCGTGTATTAGGTGTTCATTTACCTTTGACCACATATAATGTAATTACTTGTGTTTGTATATGTGTATAATTAACTGTTGCTTCGTTCTTTCGTTTCGACATGCGTGCATGTTTGTTTGTGTTTTCATTATGTATTTTTTGTGACACGTGGAGATATTGACGTCTCTATTACAAAAGATTGTTGCATGTCATCTTCATAATAATTGATCTGGAAGTGTCTACAGTGTAACATAACATGCTGCTAACTACAGAATTATTAACTGCAGGGGGCTTCCACCCCAGGCGTGCATACCACATAGCAAGTACAAATAATGTACTAATGTATAGAGGGTGAATATGGAGAATTATCCCAATTCACCAAGTCATTGTTTTGAGAATATGCCTTAATGAAGGGTCACAGTTTTGAAAAAGATTTGGAGACTTTCTCCCTAAAACAAATATTTTATTTACTAAAAGTACCTTATTCATAAAAAAGAGCGTCAGTGTTGAATGGCAAGTGTAGCATGTCAAAGTGATTGTCACTTTATTGCTAAGCTCTAAGACAAGTAACACTTTTCGTGGCACCTGCGAATGTGTAGAGGGTTACTGGCATGATTGTGTAGAGGGTTACTGGCATGATTGTGTAGAGGGTTACTGGCATGATTGTGCATGGATGTCGAGATAGTGACGCCAGCGTGGTTTACTACTGCCACGTCGCAAGGAAATGATGAAACACTGAGTGCCTGACTTGTTGCTGCAGGGGCTCGCGTCAACGAAGGTGTCTTTTACTGTCGCCAAATAGCTGCTTTGTTGTTTGTTTGTTTATTTATTCACAGTTGTCGTGTGCTGTCACATTCCGTGTGTTTGAGCGTGTCAAGGTGTGCTTGTGCAGAGTTGAGGGTGTTATATATTTTTTGTCAATATACTCGCCTACCATTGTCACACCGATCGCGAGTTGGACAAATGACGTTCTAACTTAAGGCAAGAGGCGGCTGACGTCGTGTCGACTTCAACTCAAAAATGCTGTATTAAAATTTGTGTTCCGTGCACATGTATATTTTATGTATTGGTTTTGCAAACTGAATATAAGTTACTATTCCAATGAGAATTGTGTTGATTGGCATTCTTGTTTTGTTGGTGCCAGTTTAACCTTTGATGTCATCAAAATAACCATGCATGTCAGAGGTACAAATTTAGTGTTATGTCCAATTTAACCACCAGGGCATTTAACCCTGGACAATAATGTCTTGTAATAATTGGTACTGAAAGAAGTGTTATATTATAAGTTGGTGACATGGCTGAGGATCCGTACTATATGCATGGCTGAGGATCTGCACTATACGTGGCTGAGGATCCATATTATACATGGCTGAGGATTCGTACTATACATGGCTGAGGATCCATACTATACATGGCTGAGGATCCATATTATACATAGCTGAGGATCCATATTATACATGGCTGAGGATTGTACTATACATGGCTGAGGATCCATACTATACATGGCTGAGGATCCATACTATACATGGCTGAGGATCCATATTATACATAGCTGAGGATCCATATTATACATAGCTGAGGATTCGTACTATACATGGCTGAGGATTCATACTATACATGGCTGAGGATCCATATTATACATGGCTGAGGATCCATATTATACAAAACTGAGGATCCTCTTGATAGAGAAAACATTACAACAAACAGGACGTGTTTTAAAACGGATGCAACAATCTGGGTTGACAGTGTCGCCACTCAGTGGGGTGTGTTGAACGAAGTTTATAATATACCTGTAATAGGACTATGGAAGTGTCAAACAGCATAAACTGCGAGAAAGGAAATGATTTAAGTACCGACCACAATATACGTGGATGAGTGTGGCCTTCGCTTAGTGTCGAGTCTTAAAACGACTTAGATATTTCATGGCAGTGAAAGAAAACTATATTCAGCATTTCGCTGTACACACATAGGGCTGGTCTGGAGTGGGCTAAAACGTCACGTATATATGCCAATATCAAGTGCTTGTCACAAATGTCACTGCTTGGGATTGCATGTTTTCACTGTGTTAATTTGAGAAAATGCCTCAAAGATTTATATTGTCTTTATTAATAGAGTTATATTTCGGGTGATTTTGTACCCGTTGCAAGGCGCCGAGACGGTCCCCGACTCGCGCGCACAATGCGCCAATCACGCGCGACCAGCGTCTCGACCAGTCCTGCCATCAAATCCACGTCTAATTCGGCGATTTATCGTCGATGCATTCAGGCATAGCCAGTTCCCGGAAATTGTCGCTGTAGCCCATTGTCACATCGTCTGCGACGCGGCGTGACGAGACTACGGAATAGGGCAGGTTTCGTCGTCGCATTGTCCGAGCTGCGTCCGCCGTCTTCCGCGGACGACGTCGCCGACCGGCGCGATGCTCGCTCGCTGCGTAATTGTTAATTTCCCGCGAAATAATCATTGTTTGTTGGCTACGGCGCCGCGAAAATTCGATATTTATGATCCCCCGATTTGCCGTCGTGGAATATGCCGCGTCGTCCCTTCTTTTGTTACACCAGCTCCATCCGCTGCGCATATCGCTGCCGACGAAGGACCGTCCAAGAAGCGTAGAGAATGTCGATTGCCGTCGTCGGTTTCGCACTGGCGCCAATTTCCAAAGCGAGGCGGCGGCGGCGGCGCGCGAGATTTCCCGCGGGAAATCGGCGGCGCGCGAGCGTGGACAATCTCATTACTCCTCGATCGGTTATTAAACGCATAATTTCATCGGGGTTTCTTTTTAATTTGGTCCTTCGCACCGGGTTGTTGGTCTTCCCCGCGGACCGTTTCAATCAACGAAGTTCACCTGTACCACGATGTGGCGCGCAGCTGGTGGCAGACATGGACGCTTCAAACTGTCGCAGTGTCGCCAAGCAGTCAGGTTTATTGTCATTGATGTCGTTTGTGGTCGGTGCATTTAATTGAATGTCTCTGCTACAGTTCTCGTTGTCAGGCTTTATTATCGTCCTTGCCGATTTATTGTCTTAGCCTTCTCTTACGCCAGTGTGTTTTTCTCTGAAGTCGCAACATAATTCCCCTGACTAACAGAACAACATTTTGTGCGCTTGCGTGCAAACGCTACATACGTGCTTGCGTTGTGCACGTTTGCGTTACATATGTGTGTCATGCGTTTTTGAAGTGGATATTCAGACACCGTCCTTTTATTTAAAGACTAAATGTGTCTTGACGTCCTAGCATGCTCCAGTTTTCGGGTTAGTTTGCGTTCGGTGCAAATTAGGATAATTTTCGCTTCCCTTCGAGCTGAACCTTCAAAAGAACTCAGTCGGCCGCCTCTGGTTAGCTAGAACCGGGACTAGTCTTGTACGGCGACGAGTCCCCGCTAACTCGGCCCGAGTTTACGACGTCGGTGTACCGCGACATCGATTTTGCAATATAGGCGCCGGCTGTAAACCTCGGTGCGGTCGTGCGTGACGCTTCCGGCAGCCAAACAAAAACGCGCAGTCGCCAGGAAATTGTCACGACCCGCGTGACGGTCGAAGCACGCGTCGTCGTGACACCGAGCTGGTCCGTACAGGACGTGACATCGCCTTGATGTCTTCCGCTGTCGACGTCCTGGGGATAGGTCGCCATTTTACGCCTGCGTTCATGGTAGTCAACTGACACTAAATGTCGGTGACTTTTAGACATTTCTGGGTAGAAAGCTTCCTGAAGATTTAGTACCTCTGAGACATTTCCTTCAAGTGTTGCTTACGAAGACTGCCGACTTCAGACCAGCTCTTTTGTATATGTTATTTATTCGTACACGATTTATTGACTTATACACGGCGCGGCTAAATGTACTCGAGCCGATTTTGTGCAGGCGAAAGAAAAAACCGGTATTTCAATTTGTAAAATGTCTATATGTAAGATAAAAATAACATGTTTGATTGATTATTGTGCAATCTTTTATTCACTCCACAAACCAATAGTTTAGTTATGTAGTTAATAAAGGTATATATGCACTTACATTGTACAATTTATAACAAAGCAAACATACCTCCCGACGACTATTTGTCAAAGTCAAAGTGGGTGCTTGGCCTGCGAGTGTAATTGTCACAAATATACATATGTGTGCGTGCGTGCGTCGTGCGTGCGTGTATGTATGTATGTATGTATATATATATATATATGTATGTATGTATGTATGTATGTATGTATGTATGTATGTATGTATATATATATATATATATATATATATATATATATATATATATATATATATATATATATACATGTATATATATATATATATACTATATATATATATATATATATATATATATATATATATATATATATATACACACACATACGTACGTACGTACATACGTACGTACATACATACATACAAGATGGCGTTTCATAAGCGACCGTTCGTCATGAAACGAGACGTGTATATAGGTGTTGTTGTCCGCGTATTGACAGTGATGATGTATCAATTATTTAGTTGCATCACTAATTCCGGGACAAATTCCCCAAACAATGCAGTCGACGTTATCAATGATTATAGCAAAACACGTGAGCGACGCGCGCAAACACCCACGGGCGCAAACACCCACGGGCGCAAACACCCACGGGCGCAGACACCCACGGGCGCAGACACCCACGGGCGCAAACACCCACGGGCGCATACACACCTAATAATAATAATGTTATGCTATTTTACATATTTGGTTATGTAAATATATATACATTATATAATATATATAGTATATATATTATATATATATATATATATATATATATATATATATATATATACATTATATATATATATATATATATATATGTATATATATATATATATATATATATATATATATATATATATATATATATATATATATATATATATATATATATATATATATATATATATATATATATATATATATATATGAAGTACACTCTACAGTGTATATGAAAGAAAAATTATATATATATATATATATATATATATATATATATATATATCAATATATTTTTTTCAAATACGCTGTAGAGTCTACTTCAAACGACATCTGTACAGAAGTCTTCCGAGAAAAAGGGTCGAGAAGTTGGTCTAGTAACATGAAAGCGTCACCGGAGCCAGGTGTAACGGCCAACACCGGAGGCAGGTGTAACGGCCAACACCGGAGCCAGGTGTAACGGCCAACACCGCACACGTCAGATAAAACCGCACAAGTGCCGGATTACTGTTATTCCACCTTCACCGAGGATTGCGTAGGCCCTGTGTAGTTTCGGCCAGCTTTGATGTACGTTGAGCCCGCTACGACGACTTCCCGGCTCAACGCCTCGTCATTGTCTCGGCGACTTTACACGGTCGAGCGCCTGCCGAAGATAGCTCTCACTACGGTCCACGTGCCTCGTCACGACAGCCTGCCCCCGCGCGCACTCATGCGAGCCGTATGATTATAGGCAGCTGAGTATTAATTTTCGTGGCTGCGTCACGCCTGGTTGCCTCCGAAAGCTGCGCGGCGGCGCGTGACGCCGAACGCGCTACGAATGGATTACGGCGCGACACAATAGCTGCACGATCCGTTCGGGCGAACAGGCATCGAAACGGCAAAGGATTGATGTCATAGCTCTATTGCTGACGGACGTGTCAGCGCGTTCTGATATTAATAACTATTTCAGGATTGCGCTTCAAAGGGTGTTCACGCCTCGAACTGCGTGCACTATGTCTAGGCGTCGTCCAGTCGGCGTTAACATTTCATGCTGGTTTGTTCCGCTTAACCGTCATTGTTGATGTGACAGTCGTCGCAACAACAGCAGCGGGCAACAACAACAACAACATCGTCAACAGCAACATGTTTGTTGGCTACGGCGTTACAACAACGTAAACAACAACACTAATAACGATAACACGTCCCATCAATAATCATCACAAATGTGTTAACTTGTAGACTTATTGCTCATAGATTGTATATTCATCGCCATTTAATACATTTGTTTATTTTATGTATGACAAAATGCTTGCATGTGCTCATCGACACGACATGGCAACGCCACCCGCACGCGCACTCACGCACGCACGCACGCACGCACGCACGCACGTGCGCACGCACACACATTTGATCTACATTGGCGAAGTGAATTTGTATATTTTTAGTTATCGCAGATAAATTAATTACGTAACTGAACTGTTGTCTTAACTAAATCGGATAAATTGTACGCGCATCGCGTGATTAACGGATACTGCAATTATCGTACATTTCGCGCCACGCCGTTCATTACGGACGTCGCCATAATGGATACAAATGTCGTCTGCTTCCGCGAGCTTGGACGAACGCGCCGAGTCATCATCGGTAGCACATAGTCAGCAAGTAGCCGGCGAATTGAATGATTGGTGGTAATGCCCGCCTGCATAGGTAATGGGTCGGTGCAGTTTTTCCGCGCGCGTCTTAATCGAAACAGACGTCTCATAACGCTGATTTAGGACTTGGCGTAGCTGCGTCCTGTCGGGCGGCCCACCGTTGCAACAGAGATCACAGTAATAGTTTCACATTGGCCGATAATGTGATGTTACTTTGGTTGCTTGGAAACCGTGTCCTCTGATAAATTGTAAACTTTGACAGTAACTTTTGATTCTTTCATTTAATACCACTCTGAATTTGGATGTCGTTGCGCGATGTGCGATTTTAAAGTCGTTTTTATTTAACCCGAACCGAATATTGATTTAATAATACCAATATTCGTCTACAACAAACAACATTATAATGGTTTCTGTTAGTTCCTACAAGAGGTTCTGTCTTAAGTTTGTTTACTCCACATAGCCCCGTATAGAGGAGTTGTGGGGCGCGTGGCTGGTGCATCAACGTGTAAATAAATACTAACACCAATACTAACACCAATACTAACATTGCACGAGCAAATAACGTATGTGGTGAAAAAACAGTAGGGCAGTTTTTACAATCGGCTGGTGGGGCAAAACTGTACTGATCCATATCGTAGTATTAACTTCGGAGGTTGCTGGATTGTGTTTGACAAGGCCAACGGTTTTTTAATTTTTTTAAGATTGAACAAGATTGCCATCCCAAACAACAAGTTCTAGATGGCAAGTGGACAAGGAAGCCATTATTGAGAGTTCAAAAATTTTCTCATCTACGTGTAGCCCGCCCTTATCATATATCTGTCAATTCAATTTTTAAACATATTCACACTACTAGCATTAACACAATCATTTGGCAGTTTGTTCCATTCATTTATCACCCTCTGTGAGAAAGAGTACTTTCTCATGTCCAACCTACACTGCTCCTTAACTAATGCTGCTTTGTGTCCTCTGGTTCTACTGCCTTCTTTAAGTTTGAAGAACATATTCCTATCAACATCCTCATAACCGTTCACTATTTTAAACACTTCTATTTGGTCTCCTCTTAGTCTCCTGGTATCTAGTGTTGTCAAACCACATTGTAATAAGCGGCTTTCGTAACTAAGGTCTCTCAATTCTGGAATCATTTTAGTTGCTCTTCGTTGTATTCTTTCTAGCTTGTCTATGTCCTTCTTACGATATGGCCTCCATGCTTGCAGTATTCCAAATGTGGTCTAACTATTGCTTTGTAAAGGGGTACAATTAGCTGTTTCTCCTTATACGTGATATTTCTCCTAATAAGCCATAGAACTTGATTTCCTTTCGAAGCAGCAATCCCACATTGCTCTGAAACTTTCATGTCACCACTAAATGTTACTCCTAAGTCCTTTTCTTGTGTGGATCTACCTAGTACAGCATCCCCCATTTTTATTCTTCGTCCATGTTTCCATGTCCTATGTGTATGCATTTACACTTCCCATAATTGAATAACATTTGCCATTTTTCTGACCATTTAACCAGTTTATCTATAGATCATCCTGTAAACTTTGTTTATCTGTATCATTAGTAACATTTCTGAATACTTTTGTCTCATCTGCAAATTTCAGTACTTTGTTAGATATGCCATCTTCCAATTCCAAATCATTTATTTCTATATATATATACATATATACATATATACATATATACATATATATATATATATATATATATATATATATATATATATATATATATATATATATATATATATATATATATATATATATATATATTTATATATATATATATATATATATATATATATATATATATATATATATATATATATATTATAAACAGGATATATATATATATATATATTTATACATATATATATATATATTTATTTATACATATATATATATACATATTTATTTATATATATATATATTATATATATATATATATATATATATATATATATTATAAACAGGATAGGGCCTAATATAATATATATATATATATATATATATATATATATATATATATATATATATATATATATATATATATATATATATATATATATATATATATATATATATATATTTATACATATATATATATATTTATTTATACTATATATATATATATATATATATATATATATATATATATATATATATATATATATATATATATATATATATATATATATAATATTTTCAAGATTTGGACGCGGTGGTTTGATCATGTTTGGATAGCAACAACATAATATGTCCTAATACGCGAACTTGTTGTAAGAGTTGGTTCCATATATTACTGTACTGGTTCGTTCGCGGCGGTCAAGCAACAGTTTCCCACGGAAAGACGACGAAGACCGGCCACGAAACCGAACCCGCCAAAAACAACGACGTGTTGTCGTTGCCGCTTACCGACCACGTGACTGCGTGCTGAGCGCAAACGAAAACAGTAGCGGGCAGGGCATTGAGTGGACGGCGAAGGACAAGGCGGATTTAAGCGCGACCGGACAGCTTGTTTTCACAGGTGACGGAACGCGAGAAAATCCGGACGGCGCGTCACAATGGGTTGGTGTCGCAGCGAAATAATCCGCCCGAAAAGGCGTTTGTGTTCTGTTCGTTAAACCCGGACGTGTTGGTGCGGCGTCACTGGCGCGGCCCGTAACTTGAAGCCGCTGAGAAAACGTTCCGCTTTGATGTACGGCGTTGTTGTGTTTTACTGTGTCGCGTATTGTTTTGAATCGGTGCATTGTTGGTGTAGTCGCGGTCTCTATGGGTCGGCTTTGACGCAGCCACAGACACACGGACAGGGTTCATTCTGCGCAGCTCACTAGATTCGTGCCGCTGTGTAGATCTATAGAAGTAGTCGCTGAAGCGAACAGAAGGATATCGGTCGGTGTGTGTCGCGCTCAACATGAATATCAGATAATTAAATGCCAAACGGTCTTGGATAGCGCGTTGTGTTAGATGGATTACTTTAACTTTCATTTGTACATTTAAAGCTATCGTTACTCCCCCCAGGTATTTATGTATGTTTGTAGGTAGGTAGGTAGGTAGGTATGTAGGTAGGTGCGTATGTACGTGTTCAATAAATATACGCTACTATATCAAATACAGGATATTTTATTTGTAATCCAGAAATAATATTAGTATTACTGAATTGTAAATCTGATATGTAAATATGTATAAAAATACATGTTATGCCAACTAGTTTACACTAACCTCACAAGTCGCAAGACAATCCACAGAGTCGTCTGTTGTGTTGACAGTTGTGTTGACAGTTGTGTTGACAGTTGTACGCGGCGGGAGAGAAAAGAAATGTGCGGATGATTTTAAACTGTGATCCTGGTGCCAATAACAACGGCGTTTTGTCAACTTCATTCGCAACAATAGGCACAAATACATGCATAGACATACCGCCCTGTTGTAGAATCAGTTACTATGTGCATCTGTCGGTAACACCTCTAATGCCACTTCTTCACCATGAGCTGGTGCAGGTTCGAAGAAGAACTCGAATAATGACCATAAAAACAGAAAGACGACCTGTAACATTAACTATCTGAAGACATCACATATTTATCAACACCGCAAGAACTTCTCGGTATTCTAGGAATACACGTCAACATACCAGCGCATGGCCACGTCACGTTAGCAGCCAGACGCGGTATGCCAATGTTAACGTTGTATTATCTTCGTGGCACTGGACCGATCCAGGCAGTAAATATTTAGCGCGGCGGCGCTGTTGGCTCGGCCCCGGCACTCCTGCCCTGCCGAAGCAGTTGGCGAGACGAGCTGTGCATATTCAGGAATACAATTAAATGCACTCTGTCGTTTATCAGGCGCTTATATGTTCGAGTAGCCGATATGACAGAAATATATGCTAGAATAGTATAGCTCACAAACCAATCGCGAAGTTGAAATGGCCAACACGGGTTTATTATTTGCAATGGAGGTTTTGTGTTCTTTCGTTCGGCGGCCGACGGTTTTACAACGCAATGCGTCACTTAATGCGATTTGTCTCGAGCGTCGTTTGCTCGCGAAGACAGCGGGCGACGCGAGCGACGGACAGCTGTAGATTAATTTAGATCTCGTTCGGACGAGCCAGACCCGTTATTTGGTTATTTAATATTAATCTCGCAGCGGTGGAGCCTGGAGTCCGGCTCGCCGGGACACCGCGGGCGATATTACGGCGTCGCGTGTTCCCGGATGATTTATGAGCTCCGTCCAACTCTACGCGATATTAAGGGGATTAGACGACGGGTGCAGTTACGCTTACCGGATAATTGACTCGGCGGGGGCTCGCTGAGTCTAGGTGCTCGCCGAGTCGAGGTTCTCGCCGAGTCTAGGTGCTCGCCGAGTCTAGGTGCTCGCCGAGTCTAGGTTCTCGCCGAGTCTAGGTTCTCGCCGAGTATAGGTTCTCGCCGAGTCGAGGTTCTCGCCGAGTCTAGGTGCTCGCCGAGTCGAAGTTCTCGCCGAGTCTAGGTTCTCGCCGAGTCGAGGTGCTCGCCGAGTCTAGGTTCTCGCCGAGTATAGGTTCTCGCCGAGTCTAGGTTCTCGCCGAGTCTAGGTTCTCGCCGAGTCTAGGTTCTCGCCGAGTTGAGGTTCTCGCCGAGTCGAGGTTCTCGCCGAGTCTAGGTTCTCGCCGAGTCTAGGTGCTCGCCGAGTCTAGGTTCTCGCCGAGTCTAGGTTCTCGCCGAGTATAGGTTCTCGCCGAGTCGAGGTTCTCGCCGAGTCTAGGTTCTCGCCGAGTTGAGGTTCTCGCCGAGTCGAGGTTCTCGCCGAGTCTAGGTTCTCGCCGAGTCTAAGTTCTCGGCGAGTATAGGTTCTCGCCGAGTCGAGGTTCTCGCCGAGTCTAGGTTCTCGCCGAGTTGAGGTTCTCGCCGAGTCGAGGTTCTCGCCGAGTCTAGGTTCTCGCCGAGTCTAGGTGCTCGCCGAGTCTAGGTTCTTGCCGAGTCGAGGTTCTCGCCGAGTATAGGTTCTCGCCAAGTCGAGGTTCTCGCCGAGTCTAGGTTCTCGCCGAATTGAGGTTCTCGCCGAGTCGAGGTTCTCGCCGAGTCTAGGTTCTCGCCGAGTCTAGGTGCTCGCCGAGTCTAGGTTCTCGCCGAGTCTAGGTTCTCGCCGAGTATAGGTTCTCGCCGAGTCGAGGTTCTCGCCGAGTCTAGGTTCTCGCCGAGTCGAGGTTCTCGCCGAGTCGAGGTTCTCGCCGATTCGAGGTTCTCGCCGAGTCTAGGTTCTCGCCGAGTCTAGGTTCTCGCCGAGTCTAGGTTCTCGCCGAGTCGAGGTTCTCGCCGAGTCGAGGTTCTCGCCGAGTCTAGGTTCTCGCCGAGTATAGGTTCTCACCGAGTCGAGGTTCTCGCCGAGTCGAGGTTCTCGCCGAGTCGAGGTTCTCGCCGAGTCGAGGTTCTCGCCGAGTCGAGGTTCTCGCCGATGCGATTGCGGCGAACTCGCCCTGTATCTGTCCGAAGCCGTCGCGGTCAGTTGCGAAGGATTAGTTCGTCTAATTGACCCGTTATGGCTGATACGTTTGACCTGTCACGCGTCGTGTTGTTTGATGAAAGGTCGTAGGATCTCCAAACGATGGAACATCTGCTAGATTGCCCCTCGTACCAGAACCATGCAGACCAGACGACTTGTGTCAGAGTCTGTGTGCTGCAGTGGCGTGGAAAAGTATAGTGACACGAGAAGAAGAAGAAGAAGATGATGAAGAAGAAGAAGATGATGAAGAAGAAGAAGAAGATGAAGATGAAGATGAAGATGAAGATGAAGATGAAGATGAAGATGAAGAAGAAGAAGATGAAGAAGAAGAAGAAGATGATGATGATGAAAGGTCGTTCACAAAAATACAGTACGAGATGAAATAATTTTCTTGTTACTGTGAAGCCTTTCTACTGCGTACAACCTTGTAGCTACGACTGGAGCTACACAATTAATACACCGAAGCGTAGGTACATTACGTAGGCACAAACGCACCACTATTTCATAATTAATATGGCTCATCAAAAAGTCTGCGATTGTTCATCGAGTCCGAGAGACGGTTTGTCGCAATGTTCATGTGAACATGTTTTTGGCCATTCCATTTTGTTCATAACGTGAACGTTTAACTGAAAGCGATGACGTGCGATGACGGCTCCAACGCCGAATACGGCGGCCGATTTCTTCCGACAGGTTTTTGTATTGATTCGCTACACTGATCGAGCGAACGACGAAACAATATATTTTATAGTTTGTGTCGAGGATGAATTAATCCCAATACCAAAGTTGTCTTGACTCAAAACTATTTCCCCCCACAACTAAAATCAAGAACATGGTGCGCTTAAATCAATATTTATTATAAATTTAATCATATAATAACTTACAATTATCACAAGAGTTCATGTGCGATAAATCATAAAATCAATCTTTCATTACTTGCAATTATCACAACACAATCTCATACAAAATCATTCACCAACTTGAATACATTAATACATTAAGTGTCTACTCTTATCACACAAATTGCACGTCCACAAGACTAAAAAAATATTTATATTAAGTGTCTACAGCCCATATTGTTTCATGATAATTAAAGTCATGGGGTGTCTGCTATCACTTTCATCATGTAATAACTTGTAATTATAAAAAAGTCACATTTAAAATAAGTCTGTTTCATCTTCATGATGGCTAGCTGCATTAAATATAGTTTCTTAAAGTCAAACTTTTTGGTGCATACTAGTTCATATGTCAATTTAAATTTAAGTTCATATAACATTTTTACAACACACATACATGTTCTGGTTAATGTGCAATAACATGTTCTGGTTAATGTGCAATAACATGTTCTGGTTAATGTGCAATAACATGTTCTGGTTAATTATGAAATAACATGTTCTGGTTAATGTGCAATAACATGTTCTGGTTAATGTGCAATAACATGTTCTGGTTAATGTGCAATAACATGTTCTGGTTAATGTGCAATAACATGTTCTGGTTAATTATGAAATAACATGTTCTGGTTAATGTGCAATAACATGTTCTGGTTAATGTGCAATAACATGTTCTGGTTAATGTGCAATAACATGTTCTGGTTAATGTGCAATAACATGATAAAAAACATTTAAAAAATCCATTGAAAAGTTTGGGATCAAACGATAATTTTTTTCTCTGAAGTGGGTGAAAGGATTTACTTATGTGTATCGTGTGTTGTTACCCAACAAAATAAATAAATAATAAACTATACTACGAGGACAAATTAGCAACATGTCAAAGCCACTAAACAAAGGCGGGTCAGTGATACTTGTATTGAAATCTCAGTGTCTTGAGAAGAGAGTTGTGTGTTTTGTTGTTGAAGAGGCCGATCATGATTAACTCAGTGCCTTGAGAAGAGAGCTGTGTGTTGTTGAGGCAGCTGACCATGATTAACTCAGTGCCTTGAAAAAAGAGCTGTGTGTTTTGTTGTTGAAGAGGCCGATCATGATTACCCAGTGCCTTTATGAGAGACTTATCATGATTAACCCAGTGCCTCGATGAGAGACTTATCATGATTAACCCAGTGCCTTGATGAGAGACTTATCATGATTACCCAGTGCCTTGATGAGAGACTTATCATGATTAACCCAGTGCCTCGATGAGAGACTTATCATGATTAACCCAGTGCCTCGATGAGAGACTTATCATGATTAACCCAGTGCCTCGATGAGAGACTTATCATGATTAAACCAGTGCCTCGATGAGAGACTTATCATGATTAACCCAGTGCCTTGATGAGAGACTTATCATGATTAACCCAGTGCCTCGATGAGAGACTTATCATGATTAAACCAGTGCCTCGATGAGAGACTTATCATGATTAACCCAGGAATCACTTCATGTTTTTCATTAATTCGTAAATTTATAACGAAATAAATATAAACACATACCATTTTCTTGCAGAATAACATATAATAGATGTTATTCTTGCAGAATAACATATAGTAGATATTATCCTGACACATATTTGCTAATTGTGAACTTTCTTGCATAAGAACAGACATACATACACATTTATAAGGGGGGTAAGATATCCAGTGTGGGGGAGATGTCCAGGGGGAGATACCGTGCCACACCAGGCAGTCCAGCGCTAGGAAGTCCCTGCGTGTGTTTAAACAATATTGAATTGTTAATTTATTAATATGTGCGCTTAATAACATCGGTAAATAAGGCACAGCAATAGTGGTTGCACGTTTATCTATTTACAAACACGTGACCCTAGAATAACATGGGTAAATAAGGCACAGCAATAGTGGTTGCACGTTTATCTATTTGCAAACACGTGACCCTAGAATAACATGGGTAAATAAGGCACAGCAATAGTGGTTGCACGTTTATCTATTTGCAAACACGTGACCCTAGAATAACATGGGTAAATAAGGCACAGCAATAGTGGTTGCACGTTTATCTATTTACAAACACGTGACCCTAGAATAACATGGGTAAATAAGGCACAGCAATAGTGGTTGCACGTTTATCTATTTGCAAACACGTGACCCTAGAATAACATGGGTAAATAAGGCACAGCAATAGTGGTTGCACGTTTATCTAATTGCAAACACGTGACCCTAGAATAACATGGGTAAATAAGGCACAGCAATAGTGGTTGCACGTTTATCTATTTGCAAACACGTGACCCTAGAATAACATGGGTAAATAAGGCACAGCAATAGTGGTTGCACGTTTATCTATTTGCAAACACGTGACCCTAGAATAACATGGGTAAATAAGGCACAGCAATAGTGGTTGCACGTTTATCTATTTGCAAACACGTGACCCTAGAATAACATGGGTAAATAAGGCACAGCAATAGTGGTTGCACGTTTATCTATTTGCAAACACGTGACCCTAGAATAACATCGGTAAATAAGGCACAGCAATAGTGGTTGCACGTTTATCTATTTGCAAACACGTGACCCTAGAATAACATCGGTAAATAAGGCACAGCAATAGTGGTTGCACGTTTATCTATTTGCAAACACGTGACCCTAGAATAACATCGGTAAATAAGGCACAGCAATAGTGGTTGCACGTTTATCTATTTGCAAACACGTGACCCTAGAATAACATCGGTAAATAAGGCACAGCAATAGTGGTTGCACGTTTATCTATTTGCAAACACGTGACCCTAGAATAACATCGGTAAATAAGGCACAGCAATAGTGGTTGCACGTTTATCTATTTGCAAACACGTGACCCTAGAATAACATCGGTAAATAAGGCACAGCAATAGTGGTTGCACGTTTATCTATTTGCAAACACGTGACCCTAGAATAACATCGGTAAATAAGGCACAGCAATAGTGGTTGCACGTTTATCTATTTGCAAACACGTGACCCTAGAATAACATCGGTAAATAAGGCACAGCAATAGTGGTTGCACGTTTATCTATTTGCAAACACGTGACCCTAGAATAACATCGGTAAATAAGGCACAGCAATAGTGGTTGCACGTTTATCTATTTGCAAACACGTGACCCTAGAATAACATCGGTAAATAAGGCACAGCAATAGTGGTTGCACGTTTATCTATTTGCAAACACGTGACCCTAGAATAACATCGGTAAATAAGGCACAGCAATAGTGGTTGCACGTTTATCTATTTGCAAACACGTGACCCTAGAATAACATCGGTAAATAAGGCACAGCAATAGTGGTTGCACGTTTATCTATTTGCAAACACGTGACCCTAGAATAACATCGGTAAATAAGGCACAGCAATAGTGGTTGCACGTTTATCTATTTGCAAACACGTGACCCTAGAATAACATCGGTAAATAAGGCACAGCAATAGTGGTTGCACGTTTATCTATTTGCAAACACGTGACCCTAGAATAACATCGGTAAATAAGGCACAGCAATAGTGGTTGCACGTTTATCTATTTGCAAACACGTGACCCTAGAATAACATCGGTAAATAAGGCACAGCAATAGTGGTTGCACGTTTATCTATTTGCAAACACGTGACCCTAGAATAACATCGGTAAATAAGGCACAGCAATAGTGGTTGCACGTTTATCTATTTGCAAACACGTGACCCTAGAATAACATCGGTAAATAAGGCACAGCAATAGTGGTTGCACGTTTATCTATTTGCAAACACGTGACCCTAGAATAACATCGGTAAATAAGGCACAGCAATAGTGGTTGCACGTTTATCTATTTGCAAACACGTGACCCTAGAATAACATCGGTAAATAAGGCACAGCAATAGTGGTTGCACGTTTATCTATTTGCAAACACGTGACCCTAGAATAACATCGGTAAATAAGGCACAGCAATAGTGGTTGCACGTTTATCTATTTGCAAACACGTGACCCTAGAATAACATCGGTAAATAAGGCACAGCAATAGTGGTTGCACGTTTATCTATTTACAAACACGTGACCCTAGAATAAGTCACAATAATCAACTTTAACGGTATAATCAGTTGCCGCAGTAAGCGTTTGGCTCCGCAAGACAAATCTTTGGCGGTAGGAGAAAGTGGTGTTAGTTGAGCCATTTTTTATTCTTTTTGTTGTCTAGGGCGCAATATTATTCTAATGTCAAAATTATTTTTACTCACATAAACTATAATTATTGGGAGATCAGTTTATACTAAGATACTATATCTAGCATGCATAGATCATTTTATATAGCTAATTCAAGTAGGATTGGTAAGCTTGCACAACTAACACTTGGTGTGGGGTAAGTTGAGGTACAGTGTAGTGTAAGTCGTGTAAATGCTTTATTTGTATAATCTACGTATGCCTTGTACCAAAAAAAATGCATAGCAACTCAGCCAACACATTTACCCAGGTCTCTGACAAGTCTACACGCTTAATTGATAAGTCCACACAATTAATTAATATAGACTTATAGACCAATCGCAACCAGTGTATCTAACTGCTAATATGTTGCCTTGTAGCTATCCTATGCCCTACTTTGCTCGAAAAAATTAATTCCTCGATGTGTTTTGGGGTAAAGAACATTCGTCTTCGTTTTTTAACCGCTGCTCAATTAACCCTCCTTTGGGCCTTGGGTGGCTCAACTAGCCCTGTTTCAACAATTAAGCTTATTTCATTAACTTTTCATTACTGCGCACAGTGATGTAAATAATCTTCTCCCTTGTGCATAGTTAAACCATTTGTAAGTGCATAAACAATAAAGTCTGGTCATATGCGTTGACAGTTTTCACACCAGCAGACATTAATCACAATTACCAAGTTTCGAAAAACGTCAAAAAACATACTTTTAGCTGACATTTATGTTGGAGGAGGAACTTCACATTGAGTAAATGACATCATTATCCAGCCGTCGTTGTTGTGCTGCCGACACAGCCAGCCTATAGTGTTGGTGATACAGACAAGAAGCTATCCGTCAAAAAAAATGTCCAGCGTACATCATTGGCTAAAGGGAAGATTAATGATGCGTAATGAATAATAAATGTACTGCTGATCGCAATGTGATGCCATAATGAAGAATTAGGGGAAATCCCAGAAACAATAATGTCCACTTTTAAGTATAATGGTAAATACAATATTGTTTGTACAATTAATGTAGCTTTCGGTTGCCCGTGTTCCATTCTGGTGTTATACCGTTTAGCTATGATTAGTGGTAAGAACATTTAACACCGTTTTCAAACAAATACACCTATTGTAGAAAGTACATTGCGACTAAGAACTGTCGTCCGGACCCGCGCTTGAGTCTATAATTGTTTGGGTGTTAGTGGAATCACGGATGTCGCTTGTTTTTTCCTGAATTCTTCACGTTGCCATGGCAATGCTAACCGTCGGTTGAAAGTCATTTTGTATTTCTCGAGGCGCGTCTGCGTCGTTTCACACTGCCGGTTTGGCAGACACGGAGGCAGCGGAGTTATCATTATTTTGTTCTGGGTTGATGGTATAGATGAATACTGCAATTGCTTTTGAAATGCCCTTTCAAGGAGTTTTGGCACCCTGAGTCCTGACAAATGGCTATGATCGGATAAAGGACTCGTCTGCGGGTTACAACACTCGTTCATTGGATTAAAGTTCTAGTTGCATCACATGCACAGTCAGTGATGGAAGGATACCCAATGTACGAAGACAAAATCCGATTTACTTAGGCGACAAAAACGGAGAGTAAAGTCACCGGCATCACATTCAACACATTCCTAAATTCAACCCATTGAAATCTCGCTTGATCTCGCGTTCTATGCGTCACAACGTATGTTTACGACAATAACGATAGAGAGTATTGTCTGAGCAAAATATATTTTAATAATATTATATTCAATTCAATTATTTAATGCAGACACAAATACACATATAATGGTACACATATAGGTCCACATACTCATTCACGACAGTTCACAAAATAATTTAAAAAAACGAAGAGTAGTCACCGGCAGCAAATTCAACCCATTCCTAAATTCAACGTTTGTTCGGACGTTCAGTATTCGAAAGTTGTTCACTCGAAACAACTTTTCTAATAATTTTGTTTCATTCAATTAAAGAAGTAACTGTTTGTGAATAGGCATATCGATTTCTTGCAAAAATATTTCTTCAGATGTTTGTGGAAACGGCATATTCTATTAAGTAGGCTGAATTTTATGCCGACCAGTATATCTTTTATGTAGATTTTCTCGAGAAAACGAAATTGCAGGATTTGAAGAAAACGCCACCGGGTGAATGACATTGCGACAATCGACGTGGACACAGTTTGTGTTAACGACTCGTATAATTGTGCGATCTGTGTGAAATGTCTCTCTTACTCTTTGCACTGATTTCAATAGGAAAATCAATTGCAAGTGAACGAGCGAGACTCCGCTAGAGAAAATATTCACTTCCGTTGTAGGCGACTCGAGTTACGCCCGAGGAGCGGCCACACACTCCCCCCACGCCAGGCTTCGGCGCAGGCAGATCGCGGCAAATGGAAGCGGCAGACGACAGATACTTGGCCCGCCAACCGGTTGTTGTATCGGGTGCACGACACGTGTAATATGAGTGTGATCGGAGATTAATCGAATGCAGCGTGACATCTCATCTTGACGTCGCAAAACGGGTAATTTCGGTTAATTAGACAGCGCCGATTTGAACGTCCTGCTGTCAGGCGGTGGCGTTGAAGCCGGGCTGCGTCCGGGCGGCTGGCAGCCAACTCGAAGCCGTCTGTTGTCTCAGTAGCACCGTTGGCGGCAGTTTCCGTCGCTTCACTGCTATGTTTGGATATGTTGGTGCTGATTTGACTTGTATTATTGGACATTTTGGAGATGGTTGGGTTTTTATGGTGGGACGTGTTAAATAGATGATTTCACGTGTATGGTTGGATACATCGACGGCGTGTTTGGGGCATTAGCTCGTGCCCCTTTGACTTAAGTTTTTTATATGTAACCTGTTGCTCCACTACATGGTATAGCATGATAAAAATTAAACTAAATTTGCCTCCCCCCGATATCCCCCTTTGCCCCCCTTGGCCTCCCCCTTTGCGAGCCCTATATACGAAACTGGGATTCTGTGATTGGACATGCTAGAGATACCTTAACTTATACGGTTGGATAGGCTGGAGATGGTTTAACTTCTATGATTGGATAGGCTGGAGATGGTTTAACTTCTATGGTTGGATAGGCTGGAGATGGTTTAACTTCTATAGTTGGATAGGCTGGAGATGGTTTAACTTCTATGGTTGGATAGGCTGGAAATGGTTTAACTTCTATGGTTGGATAGACTGGAGATGGTTTAACTTCTATGGTTGGATAGGCTGGAGATGGTTTAATTGATATGATTGGATAGACTGGAGATGGTTTAACTGATATGGTTGGATACGCTGGAGATGGTTTAACTTCTATGGTTAGATAGGCTGGAGATGGTTTAACTGATATGGTTGGATAGACTGGAGATGGTTTAACTGATATGGTTGGATACGCTGGAGATGGTTTAACTTCTGTGGTTGGATAGGCTGGAAATGGTTTAACTTCTGTGGTTGGATAGGATGGAGATGGTTTAATTTCTATGGTTGGATAGGCTGGAGATGGTTTAACTTCTATGGTTGGATAGGCTGGAAATGGTTTAACTTCTATGGTTGGATAGGCTGGAGATGGTTTAACTTCTATGGTTGGATAGACTGGAGATGGTTTAACTTCTATGGTTGGATAGGCTGGAGATGGTTTAATTGATATGATTGGATAGACTGGAGATGGTTTAACTGATATGGTTGGATACGCTGGAGATGGTTTAACTTCTATGGTTGGATAGGCTGGAGATGGTTTAACTGATATGGTTGGATATACTGGATATGATTTAACTTCTGTGGTTGGATTGGCCGGAGATGGTTTAACTGATATGGTTGGATAGACTGGAGATGGTTTAACTTCCATGGTTGGGTAGGCTGGAGATGGTTTAACTTCGGACCACTGTATACTGCGATATGCAACTAAGACTGTAAAAGTGACGCCATCTGCAATTGTCCCCGCTTTACTCTTTAGTCGAGTTGGACTGGGTCCTACACAAGTCACTCCAAGACAAGACAAGGCTATAGCGTTACACTACCAGCACCAGTCACTCCAAGACAAGACAAGACAAGACAAGACTAACGTTACACTACCAGCACCAGTCACTCCAAGACAAGACAAGACAAGACTAACATTACACTACCAGCACCAGTCACTCCAAGACAAGACAAGACAAGACAAGACTAACGTTACACTACCAGCTCCAGTCACTCCATAAATAAACAAGCGTCATTCATCGAAATAATCGAGTGGGAATGCAAACATTGCCCCGAAACTCAACCCACACGGTACCAACCCTCCACCCACACGGCACCAACCCCCACCCACACGGCACCAACCCTCCACCCACACGGCACCAACCCTCCACCCACTCGGCACCAACCCCCACCCACAAGGCACCAACCCCCACCCACAAGGCACCAACCTTCCACCCACTCGGCACCAACCCCCACCCACACGGCACCAACCATCCACCCACACGGCACCAACCCTCCACCCACACGGCACCAACCCTCCACCCACTCGGCACCAACCCCCAACCACAAGGCACCAACCCCCACCCACAAGGCACAAACCTTCCACCCACTCGGCACCAACCCCCACCCACGCGGCACCAACCATCCACCCACACGGCACCAACCCTCCACTCACACGGCACCAACCCCCACCCACACGGCACCAACCCTCCACCCACACGGCACCAACCCTCCACCCACTCGGCACCAACCCCCACCCACACGGCACCAACTTTCCACCCACTCGGCATCAACCCTCCACCCACTCGGCACCAACCCCCACCCACAAGGCACCAACCTTCCACCCACACGGCACCAACCCTCCACCCACTCGGCACCAACCTTCCACCCACACGGCATCAACCCTCCACCCACACGGCACCAACCCCCACCCACACGGCACCAACCCCCACCCACACGGCACCAACCCTCCACCCACACGGCACCAACCCTCCATCCACACGGCACCAACCCTCCACCCACACGGCACCAACCCCCCCACACACGGCACCAACCGTCCACTCACACGGCACCAACCCTCCACCCACACGGCATCAACCCTCCACCCACACGGCACCAACCCCCACCCACACGGCACCAACCGTCCACTCACACGGCACCAACCCTCCACCCACACGGCATCAACCCTCCACCCACACGGCACCAACCGTCCACTCACACGGCACCAACCCTCCACCCACACGGCATCAACCCTCCACCCACACGGCACCAACCGTCCACTCACACGGCACCAACCCTCCACCCACACGGCATCAACCCTCCACCCACACGGCACCAACCGTCCACTCACACGGCACCAACCCTCCACCCACACGGCACCAACCCTCCACCCACACGGCACCAACCCTCCACCCACACGGCACCAACCCCCACACACACGGCACCAACCGTCCACTCACACGGCACCAACCCTCCACCCACACGGCATCAACCCTCCACCCACACGGCACCAACCCTCCACCCAAATCCACTCGGCCACGAGTCCATCAGCGGCTTCAAGTCGAGTTTACAACATCGCCTTTGTCTGCGGCGTCCGACAATACACGTGTCGGCCATTGTTGAAGTCCGTGTTTTCTACAGCAAGCGCCGGGCGGGCGGCGGTGCAGTCTTTATAGCTGTTGTAATTCCCGGAACCAGCACCGACGCGAGCAATGTTTACGACGCCGCGCCCCGTCGAGTTGGCTGTCATCAACCCGACAGGTGACGCCGTTTAGTTTGATAAACCGCCGTCAACGCGCTAGTGTCGCGAAGGATACAGCTTACGTCATCACCATTGCGTGTAGTGGCGCCATTTGTAGTGGCTGTTCAACAAGCACCTGTTTCCTCTGTTCCGGTGTTTCACTATTTTCACTTAGTCTCACACATATATTCATTCCATAGTTTCGATTGTAGCTCACAATTATAAAATGTGTTGCATTCTGGTTTCTTCTTCGCTGGAACATGGTTATGAACATCCGGCTTGTTTATGAACATCAGGCTTGTTTATGAACATCAGGCTTGTGCATGACTTCGAGGTTTATTCTTTTCTCAAATGTATTCACGAATGTCAAGTCTGCGGGATTATGGTGTCATCTTCTTTAAAATACGAAATATATGGGAGCATGATTTCTTTGCATAACATGTTCATGAATTTCGCCGTCAAGCAGAGAGTGACACCCCTTACAGCAGTGAAGCCTTTATGTGGCCTGTGAACCCACACAACTGCATTGTAGGCCCCCGCCAACGGGTGTTTTCCAAATAATCCCACCTTGATTCTTTTGTTTTAACTGTAAATTTTTTTCAGAAATCCCCGGCAGAGCCCGCCTTTTTAAAACAGTGAGGATGGGTCTGTTTCCTGCGGTTGTTACTTCCGATTTCCACATTACTGTAGTGTGCGTCACTTTAGTGCATATCGCTGTGTCCGTGTCGTCCGTGCGGTCCGTGTCGTCCGTGCGGTCCGTGTCGTCCGTGCGATCCGTGTCGTACGTGCGATCCGTGTCGTCCGTGCGGTCCGTGTCGTCCGTGTGGTCCGTATCGTCCGTGCGATCCGTGCGGTCCGTGTCGTCCGTGCGATCCGTGTCGTCCGTGCGATCCGTGTCGTCCGTGCGATCAGTGTCGTCCGTGTCGTCCGTGTCGTCCGTGCGCTCCGTGTCGTCCGTGTCGTCCGTGCGGGCCGAGCCGATCTACAACTGGTCTGCCGTCGGTGAAACCGAAACATAAAACCCTTCACTCAAGTAGTGACTGCTGATAAAACTTAACGTTTAATTCAAATGGGCTTTCTATAAAAAGTGCACATCATTTAAACCTTTAGTGTAATTATGTAAGTACATGTTATATAAAACAAACGTTGAGCCAAAAAGTGCATACATGCTTAAAACATGCTTAAAACATACTTAAAACATGGAGCCCCGCGTTGAAATGTCCCAACCCGTGTAGCATAACACGTGTGTCGTACATTACTAGGCGCTTGTGTGTCAGGTGGGGGGGATCGGCCAAAATATTTGTTAATGAGCGCGTAGCTGATGACGTAACGCTATGCGCGTAAGCGTGTGAAAAAGTACTCGTGTAAATTACGCGCGGGGGTGGGGGGGTGGGGGGTTGGGGGTGGGGGAACCAGTACTTTGATTGAAATATATCCAGTAGTAAACAGCGTAATGCAGTCGCCGATGACGTTCTACCCGGATGTTGTTACCAGATGACGTCATACGATTAGCATTGAAGCGCGGCTTACTGCTTCCGGTTGTCACGCGACGGACGCCGGTCTAGGTAATCGATCCGACTCGAGCGGCGATTGTTGGCGAGCGTGACACGCGTCTCGGGGGCTCTAACGCCATATCGCAAACTGTCGCTTTGTCACCAACTCTAATGGCACACTTGTCCAAGTTGTCGCCGCATGACGTCACGGCGGACAACAACGATTTAAGTCGGCTTTGTCCGGTCGGCGAGAGAATCGCGCGGCACGTGTCACGAGACTAAAACAAAGTAGTTTCGGGGAAACTCGACGAGAGTGAGGGAAGTGAGGGAAGTGAGGGAAGTGAGGGAAATTAGGGAAGTTAGGGAAGTTAGGGAAGTGGGGGAAGTGAGGGGAGTGAGGGAAGTGGGGGAAGTGGGTGAAGTGGGGGGAGTGAGGGAAGTGAGTGAAGTGGGGGAAGTGGGGGAAGTGGGGGAAGTGAGGGGAGTGAGGGAAGTGAGTGAAGTGGGGGAAGTGAGGGAAGTGAGGGAAGTGGGGGAAGTGAGGGAAGTGGGGGAAGAGTGGTCTGGACTACTGGCAGGAGTCGGAGTTACGCGCAGGGCCCTCTAGCGGTCGTTTTCGCGAATTACGATATCCGATTATAATCGAGCTAGCGTGTGTATATGTTTGTTATGTTACTCATCCTAGACGCATCTCGGGCGTCAAACTTTCAGGAAAGATCCGTAGCACGTTTTTTTAGAAGTCAACGCACTATTACCTTTCTCCGGTAGAATTACCCTTCGTAGATTGTTCGCAACGCTATGTGTGTGTTTTCGATGATAGTGTTGCGAACAATCTACGAAGGGTAATTCTACGGAGTGAAAGGTAACGTGTGTTTTCGATTATTGTTCCAAGTTACGTGAACAGTTCCCTGCCGTTTCTATGTATGCAGCGCCCTCTGGCACATAATACCGAACTGATCAATGGACGGTTTACGTAACATTCATAGAAAGCACACGTAATGTTGCAAACAACGTGTACGTACTAACTACGAAATACCTTCAACTAACTACGAAGTTATTCCGTCCAGAGGATGGGTATTTTTGTAAGTTGTATTACTGTTTTTTTTTAATATTCCTATATTAAACGGATACTCAGTCACACGAGAATCGAATCGACTGGTCCGAGTTGTTTCCACTGCTGAAAGGTGAAACATATTTGACGTTAGCGAAAGCAGAAGCTTTGACAAAAAGCAATCATAACTGCTATAATCCTCTCATTAGAACGTCCCACCAACTCGCTATGTTAGGGAAACTTTGTCACGAACCAGTTATGTGTGTTGTAGAGCCTTCCTGACCTGGACGTGAACGTTGACAATGGATAAACTATGTTCTTGAAATGTTTTCTTTTTTAACATAATTTTTGCTGGTATTTCTTCTTTCTTCAAAGAATTGCATCTGTATTCGACAGAAGCAGACGAATCGTTACACAATCGCCGTCAGTACACGTGGCATCCTTTAGATGAACCCACGCACGACGTGCTGTACATTGCATGCTGAGATTACAAATGTTTAAATATGGAAATGGGACGTTACAATCCATTAGCCGTCGAGTGTTGATGGGAACGCACAAGGCCAGGTCCCGCTTCCCGCGATAACAGCGCGCGTAGCGGGGACAATGGAAATTATCGGCTGGTCATTGAAGAGGGAGCGTGATTTCGGCCAAGTGGATACTTGTGGCCATTCGAGTGGTCAACTCGTCTCCCGTGTGAGCGAGACTGGACACCGCTCTCCGGGAACGTCTCATTCGTTCTTGATTGCTCCGAGAAATATCGCGGAGATTGCACGCCGTGCGAGGACCAACTCATCGGAGACACTTCTCCTTTACAAAGTTCCACTGGTATTTTGTATCACATTTGCGGCTATTTATATTAGCATATTTTGGCAATACGTATATATATATATATATATATATATATATATATATATATATATATATATATATATATATATATATATATATATATATATATATATTCCGCGTTCACCTAAGAGGGTGTATTTTCGATCATCTCCATTCATGAGGACAATATGTTGATTGAACTGGTCCCTTACGCACAACTAATTAATATTCCCTAACGGCAAAGTGATGTGTGTCTAAGTATGATACATGATTCAGCCAGTGAACGATGTTTGTTTCTAGCGGTCACTGGTTTAATAGTGTACGTCAAAGTAAAACTGCGCTGCTACTACTTTTCAGCTCGAGCAACGACTGCTTTATGGTCGGACATTGTGACATTGATATTTATTAGTATTTTAAGACATTTCAATAATATCTGCGCAAAACGTGTTACTACATTATCCTTCGTCTACTTATATATTCGAAAATACACAATATTTGGCGACGAAAATAACTAAATTGTGCAACATATAAATATTAATAATATATAAACTACTTCTATTACGCTAAAATCCTCGGGAGACCCAAGCTTGGCAGCGCACCAAAACAAAAGGGGTTAAGTCGTTCATAATCGATAAGCAGTTTTAGTTGCCAACTGTTGGATTGGTACACTGAGGAGCTGTCGAGGATAAGCCAGTTTAAACAGGTGGGTTTTTAGTTTATGGCGAAATGTTGTTATATTTCCTACAGACACTAACAGGGAGTGAGTTCCACAGAATCGGCGCAGCAACTGAAAAAGCTCTAGTTTCGTCATTTGTCTTAACACTGGGAAAAAAAGTAGATTAGAATTACATGATCCAATTATAAGCTGAACTGTATATTTTTGCATGTTAATAAATCAGGTAATGGAATTCGCCGTACAACTCTTTTAATATAATATATTCATAAACAGTGACTACTTAAGAACCTCAAATGTGCATCCCTTAATGTCTAGGTGCTTGTTGGTGTCAAGTTATAATTCCACGCGTTCCATGGATGACATACCAAACGGCGCCAAGGCTGGTCGACAGAATAAACATTCGTTTGGAAACGGATAATTAATTAATTAAATGAACAATTCATATTGACCAGTACGAATGTGGACGTTGTAACGTCAACAACTGTAGACAGTTAATGAGACGATGACGCAACAACGTAGACGATTTGATTTTTCAAAACGGTCCAATACACGTATGCTCACACGTCCGCACGCAACCACGCACACACGCACGCACGCACACACGCACGCACGCACGCACGCGAACGCATACATGTGTAGTAATTTTATTTGTTACAAATTAAAAAGAATAAAGCGAAAGGTTTATTAAAGACCACTGTGACAAATTGAACTAATAAAACACAGTTAAACAGGTGAAAATGTAGACAATTTTGACACAACCCCTATGTAGCAGCGCGGATATTTACTATCACATACAACATTAAAGTATTGGCCGCTGGAAACAAATAGTGTTCATCGACTGTAAGTGTGTCGTACGTAAAAATAAATAATTTTGCCTTACATAGGAAAGAACTAACATATATTATATACTCTAATCATTATGTCTGATTGTCTATGTACTTAATTCAGCATGTCGAATAAAATAACTCATGTCGGTTAAATGCATCTTTCGTAGCGACGCTTCCCATTGGATGATACCGCAACTTCACTTTTGAAGATGTGGTTCCACCAGGGCTACTGACAATATGACCACTGGTCAACGGGGCTGGTTAAATGGATATGGTTCTACACTTAGCCAAAATGCGAGAGGGAGTGAAAGTTGATGTGAGTTTACCACGCACTCGGCGCGCGCTACGTCGAGGTGACGCGCCAACGCTTGCGCAATGGCGTCGTCGACACGTGCGGCGCCCGCAGCGACCCCTGACGACTCGGGTACTCGACCGGCCGCCCACGCGTGACGTACCGCGCGGTGACAAACTTTCATCTTTCGCTGTTTGTCTTAGCGCAGCGATAAAACAGCGACGCCAAATTTCCAAGCGACCGAAGCCGTCCGTTTGATGTCCCACCGCCAGCGGCCTCGAGCGGCCCGCGTTTTTGTCGCGTTATTGATGGCGCCTTTGTCGTTGCACGTGCCGCCATGTTGGTTATTCACAAACCGTTTTGCGTCGGCGAACCGGAGCGACACCTGTGGCGGTGGCTGGTATTTGTTAGATATACTTACAGGGCGGGTGTCTAACCGTCAGACCCCACCCATTTTGACGATTGTTGTTCGCCGTCTTTGTTGTCTGTTGGGTCATCGACATGTTCTGTCAGCGACAAAGCGTCACTTATCGCGTCTCGTCGGGTCAGGTTTTTTGCCAATCGACAGTACATTAGACGAGAGAGCATATCATAAGTAATGCTGAGGAGATGAATTTATTATTTCAACGAGACGCACAAAGTAACAAAAACATCAAGAGTCCGAAACGATGCCGCATTTCGAGTTCTAAAACTGCCGACTGAGCCGCGAAAACGTTCTTTTGTACACGTGCATTAAAGATGTAACTTATATTAATGTATTAAATAGTAATGTAACGCCTTTCTCTCTATGCCACGGCACGAGCGCACCTCTAACATCATAAATAACCTTTGTTCTGTGTGTAATTATATAGGACGTGTAACAAATGTACGGCGCGCGTCTTTGCCGCTTGCGAACATGGATTTTAAATACAAAAAACGCAATAAAACTAAACTTATTAGGCAAAATTAGTTTACTGAAATGCATTTCTGAAACATTCATTCAAATGCATATTATAGTGTACAGTATATGCATATAGTTATTTTTTTTTACTACACAAGCACTGTACATAATTATTAAGTATTCATCTGTGTAATCGACTGCTAATAACCCACAAGTGTTGGATCGCACAAATGTACAATATTCGGACAGTGCATAGTCCACCTTGCTGTGCGTGCGTGCGTGCGTGCGTGAGTGCGTGCGTGCGTGCGTGCGTGCGTGAGTGAGTGCGTGCGTGCTTGCGTGCGTGCGTATTCGTTCTGCTGACGACACCGATCACACGGTGTTTGTTTGTAGTTCGTCAATCGACGTTACAAATCCTGTCAAGCAAATGAAATCATGTTCGTCTTTATTGGTCGTAATGACGTCTCTTCCGCGTCTTGCACTAAGTAAACAAAGTGCCGCGTCTCGGAGCTGGTCAGCGTGTGAGAGTGTGTGTTCGCCGCGTGAGAGTGTGTGTTCGCCGCGTGGCAGTGTTTGTTGGCCTCCAAAGCACCACTCGAGTAAATCGAACACCGACCCATCCAGCACCGCGACACAAGTCCGCCACTAACGGTGCCACATCAAGGAAGAGACCGTTATCTCACAGCCGCTAGACAAACAGCCCACCTAGTCCTACAAACGTGCACCTTGTTGTCCCAGCGGGGATAAAACGGTGGCGAAAGGCGATGCGGTAACCGGGCCCCGCTGGCTAAACACGCTCTCCAAAGCACCCGCTCGAGAGTAGCACCACTCGACGCTATTGCGTAAGTAAACATCGTCCGCTCTCACGCTCTTTGTCGGCGTGCACATGTCCACTCGCTTGTCCACTCTAGTGGCGTCGATGACCACTCCCGAGGGAACACGACATATCGGTCTGCCGGGCATTGTACGTCCGACTATGGGTGACCGTAACGAGCCGAGAGGTGTGAACGTCGCCGCGTCCAGGGACTCGCCACCGACAACGGACACGAGAACGTGACATGGTATCCGTCTACTCGGAGACTTAAGAGGTTTACTGTTGCCACTGGAGGGAGCGAGGCACTCTCTTGTGTACTGTTCTCTCACTGTGCTTACACGAACACACACTACGTACGCACGCACACACGCACGCACGCTCGCATTCACGCACGCACACTCTCTCTCTCTCTCTATCTTTCTCTCCTTACTCTCGCTTTCCGTTTGTCTGTCTGTCTGTCTGTCTGTGTGTGTGTCTGTCTGTCTGTATGTCTGTCTGTCTGTCTGTCTGTGTGTCTGTCTGTCTGTCTGATTCGTGAAGAAATTTCTCCCATAAAGCACCTGCTTCCGCCCCACAAACCCGCCCAGGGTAGTAGTACGTCACGTCCACCCCAGGGGTGCCCGTGACGTCATTGACAGGAGCCATTAGGCGACGGCTTCAAGGGAGACGTGACCAGGTGTTTTGGATGGACGCTAAAAGCACACGTGACGGGTCGAGCGCTATAACAGCGGTGTCCAGCCAGAGTGGCCAGAGCGAGTGGTCGACGAGAGTGGTCACTGAGGATGGTCAAGCCTGCGGCCTTTCTGACCATTATGGCGGAATCCATTTGCAGGGGATGGCGTGACTCGGGCGTGACATAATTAAGGGGACAGACCACTACATCACAGCCTATCATAACGGACAACTGTCTGTAACGGACAGGCGTCACGTACAAACATGTTTGGATGTTACACCAGTCCGCAGAGTACGGTCGTGTACTTGACAACACATTTAGGAAGTTTCTAAACTTGGTGAAAAATAATTTGTGATTGTAACTGTTGAGGTGTGTATTTTTTTTTAAAAAACAATATTGACATTCGTACTTGTTAATCAGATGATTAGCCATGTTGCAAATTCGCCAAATTAAGCATCCACTTTGTAAATAGCGAACACGTGTTCGTCAGTAACAAGCTTTTGTCCATAACGAACATGTACCGCCGTACAACGGGGATACGTTCATGGTACAAACATGTATCGCCTTATAGCGGGATACATTCATAGTACAAACATGTACCGCCTTACAACGGGGATACATTCATAGTACAAACATGTACCGCCTTACAACGGGGATACATTCATAGTACAAACATGTACCGCCTTACAACGGGGATACGTTCATAGTACAAACATGTACCGCCTTACAACGGGGATACATTCATAGTACAAACATGTACCGCCTTACAACGGGGATACGTTCATAGTACAAACATGTACCGCCTTACAACGGGGATACATTCATAGTACAAACATGTACCGCCTTACAACGGGGATACATTCATAGTACAAACATTCTCCTCCGCAGACAAACACATCTCGTCAGTGAGAACAAAATGTGAAACGGTCGACGTTTAGGACTTTTCTAAACTGGTGCATATTAATACTCATCTTGTCGTCGATTTGCAAAACAAAATTCCATAAGAACTGTTTATTTGACGGAAAATAAAATTTCGACGAGCTCCTCTTAAATGTTCATCTAAACAATTTCCGCCTCGGCCCTTGACTGCGTCAGCAGAACCACACGTATCTCATGGAACATGGCAAAGAACAGTGGCTGTGACGTCAGAACAACACGTATCTCATGGAACATGGCAAAGAACAGTGGCTGTGACGTCAGAACAACACGTATCTCATGGAACATGGCAAAGAACAGTGGCTGTGACGTCAGAACAACACGTATCTCATGGAACATGGCAAAGAACAGTGGCTGTGACGTCAGAACAACACGTATCTGATGGAACATGCCAAAGAACAGTGGCTGTGACGTCAGAACAACACGTATCTGATGGAACATGCCAAAGAACAGTGACTGTGACGTCAGCCACGGCGTACTGGACACTTACCGGTGTGGGAGTGTATCTGCCCGGGGGTAAGGCACCTAGGGTATCTTACCCCCATCCTGGATATCTTACCCCCTTTACAACACGATTGACTGTGGGGTGACGGCCATTGCTGCAGCAATAGAAGTGTTGTGCCAGCGCCTGCCACACACGTGTCTCATCAGTGACGTTTCTAGCAGTGATTGCCAATAATGACGCATCGATGAAGGGTTTGCATAGTTTGACGCAACAGATGACATCGAGTAAACAATTAGTGTATTTTATTTCGTGATTTGTTTTGCCCCATGACTTTAATTATCACTGATATATCATGGCACATGGCGAAGAGCAGTGGCTGTGACGTCAGCCACTGCGTACGTGGGGTAAGACACCTGGGGTATCTTATCCCCACCCTGGGGGTAAGATACCCATCACTTTAAATGTCCCATGACTTTAATTACCACGAAACAATGCTGGCTATAGACGCTGAATGTAACCCATGTTGTGATTTGATAACACGTGGAATGATCAGAGTAGACGCTTAATGTATTAATGTATTCAAGTCTGACTTATTTGGCATGTGATTTTTTTATAATTGCAAGTTATTACACGATAAAAGTGATATTAACTGCCATATGACTTTAATTATTATAAAACAGTGTGGGCTGTTGACACTAAATATAATAAATTATGTGATTATTTTGCACATTAATTTGTTGCGTGACATTGTAAGTTATTACATTATGACATTAATAATAAATATTAATTTAATAAATGCTGAAATAATTGCACCATTTTCTTCCTTCTTGTTGAGAGAAAAAATAGTGTTGAGTCAAGACAACTTTTGTGTTGGGGGAGATATCCAGGGTGGGGGAAGATATATATCCCAGGGTATCTCCCCCCTCGAGGGGAGCTATCCTGTGGAAAATACTATTACACCGTGTCAAAGTCACAATTGAACCACACATCATCAAGAGCACCCGTTTGATGAACTAAGCAACTTCACTCGTTTCAGTCGTTCGTATAGATACGATGTATACTATATA
>BSQZ01000092.1:1595000-1605000 GCA_033239005.1 Lamellibrachia satsuma
AATGTAGAGCTTATGACAACGAAATCACCGAGTGACATTCTTTAAACAGATTTGAAGTTTTATTGCAACGAGCGCGACGGCTGAGGCGACTGGGTTTGGTGTGGTGTATGTGACTATGTGTGGAGTGGTGTATGTGACTATGTGTGGGGTGGTGTATGTGACTATGTGTGGGGTGGTGTATGTGACTATGTGTGGGGTGGTGTATGTGACTATGTGTGGTGTGGTGTATGTGACTATGTGTGGGGTGGTGTATGTGACTATGTGTGGGGTGGTGTATGTGACTATGTGTGGTGTAGTGTATGTGACTATGTGTGGGGTGGTGTATGTGACTATGTGTGGGGTGGTGTATGTGACTATGTGTGGGGTGGTGTATGTGACTATGTGTGGGGTGGTGTATGTGACTATGTGTGGGGTGGTGTATGTGACTATGTGTGGGGTGGTGTATGTGACTATGTGTGGTGTGGTGTATGTGACTATGTGTGGGGTGGTGTATGTGACTATGTGTGGGGTGGGGTAACATACAGAGGGGGGTTACCCGGGCGTCGCGTCTACTCGGGGTGGATCCCGTTACACGCGCCACGCCGACTGTCGTAACCGTCGCCATTCTGCCTAAATAAAACACGGTCGGCTGTCGTCGCAGTGGGTGGCGACGACGGGCGGGTCGACGGCGGGGCTGCCCGGACGGGTCGACGGAGGGACTTACCGGGCGGGTCGACGGAGGGACTGTCCGGGCGGGTCGACGGCGGGACTACCCGGGCGGGTGGACGGCGGGACTGCCCGGGCGGGTCAACGGAGGGACTGTCCGGGCGGGTCGACGACGGGGCTGCCCGGACGGGTCGACGGCGAGACTACCCGGGCGGGTCGACGGCGGGACTACCCGGGCGGGTCGACGGCGGGACTGCCCGGGCGGGTCGACGGCGGGACTGTCCGGGCGGGTCGACGGCGGGACTGCCCGGGCGGGTCGACGGAGGGACTACCCGGGCGGGTAGACGGCGTGGCTGCCCGGGCGGGTAGACGGAGAGACTGACCGGGCGTGTCGACGGCGGGGCTGCCTGGGCGGGTCGACGGCGGGGCTGCCCGGGCGGGTCGACGGCGGGGCTGCCCGGGCGGGTCGACGGCTGACAGGCCGGACAGCGGTGCGGAATTTGTGACGGATCTCGTCTAGCGCGGTCGCTGACAACGTTCATAATGTACTTGTCACTCGTCATTTGTCACCTGCCACCATTGACCGGTGACAGCGGCGCGACCTTGGTCTGTGAGTAGACATGACCGTCACTCGTCGACGCGAGTCGTGTCTGGTAACCAGTGGACATATTCCCCTGAAGCTTTCGAAGTCAGTCGTAACGCTATAGTTAAACAATACTTATATAAAAGATAAAGGTACGTTTTTATATAGCGTGGTAACCAGTCATCGGGACTTTCTAACACGCTTTACACTTCACCCCCTGGCAGTGGGTGGGTGGGTGGGTGGGTGGGTGGGTGGTTGCCAATGCGTGTGCTGTGCCGTCGTCCTATTGTTTAGTGCCCTGTTTTCGGATAGGGTTGTTTAAATCTACAAAGCCCATAAACTTTGAACACACCACAACGAACACGAACTCTCATGCACGAACACATTGTCCACAGAGGAACACACAAAGAATCCGTCAATATGAGCACTGCAAACGACGACAGGGGTCGACACAAGAACTACACATTGTCGGACCTGGGACGAACATTCGTGAGGTATCCACGGAGCAACATTATACTTTTCATAAACGATGCAGCGCCTGCAGCAATAAAACACGCCGAGAGCTGAACTACGAAAGATAAATAAACCAGGCCGAGACGCCACAACATTCCTGCAACAAGTTGGCGACGCCGACGTTTGCCAGTCACGGGTACTAAAGTATATACGTACAGACGTCGTCGCGAATTCTTTCTCGAGCAGGCGACGACGGAGTGCGCCGAAGCACGCGTCGCCGGATCTAAACAAACATACACTGGCGACGGGACAGACAATGAGAGTCGGCGTCGTTGAGTTTACGACTTAGAATTGTCGTCATTTTGTCGCAGTTCTGTTTGGCGGGTCGTCGACGGTGTTTCGTCTGTTTTCAAGTGTCCGTCTTGCGTTTTGTCGCCCGTTCCCAGCGCGGTTGACACCCGGACGGTGACACGTAAACAAAGACTGCAGTTCTCTTTGTTTTTGGTGTTCATCGCGTACACAAACAATTTCTCAAACGCAACGATCTATTGTCTACATTTACGTAAGTTTGTCTCCGTTTGTGTGCGAGGGAGCGTGAACAGGCGTGCTTGCGTGTATGCACGTGACAGCGTGTGCCCGTACACGTATGTGTGTGCACGTGTGTATGCATATATTTGTACCCGATAGATGCGACTGTAGCACAAACATCATCAAGCAGTCCAATCATAATTGCGTGCGTGCGTGCATGCGTGCGTGCGTGCGTGCGTGCGTATGTGCGTTCTTTTCCAGCTCGTCACATGCTGCATGATGGCCAATTATAAACGGTTAACGAGTCATTACGATAATCAGCTTGCATGGCGATATCAAGAAATTCATTGACGCAGTAAAGTCTTGATTGCCCGCTTCAAGTTCGGCCGTTTGCCACAGTTTCGGCGACGCTGTCAGGCGTGACGTCATCAACAACGTTTTGTACGACCGATTTACTAACGATGAATAATTAAGCACGCCGGCCCGTTACCTTCGGCGTAGCCAATCAACCAAATGTCAGACCTTTGTAGCCGCAGGCGGGGTGATTAATTATACACATCGACCGAGACAATCCAGTGACGGTCACCGCGCACTCGTCACACTTGACTGACCGCGACCGTCAACATGCGCCTGTCGGTCGATAGAACCGTGCGCGCTCTACCCACAAATCAATCCAAGGTTAAACGTGACATCGAACCCGAGGTTTCAACGAGCGAACTGAGTATGCTGCTCGTGGCTATAGTAGTCGGGTAGACCGTCGACACCTCCTTCCTTGGACACCCCCTTCCTTGGACATCCCCTTCTTTGGACACCCCCTTCCTTGGACACCCCCTTCCTTGGACACCTCCTTCCTTGGACACCCCCTTCCTTGGACACCCCCTTCCTTGGACACCCCCTTCCTTGGGCACCCCCTTCCTTGGACACCCCCTTCCTTCGACACCCCCTTCCTTCGACACCCCCTTCCTTGGACACCTCCTTCCTTGGACACCCCCTTCCTTGGACACCCCCTTCCTTGGGCACCCCCTTCCTTGGACACCCCCTTCCTTGGACACCCCCTTCCTTGGGCACCCCCTTCCTTGGACACCCTCTTCCTTGGACACCCCTTTCCTTGGGCACCCCCTTCCTTGGACACCCCCTTCCTTGGGCACCCCCTTCTTTGGCGTACAACGGGTCTGCATCTGTATTTAAATCAGGATTCTATAAATAAATAAATATTTAAATATACATACGACACTTCATACACCCTAGGCTATACATACGACACTTCATACACCCTAGGCTATACATACGACACTTCATACACCCTAAACTTACACACGACACTTCATACACCCTAGGCTATACATACGACACTTCATACACCCTAGGCTATGCATACGACACTTCATACACCCTAGGCTATGCATACGACACTTCATACACCCTAAACTATACATACGACACTTCATACACCCTAGTCTATATTTCACCTTCAAAGTGTAAACAACACAACACAAGGAAAAACAGTTAAATATACTTGTGCATACAGCAATATTTAGGCCTCATTTATAGTACTGTATACCACGTTATTTCATAAATACCACGATGCCTCTCCCTTAAAGCTGCTTCCTCAAATGGTTCAGCCCATCGCGAATCCGGTTCACTTATGTCCAGATGTGTAGTGTGTGACTAGTTTAAGGAATGTGCGCAGTCTGCCTATTTTTGTTCAAATGATCGAAAGACTTTACTTTATTGACTTTATTCGTTAGATCTGGTAAGGATCAAAATAGTGGATATCCAAAATGGTAAACACTGCGTGGATCATGGGTGTGACTTCCATCCTCTCGCCGATCACAAAGTTGCGACATTTCACCAAGAAAAAAATCGTGATTTTTCAGCATTTCGATTTTCACTTCAGTTAATGCTTGAATAAGCATTAACTAATTTAATAGTTTGTCTGATGATTTCACAAAAACTACATACAAAAGTTGCACAAGCGAGTTAGCACGTTGCAGTGGGTGCCGGGTAGGTTTGGTTTTTCGCAAAACTAATTTGAAATGAGGCAAAAAAAATCGATTTGATTAAGAACCTTTAAAGAAACTCAATACAACTACACCAGCGTATACCCCGTGCCCTTGCCATATAAAGGGTGACCACAGCCGTCACCTCGGCTCCACGGAGTCCCGCCAGCGCCGCCCGTCAGCGCCGCGCGGGCTGACGACATCGCCTTCTTTACGTCCGCTTTCTTCAGCGGGCGCCGATTCACGACTGTCTGTTTGGCTGTTGGCGTTTACTGTTAGTTCGGCGCGCTTGTAACAAAGTCGCCTCTATTAATATATATCGTATGACTCACAGTGCTAGTATGTTGTTCGCGAGAAAAAAAATTATCGGATTTCACAGTCAACCAAGTGCATTATCACGTGCATAATATCGCTCTCAGCTCTAGAAATGTCACCGTCCACTACTCCAGAAAACTAAGATGGAGACGGTTTGTTGTGTCTGGGGGGAGACGGTGTGTTGTGTCCGGGGGCAGACGGTGTGTTGTGTCCGGGGGGAGAAGGTGTGTTGTCTCCGGGGGGAGACGGTGTGTTGTGTCCGGGGGCAGACGGTGTGTTGTCTCCGGGGGGAGACGGTGTGTTTTGTCCGGGGGCAGACGGTGTGTTGTGTCCGGGGGGAGACGATGTGTTGTGTCCGGGGGGAGACGGTGTGTTGTATCCGGGGGGAGACTGTGTGTTGTGTCCGGGGGGAGACGTTGTGTTGTGTCCGGGGGGAAACGGTGCCGTTTCCCAAGGGAAGACGATCCCGAGTCTGGGGGTTGGTGTCGTGTCCGGGGGGAGGGGACGGTGCCGATTCCTTGGGAGATGGTGCTGTGTCCGTGGGGAGACATTGTCGTGTTCGAGGGGGGGGAACGGTGTCGTGTCCGAGGGGGAGACAGTCAGTCTTCTCACATTGTTCGTCGAATTCTTCACGAACAGATGTCAGTCGTAAAACACCGGCAGTCTTTCGCGGCGATGCGCTACAGCGACGTGGGTGGTCTTACACAATGTTTAAACATCTATATATATATATATATATATATATATATATATATATATATATATATATATATATATATATATATATATATATATATATATATATATATATATATATATATATACACACACACACACACACACGCACGCACGCACGCACGCACGCACACGCGTATGCGTGCATGCGTGTGTTTGTTTGTGTACTATATATGTATTCTAAGATGACACATCCAACACCTCAACCTGCACTCACACACGCACAGCTACAGGAATACACAAACGTTTCTCAAACGCGATATCTTCGTAAAGAAGACGAGCCACGAGCACCTGTCTGCGTTGACGAGCTGTGGAGTCGGACAGTGCCACATCTCCACGGTCCGGCGTGGTCTGGTGATGTCCGGCGTGGCCTGGTGATGTCCGGCGTGGCCTGGTCATGTCCGGAGTGATCCGGCGTTGTTCAGCACGGTCCCGTGGGGTTCACCGTGAACTGAGGTCACAGTTGTTCGAAGCGGTTGTTTCCTTGCGTTGGCCTGTCGGTTATTACGTCAACACATGCGCCAATCCATGTTGACGCCTGAAATATTGGCATGGTTGATGACATTTACGCTCCAATAATTTCTGACGCAATACACATTATGTAAAAAAATTAAGTATAACACTTCTTAAAAAAAAATACAAATAACATATTCCAGTACTGTATTGTAAGAAATCCAATCGTAGCCGAGACGTTGTGACGTTATGAACGTTGTGCAACGTTAGGCCAGTGGCGAACGAAGACGTCACACTGTGCTCAGTCATCTTTCTGTCAGTTATTCACTATACGCGCATAAAAACGTTGCGGTTTTGTTTGTAAACAATTACGTCGACGGATCGTTTATCTGGTGCATTGTCAAGTCCCGTTGCCCGTCAACGACGATTTCTGTATCCACTAGTTTTTTTATTCTGGCGCAACATTCGTGGTCTTTTACGTATAGATATGTGCCAATGATCGCCTGAACACCCGCTTTCATCGAACCCCTCTTTCTGTCGAACCCCTCTTGCTGTCCAACCCCTCTTGCTGTCGAGCCCCTCTTTCTGTCCAACCCCTCTTGCTGTCCAACCCCTCTTTCTGTCGAACCCCTCTTGCTATCCAACCCCTCTTACTGTCCAATCCGTCTTTCTGTCCAATCCCTCTTGCTGTCCAACCCCTCTTTCTGTCCAATCCCTCTTGCTGTCCAATCCCTCTTTCTGTCCAATCCCTCTTGCTGTCCAACCCCTCTTGCTATCGAATCCCTCTTGCTGTCCAACCCCTCTTTCTGTCCAACCCCTCTTGCTATCGAATCCCTCTTGCTGTCCAACCCCTCTTTCTGTCCAATCCCTCTTGCTGTCCAACCCCTCTTTCTGTCCAATCCCTCTTGCTGTCCAACCCCTCTTTCTGTCCAACCCCTCTTTCTGTCCAATCCCTCTTTCTGTCCAATCCCTCTTGCTGTCCAAACCCTCTTTCTGTCCAATCCCTCTTGCTGTCCAACCCCTCTTGCTGTCCAACCCCTCTTTCTGTCCAATCCCTCTTGCTGTCCAAACCCTCTTTCTGTCCAACTTCTCTTGCTGTCCAATCCCTATTTCTGTCCAACCCCTCTTGCTGTCCAACCCATCTTTCTGTCCAACCCCTCTTGCTGTCCAATCCCTCTTGCTGTCCAACCCCTCTTGCTGTCCAATCCCTCTTTCTGTGCAACCCCTCTTGCTGTCCAACCCCTCTTTCTATCGAACCCCTCTTGCTATCGAATCCCTCTTGCTGTCCAACCCCTCTTGCTGTCGAACCCCTCCTGCTGTCCAACCCCTCTTGCTGTCCAACCCCTCTTTCTGTCCAACCCCTCTTTCTGTCCAATCCCTCTTGCTGTCCAACCCCTCTTGCTATCGAATCCCTCTTTCTGTCCAACCCCTCTCGCTGTCCAACCCCTCTTGCTGTCCAACCCCTCTTGCTGTCCAAACCCTCTTGCTGTCCAACCCCTCTTTCTGTCCAACCTCTCTTTCTGTCCAACCCCTCTTGCTGTCCAACCCCTCTTTCTGTCCAACCCCTCTTGCTGTACAACCCCTCTTTCTGTCCAACCCCTCTTGCTGTCCAACCCCTCTTTCTGTCCAACCCATCTTTCTGTCCAACCCCTCTTGCTGTCCAACCCCTCTTTCTGTCCAATCCCTCTTGCTGTCCAACCCCTCTTGCTGTCCAACTCCTCTTGCTATCCAACCCCTCATGCTGTCCAACCCCTCTTTCTGTCCAACCCCTCTTGCTGTCCAACCCCTCTTTCTGTCCAACCCCTCTTGCTGTCCAACCGCTCTTGCTGTCCAACCCCTCTTGCTGTCCAATCCCTCTTTCTGTCCAACCCCTCTTGCTGTCCAAACCCTATTTCTGTCCAACCCCTCTTTCTGTCCAACCCCTCTTGCTGTCCAACCTCTCTTTCTGTCCAACCCCTCTTTCTGTCCAATCCCTCTTGCTGTCCAACCCCTCTTGCTATCGAATCCCTCTTGCTGTCCAACCCCTCTTTCTGTCCAACCCCTCTAGCTGTCCAACCCCTCTTGCTGTCCAACCCCTCTTTCTGTCCAACCCCTCTTGCTGTCCAACCCCTCTTTCTGTCCAACCCCTCTTGATGTCCAATCCCTCTTTCTGTCCAACCCCTCTTGCTGTCCAAACCCTCTTTCTGTCCAACCCCTCTTTCTGTCCAACCCCTCTTGCTATCGAATCCCTCTTTCTGTCGAACCCCTCTTTCTGTCGTAGATCGTTGATCTTCACTCTATAGTGAACGTTTGACGAAGGGGAGGGGGAGAGGGAGAGGGAGCGGGAGAGGGAGAGGGAGAGGGAGAGGGAGAGGGAGAGGGAGAGGGAGAGGGAGAGGGAGAGGGAGAGGGAGAGGGAGAGGGAGAGGGAGAGGGAGAGGGAGAGGGAGAGATAGAGTAGGATTTAGTTGTATCGTCGACGTAGTCTAATAAAGCCGAAGCTGTCGGTCAAACTGTTGAATATTTTGAGATGTATTCGTGTGTCTCTGTTCGTTACTCGTGTCAAGACAGGAGGCAGAGTGAAGTCGGTGCAATGTGACGACGCGACACGTTCCAGCGTAAACCCAAACACGCCGTCAGCCTGACGGACGAGGGGCGAGCGAAGGACGGGTACGAGACGGCCAGTCCCATTGCGCTGCTCAACCCGTGATTTCGTGGCGACGAGATTACCCCCTTGTCAGCATCGTGCGCCGCGCGTATCCATCACTGCGCCACAGACGGGTGATTAAGCGGGGTGTTTAGTTACGGCCCGCTGCTGCTGCCGACCGACTGCGCATTCCCCGGCAGCGCTCCGGCTCTGTCGAGCATCAGCGCCCGCCGTCTGACAGGACGCCGGCGTCTGACAGGACGCCGCCGTCCGGTGGACTGGCGCCCGCCCCAACACTAAAGTCACACTCAACCGGCGTCGGGAACGCTTCGTCCGTCTTCTCCAAACTCACCGACTTTCCAAGTCCGGTCTTTTTGAAGTTATGACGATATCAGTTGTATGACTTTTCGGGATTACAGAAGTCAGACCTAGCATATCATCGCATTTAATTAGGTGATTTTACGAATATTTTACCGCAGAAATAACGGTAACGATAACAGTAACGGTAACGGTAACGGTAACGGTAACGGCAACGGCAACGGCAACGGTAACGGTAACGGTAACGGTAACGGCAACGGCAACGGCAACGGCAACGGCAACGGTAACGGTAACGGTAAAGGTAACGGTAAGGGTAATAGTAATAGTAAACAGAGTAATAGTAATAATAATGATAATAGTAATACTACTAAAATTAACAATAACACTAACAATAATAATAATGATACAGGCTGTATTACTTATAATAACAGAACATCTTAGCGCCTAAATCCTCAGATTCAGGCCAGATTAGTTAAACACGTTATCTTGAACAAAGACGCGCGATAGTTTGTTAATGGTGGTCACGGATATGTCGACGAATTTTTTACGGTTCATAATTTAACACTAGAAAAGACGTTTTGCATAATTAGGGAATATAAACAAAATAATTATTAAATTATTGGAACCGGCACATTTTTTTTATTTAGCTAAAACAAATTGCAAAAACTTCGCGAAAACGCGAATTTCACGGCACATATACGTAACGAAAATCGGACCAAGACGAACGGTGATTCATAACGAAAACATGTGCATAGGGACTGCACACGTCACAGACGGACACACGTCCTCAGTGTTCACTGTCTATAACGGACAGTTACCAATAACGATACGTGTCCGTTGTGAACATATCATTTCCGTATTCCAGTGATGTCCGTTGTACAAATATTTACCAGGCAGCGGTTGACGCCGTCCCCGCGGTGGAGTCAGTGACTCGCTCCACTCGGTGGAGTCAGTGTCTCGCTCTACTCAGCTCAGCGGAAGGGGCGGGCGCTGGGACCGACCGATCAAACGACAACTGGGGCGCACAATTGATGACGTCTTGTGAATGCTGTTGGCGAGTTGAAGAGAGAATCCGTCACGTTCGTCGCCTGTGGATTGTCTCTGGCGATGCCACGGCCAGATAAGCCGTCGCCGTCCGTCTAGACTCGATCTACGCCGTTCACAGCCCAACCCCTGCGCAGGGGTCGGTGCTGTGTCTAAACACCCCCGCTAAGTGTACCCAGCGTGCGTGTTTACGTCGCTAAGTGATTCCTCTTTGAAGCAACCCGTCTATTTGCATTGGCGATTGTTTTTGAAGCGTCATCTCACCAGCGCTGCGAGTCGCGCCGAGGAACACGTCATTAC
>BSQZ01000092.1:1610000-1617500 GCA_033239005.1 Lamellibrachia satsuma
AGATAGCTAAAAAAAACAATACAGTTTAGCGAGAAATTGTCTTCCTGCGTGGTCACTATAGGTCAGTGGTTCGAATGCAAAAACGTTATATTGTACAGGTAAAACTGTAAAACATTACATAATCTTAACATTATTAAATTCTGCCGTTGCTACGCGGACAATACCTCGCGAGATTTATCTAAGTTACGACTTTTGTCAATCTTAGAACATAGTTGTTCGGAAATATACCAACGAACTTCCATAGCTACTGTGCACTAGTTGAATACGGACGAAATAAGACTGAACTGTTCGTTCCACATCATTCTGAGGCCATATTTTGGAAATTCGCTTAGTAGAATTAGCCGGTTAACGGAATGAAGTTGCTATGGCCCGAATTTATTCTGTTAAGAGGAATCCACAGTAGTATAAAATACTATTAGTTGTCTCGCACGCACGCACGCACGCACGCGCGCGCGCATGCACCCGTGCAAGCACGCACATTTTACGGAATATTTAATTGATGGGCCTATTTCGTTTAATTAAAGAATCACGGCTTTCGCCGACACAACGAATTCTTTAGAGTCATCCAGCACTGCTGTGTGTGGAGCTGATTGTAATGGCGTGTTTCCCTAGAAATACGACTAGGTGAATCTAGCAATGTATGTCCTCCGTATAATGTCCCCCAACCACTGGCTCTACTGGGAGCCATTGAAGGCAGCGGCGCTGGCAAGTCTACATACAAGAAAGGAGATTCTGCTGAGAAGATACGGCTCGATCAAAGGTCAGGCAGCGCCGAGGAAGTGACGACAAACTTCAAAGAACGAGACGTCCTGTTCGGATCAAGTCGACGGGGTGAACCGGCTCACCTAACACCGAGTCGAGCCGTCTTTATCTGGTCACAGCGGCGAGCGGGACGCTATAGGATTAGTAACATTCTTGGACGCTCTGAAGCATCGAATTTATTCTAAAGAACATCAGACGTTTGTAGGATTAACGACATTCTTGGTTGGTTAAATTAAAACACTAAAGCACCGCAGTATATAAAGAAACTAAATGTGCGCATCAAAACGAAACCCATATATATATATATATATATATATATATATATATATATATATATATATATATATATATATATATATATATATATATATATATATATATATATATATATATATATATATATATATATATATATATATATATATATATATATATATATATATAAAGACACCATTTATTGATAATAATGTCATTATATGTGGAACAAATCGAAGCAACAATGTGGGTACAAGTCGAAAGTGAAATCGCACTTAAAGTAAGCCAGGTCAAACGATTGAACACATTTTAAACTCGAAAGTGCTGCAGGGGACGAACAAAACCCGTTGGATTGCCCGTTGTTATGGCAAGCGAGATGTCGACCTGCAGTGGCTGAGAAGGGCGTCAACGTGAAAACATGGGCACTCGGGCATCGGCCGCGGACAACGACCCATTTAAACCATTAGTTGGCACACGACGGAATATCAGGTTTGGGCGTCAATCTCGTGTCGAACGCGTCACGTCAACTGCTCTTGGTCGCCTGGCTGAAGGTGACAGTGTCGCCCGAAGTGGCTGTCGTTTGTCGTTTGTAGTGTGCAACGATTGCACAGTCCCTATATGAGATCACATGGCAGGCACGCGTACGCGTGGCCATGTGTGCACAGAAAACACATTTGCCTGTGTGACAGTGTATCTTCCTCCCACCCTGTTTACCCCCACCCACGTGTGTGGGATGATATCCAGGGTGTGAGATATCCTACGGCATCTCCCCCTGGGGAGTAGATATACTGGGGATATATACTGTTACACTGGCAAAATATGCCTCGATGTATTATTGACCACATCGGTAGGTTCGACGACCGCATTATATATAGCTGCCTCTGCCGTTGATGTTCAAAGTTTGAGTAAAACGCGCAGTCGGTTTATTGAAAGAGTTGGTACTTTTGCTAAAATTAACGAAATAATTCACTTTAATCTTTCGATCGTGTATCTTGCGAAAGTGAATATAACAGCCTCGAACCGATATTCAGCCTGTTGTCGGTTTACGTGTTTTTCGCGAGATGAAAACTCCCTGCTCGTGTCATTTAGCCACCGGGAATCAGGTATGTGGGTGTGGTGACGTCACAATAACGACGGACGACGGGACGCAAGTTTCTTGCCGCCGTCTCACGACGATAAGTAGCTTTATCGTGTCGAGATCAGCCTCCATTGATCACTTTATCGTGTCGAGATCAACCTCCATTGATCACTCGCGACTGCATAGATAACTCATTAGGCGCTATTCATGTTTACTTTATCTACGTCGACGTAAAGCAGAACTTAACCGTGTGTGACTTGTGTTGAACATGTGTTGAACATGTGTTGAACATGTGCTGGGTCGTCTCATCTCTGGTGTCGAACATCGATACTTGTCCCGGCCAAATATCGACGTCAAACAGCGCAGAGCGATTCTGAGATGTCAAGCGGGAAAAATATCATAAAGTACATAAATAATCACGCAATTTTTTATACCTACCAGGCTACCACCCCTTGTCAGGCTACCACCCCCTTGTCACGCTTCGTAATGCTGGCCCATACAACCCCCTAAAACTACGTTATTTTTTTAGAAAGACCCCCCTTCCCTCACCTATCATGCACAGGAGAAGGCGATGTATATGTTACACTATATATTAATCACTGGCGTGCGGATATGCCTCAGAGTACTAAGACATATCCGCACTAACATGTGCTAATATGTGCTAACATGTGCTAACATGTGCTAATATGTGCTAACATGTGCTAACATGTGCTAATATGTGCTAACATGTGCTAACATACATCACGTATTTCACCCCTATATGTTACAGAGCAGAATACTAACTGCAATCGTAAATTTCAAGCTGCAGAATATCATATATCTTGTTAGGAAATCATCATATCTTGGGGGGTCAAATATTAAATAATAAACATAACGAGGTGTAGTTTATATAATAATACAATCTACATTGGTGAAATGGATACGTGGTAATGGTCTGTCTCAACTACAGCCTACATTGGTGAAATGGATACGTGGTAATGGTCTGTCTCAACTACAGCCTACATTGGTGAAGTGGATACGTGGTCTGTCTCAACTACAGCCTACATTGGTGAAGTGGATACGTGGTAATGGTCTGTCTCAACTACAGCCTACATTGGTGAAGTGGATACGTGGTAATGGTCTGTCTCAACTACAGCCTACATTGGTGAAATGGATACGTGGTAATGGTCTGTCTCAACTACAGCCTACATTGGTGAAGTGGATACGTGGTCTGTCTCAACTACAGCCTACATTGGTGAAGTGGATACGTGGTAATGGTCTGTCTCAACTACAGCCTACATTGGTGAAATAGATACGTGGTAATGGTCTGTCTCAACTACAGCCTACATTGGTGAAATGGATACGTGGTAATGGTCTGTCTCAACTACAGCCTACATTGGTGAAGTGGATACGTGGTCTGTCTCAACTACAGCCTACATTGGTGAAGTGGATACGTGGTAATGGTCTGTCTCAACTACAGCCTACATTGGTGAAGTGGATACGTGGTAATGGTCTGTCTCAACTACAGCCTACATTGGTGAAATGGATACGTGGTAATGGTCTGTCTCAACTACAGCCTACATTGGTGAAGTGGATACGTGGTAATGGTCTGTCTCAACTACAGCCTACATTGGTGAAATGGATACGTGGTAATGGTCTGTCTCAACTACAGCCTACATTGGTGAAGTGGATACGTGGTCTGTCTCAACTACAGCCTACATTGGTGAAGTGGATACGTGGTAATGGTCTGTCTCAACTACAGCCTACATTGGTGAAGTGGATACGTGGTAATGGTCTGTCTCAACTACAGCCTACATTGGTGAAGTGGATACGTGGTCTGTCTCAACTACAGCCTACATTGGTGAAGTGGATACGTGGTAATGGTCTGTCTCAACTACAGCCTACATTGGTGAAGTGGATACGTGGTCTGTCTCAACTACAGCCCTGATGAAAAGTCATGCGACGAAGAAAAACAAAATACAGAATAAAAACAACATTATAATTATATACACTAAAAGATTATTAAACAATAAACCTACATTAACTATCCTGTTATAAGATTACTGTCTGTAACACACCCTACCTCATAATCCCACCTCCTACCTATTGTTAGGCCAACCTCCTACCTCCCACCTATTGCTAGGCCAACCTCCCACCTCCCACCTATTGTTAGGCCAACCTCCCACCTCCCACCTACTGTTAGGCCAACTTCCCACCATTTGTTAGGACCAACCCCCCACTTCCTGCCACATTAGTTTGTTATTAGGTTGATGGTTCAGCCGGTGAGTCTCCCAGTAGGCGTAAGGTGTATGTCACATATCACATAATGACTAAAAGAACCTGAAACGAACCTGGCCGACGTCCATTTCTGGACACATTTACCTCGTTAGAAACAGACAATAGATACATATTTAGTTAAGCGACCTAGTGATGTCGAAAAAAGAAATCGCTCATTTCCCTTTCGTTCTGACTTCAAATATCATAAACCACGTCTTTCTTCCGTTTCAGCAGAATCACACGGGAAAGTTGTGCGTGTGCCTACTTCACTAGTTGTATTCTCTATATAGTGTAAGTGTTGTAAACGGATGGTTACAACTGTAAACTTGCAATCAGGGGGTCGTACTGTTGGCGACAGCAAGAAACCCGAGTAAACGCCCATTCTGTGACGTGCATGTGATATGAGAGAATATCAACCTGTCGCTTGTGAACCCGCTTGTGAACCCGCTTGTGAACCGGCTTGTGAGCCCGCTTGTGAGCCCGCTTGTGAACCCGCTTGTGAGCCCGCTTGTGAGCCCGCTTGTGAACCCGCTTGTGAGCCCGCTTGTGAGCCCGCTTGTGAGCGCGCTTGTGAGCCCGCTTGTGAGCCCGCTTGTGAGCCCGCTTGTGAGCCCGCTTGTGAACCCGCTTGTGAGCGCGCTTGTGAACCCGCTTGTGAGCCCGCTTGTGAACCCGCTTGTGAGCCCGCTTGTGAGCGCGCTTGTGAGCCCGCTTGTGAGCCCGCTTGTGAACCCGCTTGTGAGCCCGCTTGTGAACCCGCTTGTGAGCCCGCTTGTGAGCCCGCTTGCGGTAGGATTAAAATAGTTAGACTTGTGTGGTTTTGTAGTCCGACCGGCAGGAGGTGTTGGCAGGCGATGTTATAATTTTTCTTGCTCCTGCTTTCCTACAATGGCAGGCAACGTTACAACGGTCGCCAATGGGGAAATAAATACTGGTCTGCGCCCACCAGCCACGCCCCCGCGGTTTAATTCTAAACGTTTAACAACCAGTTAATGACATCCGAGAGCCCCATGGGAAGCCCCAGTGTCGCTTAGACGCCCTAGTGGCCCCTGGACGCCCTAATGCCTCCTAGAGGCCCCAATGGCCCCCTAGACGCCCCAGTGGCCCCCTAGAGGCCACAATGCCCCCTAGACACCCCAGTGACCCCTAAACACATCAGTGGCCCCCTAGAGGCCCCAGTGCCCCCTAGACACCCCAGTGGCTCCCTAGAGGCCCCAGTGACCCCTAAACACATCAGTGGCCCTCTAGACGCTCCGGAGGCCCCATTGACGCCCCATTGCCCTTAGACACACCAGTGGCCCCCTAGAGGCCCCAGTGCCCCCTAGACACCCCAGTGCCCCCTAGAGGCCCCAGTGCCCCCTAGACACCCCAGTGGCCCCCTAGACACCCCAGTGGCCCCCTAGAGGCCCCAGTGCCCCCTAGACACGCCAGTGCCCCCTAGACGCCCCGGTGTCCTCTAGACGGCCCAGTGCCCCCTAGACACCCTGGTAACCCCCCATACGCCCCAGTGGCCCCCTAGACGCCCCGGTGTCCTCTAGATGGCCCAGTGCCCCCTAGACACCCCGGTAACCCCCCATACGTCCCAGTGTCCCCTAGACGCCTCAGTACCCCCTAGACGCCCAGTGCCCCCTAGACGGCCAACTGGTCCCCCAGACGCCTCAGACGCCCTGACGCGCCACTAATGAATGAATACAGGATTTCACGGCACTTAACTTTCCAACAGCGCCATAAAATCGCTGCTTCTCGTTCCAGTCGGCCGCGCGGCAAAACTTGCTCGTTGCACAGCCTGTATCAGGAACCCGTGTAACCGGATCCCGAGCGACCAAAGGCGATTACCAAAATGAGCAGGTATTCATTCACACACAAGGGCCATATTCATTAGACTTTTATATCTCAATCAAGGGTCTTGTTCTGAACAATTGTCCTGAATCACAGGTACAATTTGAAGCACTGAATGTGTGACGGCCCCAGAGACTAGTTGAGATCAAGATCAATGGGTCATGGGTCAATGGGTCAATGAAGATTCACTATACGCGTTGATTAAAGTGTAGTAACTAAGGGCAATTTTTTAATTACACTATTTTAGTTCTATTCGTTTGTTATTTGCCCTTAATGGGTTACTGATTTAATTGGTTTATGACCTAATTCGTTAGTTACTTAATTGGTCGCAATATTGTTAGTTACTTAATTGGTCGAAATATGCATATTTTCTTATTTCGTCATATTGCCGGACTCCGGACATGTCTGTGGGACTTGACCAGCCTCCCGTGGTCATTGTATCACCATCAGTTCATAATAATACATTAAACAGCTGACAACAAACTCCTTGGGGAAAACAAATCATAACCCGCTGCGTGAAGACTCGTACGTGATGGCTATGGAAGTAGTTCGTGCGTTCGTTCGTTCATGATGAGTTTGTTCGTACGTTCGTTCGTGAGTTCGTAGTGGCCATTATGGTGAAGCGTCCATTGTGGGCGCTATAAGCATTACATTCCTTGTTCACGACTATACGTTCAGTTGCGTTACACGACAGCGGTTCGGTCGTAAGGCACCAGACCATAAGATATGGAAAAAAACAGCCTAGAAAATATCCTCGTACAGTGTTCACAGATTGAAAGCAATATGTTGCAACGACAACATAAACACTAATTATCATTCTTAAGGCAATTACCATTGCGGTAATTCATGATAGGTCAAATATTTATTTCCTCTTAGATTAAACATTTATTTCGTGTCCCAGTAACCACCCAAAGGTGTTTCTACTAGTTATTCCCACAGCAACTGTCGGTACAACTAACTTCTCCGAAATGTATTTAAAATTAAAATATATACGAACGCACGAACGCACGAACAAACTCACCAACGAACGCACCAACTAACACAAATGTAGTTACTTAAAATATAGTATTAAAATATTATTACATTTTTGTACTATAGGAAATCATTTTATATCAGCTGTTACTCGCAAACATTGCTCCAGTCTGGTCTATATATATATAGTTCCACTTACGTTCATCCGAACTTTTTTTTCAATTGACCAACGAAAAATGCAAATACGTCGCTCGATGTGCAGGAGACGACGACTGGGAAACCAGGGTATTGGAAGGGGGCAATGGAACAAGGGAACAAAGGAACAAGGGACAAGGGGC
>BSQZ01000092.1:1622500-1647500 GCA_033239005.1 Lamellibrachia satsuma
ACATGTAGAACATGCATGCACGTGTCAGGGTTGAAATTAAAACTCTTAAGAAAGTTGTACCATAATGTAAATTGTGCAAAATTGTATATAAATTGTACAAGATTGTATATAAATTGTGCAAGATTGTATATAAATTCTGCAAGATTGTATATAAATTGTACAAGATTGTATATAAATTGTACAAGATTGTATATAAATTGTACAAGATTGTATATCCGTCTTGTCCCCGTCATTGACATAAGACAAGGAGGTTAAGAGGAGATCAGATTGAAGTTTTTAAGATATTGAATGGGTATGAAAATATTGATAGAAATATGTTTTTCTCACTCAAGAAGGATAGCAGAACTAGAGGACATGAGGTAAAATTAGTAAAGGATCAATGTAGATTGGACATCAGGAAGCACTCGTTCTCACAGAAGACAATAAATGAATGGAACAAATTGTCTACAGATTGTGTGAATATGTTTAAAAACAAGGTTGACACATATATCAGGAGGGCGGGTTATAAGTAGGTGAACATTGTTGGACTCTCGATAAGCCAATGGCTTCCTTGTCCACTTGCCATCTGGGCCTTTGGCTTGGATGGCAAATCTTGTTAAATCTTGATGATACAGCCTAAATCTCCCCGTCGCCGTAACGGTCAGCGTGACCGTGACGGTCACCGTGACCGTCATGAAGCCCGTGAAAACGATTTCTCTAATTCTAGCTGCTTTGTGGTCGTGACAGAGACGCGCGGGCGATAATAAAACAAAAACCTTCAATCACAGATTGCACAAAGAAATATTTCATGCGTCCGACAACTTCATTAAACAGAGTTTCATTCACACATAGTCCAGTCACGAAAGTATTCATTTTACGAATTAATACATAAATGTACATCTCTTTTTGCAACCATGAAAACAACTGATCGTTCTTTCACATTCCCTTCCTTAAATGCCATTTTAACTTTTACTTATTTCAGAAAAAAAAACATTTTCTTCTTAAAACCGCATTTGCGCTAGGCTAAATCAGTTCAACTGATTTAGCCTATCGCAAATGCGGTTCATGGGTAACATCTGCAGTCGATTTAATAATAAAAATGCTTTTTTTTCAAATCATCAAAAGAATTGACTTTAATCGTTAGATCTGGTAAGGATATTGGATATCCAAAATGGTAAACACTATGTGGGTCAATACTGATCAAGGGCATGATCTCCATTCTTGCCGATCACATGACAAAGCTAAAATTATGAAATTTCACCAAGGAAGAAAAACGTTACTTTTTTCGATTTTCGCTTCAGTTAATGCTTGAACTTTGAAATAACTAATTTAATAGTTTGTCTGAAGATTTCACAAAAATTAAAAAAAGTTGCACAAACGAGCTAGCGTGTTGCAGTCGATACTAGGTAGGTTTGGTTTTTCGCAAAATTAATTTGAAATGAGACTAGCAAAAAAATCGAATTGATTAACAACCTTTAATTTAAGTAGTTTTGACTTTTCAGTGGCGACATGTTTCACTTACATTCGTAGTTTATACGTTTATTCAGTGCAGTATAGACTTTTGTTCCTTATAACGGTGCAGCGTACGAGAGAGGTATAACCAACAGTGTAGGGTACGATGGAGGGTGATCAACAGTGTAGGGTACGATGGAGGGTGACCAACAGTGTAGAGTACGAGGGAGGGTGACCAACAGTGTAGAGTACGAGGGAGGGTGACCAACAGTGTAGGGTACGAGGGAGGGTGACCAACAGTGTAGGGTACGAGGGAGGGTGACCAACAGTGTAGGGTACGAGGGAGGGTGACCAATAGTGTAGGGTACGAGGGAGGGTGACCAATAGTGTAGGGTACGACGGAGGGCGATCAACAATGTAGGGTACGAGGGAGGGTGACCAACAATGTAGGGTACGAGGGAGGGCGACCAACAGTGTAGGGTACGAGGGAGGGCGACCAACAGTGTAGGGTACGAGGGAGGGTGACCAGTAGTGTAGGATACGAGGGAGGGTAACCAACAGTGTAGGGTACGAGGGAGAGTGATCAACACATTTCGCCTATTGCTTTCACTTTGATCTCTCCTGCTCGTAACCTAATCTTCCCTCGCAATTCCCCGCCCTGCCGTTGACTCGAGTCAGACACGCGAGAGACGGTCCCAAAGGGAAGACTGCGTGGGACTGGCCCGAACGTGGGCAGATTAATCCGGGATCACGTGATAAAAGTATTCATTAAGACAAAGGAAACAAAGCGAGAACAGTGGACTGGTTTATGTGAAGACGGCTGTTATCGAATACAACACAAATATTTTAAACCGTCTCCTAATGAACGCATGCATACCCTCCGATAAACGGTTAATCTGTTTTATCCATTTTTATCGAATATGTTTGATCGCTTGATTAATTTATTGATAAATTGAAAAACCGTCATTGAAATCCACGGACACAAAGCTAGAGACAGGCAAAGAATAAAATACGTCAACAATTTAATGAAATGGCTTGTATGGCCAGCCAATGACATTCAATAGCAGACTACTACAAATGAGAGAATTGCGTGCAGTGGCGTGACGGTGGACGTCAGCCGGCATTACGGTGGACGTCAGCCGGCAAGACGGTCGACCGTCAGCCGGCATGACGGTCGACGTCAGCCGGCATGACGGTCGACGTCAGCCGGCATGACGGTCGACGTCAGCCGGCATGACGGTCGACGTCAGCCGGCATGGCACCCGAAGAATAAGACGCAACGATCACGCTGAAATACGAATACAAAAACGTAAAAACAATTTATGTGTCTGATATGTGTGAAAACGGTTTCTAGACGTGACAGAAGAGTACCGTTGTCGCGCATGGAGACACGTTGTGTGCCGGCGAACTGAGGGACGGCTGTTAGCGAATAAAGAACCGTGTCACGGCTGCAGTGTGGCCGTCTGTCACGACACCCGATACCACGAGCACACGTCGCCCGTCTCCCGGCGTTGACAGCTCGCTAAACACGTCGGCTGAGTGACGGACCAACATCGCCCGGCGACCGAACGGCGTCAGGGCTGAGACGGCGACTGACGGGGCAAGGAGATCAGGTCGACAACCCGGTGTCAGTCCAGGCACTCGCGTCTGTCTCAGCGGCTCGGGCCGCGGTGACTTGGTGTGATGGACGCCCTCTTGTCCCGCGGTCGGCCATGGCGACTCGGTGTGACGGTGTGACGGTGTGACGGACTCCCTCCTCTCCCGAGGTCGGACGGGTTTGCACTTCGAAGAATGTTCTGGGCAGGAAAATATTTCATCGTCGTCGCCGCCGCCGCCGCCGCCGCCGCCGCCGCCGTCGTCGTCGTCGTCGTCGTCGTCGTCGTCGTCGTCGTCGTCGTCGTCGTCGTCGTCGTCGCCTTCATCACTTCACCCGCCACCATTGTCACCATTGTTAATCATTAATAATTAATCATCAATATCCAATTATCAAGAGATAATAAAAACTAAATATGTGCAACTAAAATCAAGACTATCTCGCCACTGGTGCACTCTGTGTTCTAAAAGTGGGAGATTCCGGTCATTTCTGCAGTTGACTGATGGCAGACATGTTAACCAGCGCGACCGATAAGCGCATGCGCAGTTCTTTGAAAATCGGGTAACCTAGACTACTTGTAATGTACTAAGTGATACCGGCAACACACAGCCAACTTAGGGTTATCTAACAGAATGGCGCGGCCCAGGAAATTAAGATGTTGTGTTCAACAAGGTTTTCTTAGTAAACCACTGGCGTGATATTCTTAATTGTAGTTACAAATGGTTATGTTTTAGTAACTCTTGTAAGTGCTTAGGCCCAAGACCACTTTGTTGCTCTTTAGGTTACTTGCCAACCAACAACACCCGAGTTCAATGACCCGTGACCTCGGCCCTTCACCGAGTAGTCGGCCTGGATTCTCTTATTTTGCCCCGACTTGATTCGTCGGTCAATTTCCAAACACCCCGAAATCCTACCAGCCTCTTTTTCCGGAGGTGGTTTCAAGGAAACTGTCGACGAACAACTGTGTTGCCAAATATATTCACTCACTCGATTGTTCAGTGCTGACGTCATCAAGGTTGTTGACATTTTCGTTGTTGTTATTGTTGTTGCCATGGTAACCTATGATTGCATATATTATTGATCAAACAAAACATGTGTTGTTGCGGTGCTGCTCTCGCTGTAAGACTGCTCGCTCCAGAGTTTCTCCAGAGTGTCTCCAGAGTGTCTCCAGAGTGTCTCCAGAGTGCCTCCAGACTGTCTCCAGAGTGTCTCCAGAGTGTCTCCAGAGTGTCTCCAGAGTCTCTCCAGACTGTCTCCAGAGTCTCTCCAAACTGTCTCCAGAGTGTCTCCAGAGTGTCTCCAGAGTGTCTCCAGACTGTCTCCAGAGTGTCTCCAGAGTGTCTCCAGAGTGTCTCCAGAGTGTCTCCAGAGTGTCTCCAGAGTGTCTCCAGAGTGTCTCCAGAGTGTCTCCAGACTGTCTCCAGAGTGTCTCCAGAGTCTCTCCAGACTGTCTCCAGAGTCTCTCCAGACTGTCTCCAGAGTGTCTCCAGAGGGTCTCCAGAGTGTCTCCAGACTGTCTCCAGAGTGACTCCAGAGTGTCTCCAGAGTGTCTCCAGAGTGTCTCCAGAGTGTCTCGAGAGTATATCCAGACTGTCTCCAGAGTGTCTTCAGAGTGTCTCCAGAGTGTCTCCAGAGTGTCTCCAGACTGTCTCCAGAGTGTCTCCAGAGTCTCTCCAGACTGTCTCCAGAGTCTCTCCAGACTGTCTCCATAGTGTCTCCAGAGGGTCTCCAGAGGGTCTCCAGAGTGTCTCCAGAGTGTCTCCAGAGTGTCTCCAGACTGTCTCCAGAGTGTCTCCAGAGTGTCTCCAGACTGTCTCCAGAGTGTCTCCAGTGTGACTCCAGAGTGTCTCCAGAGTGTCTCCAGAGTGTCTCCAGACTGTCTCCAGAGTGTCTCCAGACTGTCTCCAAACTGTCTCCAGAGTGTCTCCAGAGTGTCTCCAGACTGTCTCCAGAGTGTCTCCAGATTGTCTCCAGAGTGTCTCCAGACTGTCTCCAGAGTCTCTCCAGAGTCTATCCAGAGTCTATCCAGAGTCTCTCCAGAGTCTATCCAGAGGCTATCCAGAGTCTCTCCATAGTCTCTCCAGAGTCCCTCCAGAGTGTCTCCAGAGTCTCTCCAGAGTGTCTCCAGAGTGTCTCCAGAATGTCTCCAGAGTCTCCAGTGTCTCTCCAGAGTTTCCCCAGAGTCTCTCCAGAGTCCAGAGTGTCTCCAGAGTCTCGACAGAGTCTATCCAGAGTCTCTCCAGAATTCTCCAGTGTCTCCAGAGTGTCTCTAGAGTCTCTCCAGAGTGTCTCCAAAGTGTTTCCAGAGTCTATCCAGAGTCTATCCAGAGCGTCTCCAGAGTGTCTCCAGAGTATCTCCAGAGTCTCTCCAGAGTCTCTCCAAAGTGTCTCCAGAGTCTCTCCAGAGTCTCCAGAGTCTATCCAGAGTGTCTCCAGAGTGTCTCCAGAGTCTATCCAGAGTCTCTCCAGAGTCTTTCCAGAGTCTCTCCAGAGTGTCCCCGGAGTGTCTCCAGAGTGTCTCCAGAGTGTCTCCAGAGTCTCTCCAGAGTCTATCCAGAGTCTCTCCAGAGTCTATCCAGAGTCTCTCCAGGGTCTAGCCAGAGTCTATCCAGAGGCTATCCAGAGTATCTCCATAGTATCTCCAGAGTGTCTCCAGAGTGTCTCCAGAGTCTCTCCAGAATCTCTCCAGAGTCTATCCAGAGTCTCTCCAGAGTCTATCCAGAGTCTCTCCAGAGTATATCCAGAGTCTATCCAGAGTCTCTCCAGAATCTATCCAGAATCTATCAAGAGTCTCTCCAGAGTCTATCCAGAGTCTCTCCAGAGTATATCCATAGTCTCTCCAGAGTCTATCCAGAGTCTCTCCAGAGCGGTCTCTTGTTTACACAGAGCGATGGTTTGAATGTTTATACAGTCCTGTTGATTATTCCTATGTCCTGCTTAAATTGTGTTTTCTGTGTATGCATTTGTTCTGTTTTATGCCCAGTTAGATCCATCAAGCGGCCGTCATTGTCAAGCGTAGTATACTAGGTGTGTATGCTCTTAAAGTATTGATCACGCGGGCGTTTTATAATAATAAATAATCATATTATGAAAGGCTATTTTATTCTTCTTTCCTGCGTTCATTCTCCTTCTGATCCAACTATGGTAATACATCTTAAAGGTAGGTCGTTTGATGCGAGTATTTTTGCCGATAATATAAGAATTCTTTGCAATTGTTTTATTAACGCCGAACAAGTTCGTTTGTTCCCGGAAAGCACGTGAAACTAAACCATATCCTTACCGCGCTGCACAGCGAAGTAATAAAACTAACATTGATTCATTCATTACTCATGTGTGAGTTTTATTTACATAACGGCGCATGCACCCTCTATTGAAGTGCGACACGATTTATCCTTGCGCATTCAGCGTTTTCTGACGGCGAGACTATGGACGGGAGTAACGGAAGAAATGTAGCATCGTGCCACAGAGGTATGTAGGGGAAGCCAGCGGCAACACGTCACGCCGCGGTCAGACAGAGGTATGTAGGGGAAGCCAGCGGCAACACGTCACGCCGCGGTCAGACAGAGGTCTGTAGGGGAAGCCAGCGGCAACACGTCACGCCGCGGTCAGACAGAGGTCTGTAGGGGAAGCCAGCGGCAACACGTCACGCCGCGGTCAGACAGAGGTCTGTAGGGGAAGCCAGCGGCAACACGTCACGCCGCGGTCAGACAGAGGTCTGTAGGGGAAGCCAGCGGCAACACGTCACGCCGCGGTCAGACAGAGGTCTGTAGGGGAAGCCAGCGGCAACACGTCGCGCCGCGGTCAGGCAGAATATGTTCCCCGTGAAAAATGGACCCCGGCTACATATTCCCTAAGAATGTGGACCCGGTGGGTTCATGCTCTATTACAGAATATGGACCCCTCTATAGAATCTGAACCCACATTGTCCCCTCCGTAAATTTACCATACATAGTAATAAAGCAAGTTGTGATTGAATGTATCCTCTGCACAAGATCAATGCACAGACACATGTCTGCATTTTTGTGTTGATTTTATAAGAATTGCTATCTTACATTTGTCACGGCATAGTATGAATTAAAAGCTGATGAATCTAGCATTTCATTTGTGAACAGTTTTATTCATAAAACATGTATGCCCAATTTTACAATAGAAATTATGGTTATGACATTCAAGTTACAACGTGGACACATAATTATGTTATCTAATAGATATCGCACTATTTTCAAAGGGGGTCAAAATTATTAAATATATTTTGCATATCCATGGAGGTTAAATTTTTTATCTGACACCGGACGTGTGAGCTCGCGGGATACACGAACGACTCGCTTACACACGCACGACTCGCTTACACACGCACGACTCGCTTACACACACACGACTCGCTTACACACGCACGACTCGCTTACACACACACGACTCGCTTACACACGCACGACTCGCTTACACACCCACGGCTCGCTTACACACCCACGGCTCGCTTACACACGCACGACTCGCGTACACACGCACGACTCGTACGTGTGTCGCGTTCGTGATTCGTGATTCGTGATTCGCATGGTGATGTGTTACCGAGGTGAGGGTAGGGTGGCGATGGGGGGTGGGGTAGGGGTGGCGATGGGGGTGAGGGTAGGGGTGGCGATGAGGGGTGGGGTAGAGGTGGCGATGGGGGGGTGGGGTAGGGGTGGCGATGGGGGTGGGGTAGGGGTGGCGATGGGGGGTGGGGTAGGGGTGTGTCGATATGTTACTCTCTGTAGATGCGCCTTCATGCCAGTCGGTGCAGTCTTTGGGCGGGTGCTCTAAAATGAATAATATAAAAAAATAACCCCGGTCTGGGGCGATATTGAAATTATTATCTTGCGAAGTTTTATACAAGTTTTCGCAACTGATTTGACAATTTTGATTCAGTTGTGAAAATATATACAGTTTACGCTGCACTGTGTATAACATGATTTCATGATGTTGTGATACGCTACAGCCGGGTTGCCGGGTATTACACGGGTTGCCGGGTATTACACGGGACAAAAGCCAGCTACTGAAAGAGCTGATTTGTCTATTTGCAGCAACATCCAGTCAGGTTTTGATAGGGCAGTGGCAATGGCAACTTCATGTCCCCAAAACCATGCACAACTGTCGGTTTCACGAAGCACCGTACGAAGGAACGTATAATAATTGTCCAATAAGTGGCCGTTTGACGAGGAATTTTGAAAAAAAAGTTAAGTTTAATGTACACACCAACCAATGGATCCATGAGCGTGCACACCAAAATGTCAACCCCAGGTATGCGAACATGACGGAGAACATTGAGACAGAGCCACGAACTATGTCATAGAACCGATCATACTACATACTGTCTACAATCGAACAGCCTATTGCCATATTCGTCTGATATTGCTAGCCAGGGGGGCCCGATGTTTCCCGTCGCAGCCCTTTTTATACGGCGGTCAAACAACGCCCCCCCCCCCACGAACGGGCCGCGTTTGACAACAGGAGAGCGTGCCGTCTTCATATTTCAATAACATCCAGTTGCTTTTTCTGTTTTATGGGCTGCAATAAAAAAAGTAGGACAGAGAGAAATATGAGGCGCATCGTCTCATTTCCATTGCAAACAAAGGTTGGTCGTATAACGGTTTGACGACGTCTGTCTGAGACAAATGAAGTCGCTGTTCGGCGAAGAAAGAACGAGTGTTCTCTTAGCGGGAAACACTAAGGAATGTCAGTGAGTGTGCTACGCATAGAGGGTGTTGGCGCTCAGAAAGAGTGTTTGTTAGTTCACGGGTCAGTGCAAATATGGTTAGTCACTGTTATGTGGTTATATATCTTTGTGTTCAGCGTCACGACCAGCAGAATACAAGTATCGATCGCAAAGTGTTACAAAATATAATGCTTGTAAAGACCACGAGACCCGGTCTGACACGACGTGACCAACCAGTCTTACAAGACGTTGTCCCAACCAACAGGTTGCAACTATGTTTGCACCAGGTGGCGCTGCGTGTAGGCCACGTGACAATGACCGATGATGAACGTGGAGAGAAAGGTTCTGTGAAGGACCGCCATGTTTAATAGTTTGTGTTTTTATGTTTATGTATATTTGTCTCTTTCCTGATTTCTACGTTCGACCCGACTGTACCCGACTGTACCCGACTGTACCCGACTGTACCCGCCACAGAACAACTCTAGGTCCACCCATTGCAAACTGCTTATATATGTTTCATTAAATAGTCCCCACTTCATGGATTTAATTTTCTTTGTAGCCAATAGCCACGTGCGGCGGATGTCCATATACGTTTTGACACTTTTTTAATATAATGTTTCCGTTATTTATTTTATAAATATCGATCTGACCACTCAACATAGAAAATAAACAAGATAATCGGGGCGAAACATTCAAATTAAACATATATAATGGTCAAATTTTATGAACAAATTGTGATTCGTTAAGACATATTTGGGCAGTCAGTGCTAAATAGTATCGGACGTTGTTCGGACGTTGTTCCTTTAACTAGATGAAATAAATATCAAGACACACGTGTGTAATACAAGAGTTTATAATATAAATTAATACATTGATACGTTATGAGAACAACATCAAGATGACAACACAGTCATGTTAGCAGTTACTGACAACACAGTCGTGTTAGCAGTTACTGACAACACAGGCGTGTTAGCAGTTACTGACAACACAGTCGTGTTAGCAGTTACTGACAACACAGTCGTGTTAACAGTTACTGACAACACAGTCGTGTTAGCAGTTACTGACCACACAGTCGTGTTAACAGATACTGACAACACAGTCGTGTTAGCAGTTACTGACCACACAGTCGTGTTAGCAGTTACTGACCACACAGTCGTGTTAGCAGTTACTGACAACACAGTCGTGTTAGCAGTTACTGACAACACAGTCGTGTTAGCAGTTACTGACAACACAGTCGTGTTAGCAGTTACTGACAACACAGTCGTGTTAGCAGTTACTGACAACACAGTCGTGTTAACAGTTACTGACAACACAGTCGTGTTAGCAGTTACTGACCACACAGTCGTGTTAGCAGTTACTGACAACACAGTCGTGTTAGCAGTTACTGACCACACAGTCGTGTTAGCAGTTACTGACAACACAGTCGTGTTAACAGTTACTGACAACACAGTCGTGTTAGCAGTTACTGACAACACAGTCGTGTTAGCAGTTACTGACAACACAGTCGTGTTAACAGTTACTGACAACACAGTCGTGTTAGCAGTTACTGACAACACAGTCGTGTTAGCAGTTACTGACAACACAGCCGTGTTAGCAGTTACTGGCAACAACCGTCAATATCTGTATAATCGACACAGGGTCGACACCTTTAATAACAAACTTACACAAAATATACACATTTACAGATATACCCGGCGAAGTCCGTGACGTGGGTGAGTGACGTTGTGGACGTGTAGAGAGGGGAGAGACAGGAGGGGAGCTGAGAGAGACGGAGAAATTTGGCGGCAAGGGGAGAGTGGGAGAGTGGGAGAGTGGGTTCAGACAGGGTTCACTTGAGCATGGACGTACTTGTGTGTTGGTTAAATAATGATAGACTGAATGAGTGGGTCGGTCGAAGAAGGGGGGGGGGAGAATGGGAGAGAGTTGGATAGAGGGGGGAGAAGGGAGATGGGGGAGAGGAGGAGAGAGGGGAGAGAGGGGGAGAGGGGGAGAGGGGAAGAGGGGGAGAGGAAAGGAACATAATGGTAGCATCCATTATCAGCCTCGGTTGAATTCCGCTTGTGGAAGACGACTCAAGAATAATGTTTCTTTCTCAAATCGAGTCCTCTTTAAATAGCAGTATTTCGTTCCTTGATTCAATGTACGGTTGTCTGACGTAAGCTGAATGAAGTTTGTCGCAGACGCCCCTGAATGTTACAATAGTGCTCGATTAAACATACAAGAACGCTGCGGAGATCTTACAAACTAATCCTGCATGGCGTGAATCCATGCGACCAGTGTGTGTGTGTCACAGTATCTGGCTATTTTAAATTGTACCATGTAGACGGACATTCGGACAGTCGGACAGAGGGACAGTCTGACGTCATCGACTTGTGCAGACAACCCAGCGATAGGAGGCCTACAGCAGGCCTACAACAGGCCTACATGCGTGCTGCATTCAAGTCATGAAAAAACGTTCGTGTTCTTGTAAAAATATCCACTGTTATAATTTTATGTTTCGTCGGCGATTCTGCGACATTTTATCCGATGCGACGCCAGTGCGCTGCGTGGATGTCGCCTCGTCTTCCACCACTCGAGAATGTTAGATCAACGTTCACGCTGAACGCAGCATGTCGTTTCCGGCACGAGATCTCATGCTGCGCACGTGACGTCAACGAATGTTGCCGTCGACTCCGGCCTCGCTGCGTTGCCCGTTCACCGCCGTCGACACGGCGGGCGGACCACGGCGACATGGCGGGCGGACCACGGCGACATGGCGGGCGGACCACGGCGACATGGCGGGCGGACCACGGCGACATGGTGGTGGACAACGGCGACAAGATGGCGGGCCACGGCGACATTGTGGCGGACCACGACGACATGGTGGCGAACCACGGCGACATTTTGGCGGACCACGACGACATGGCGGGCGGACCACGGCGACATGGCGGGCGGATTCGCAGCGACTTGGCGGCACAACGCACGCTCACACACGAGAATCGACGACATTGTCGAAATAAATCTCGCGCCTCTGTCCACGTGACGACATCACGTGCGCAAAAGCCCGAAACTCGTTCTGCTGCAGTCATTGGCTCATGGGACTCGACAGTTCTGAGGGACTTCTCGGGAGCGTGTCGGACGACACGGAGCTAGGCGGCGGACAGAACTCGTCGGACGGCATGTTGTACGTCATTCCGTTATGCATAGCCATTCCGTGATTCTCAAAAGCACACACCTGTAACGGAAAGAGAGAGAACTGTGTATAGGCCATCACCGACAACTACGACTACTTTAGAGTCTCCAAACAATGATTATTATTTCCAAACAGCTTCTATTGTGCTCAAACTTATACAGAAAAGAGCAAAATTAATTATATATGATACAATATATGATATATAGTAGTTAATTAGTAATACAGTCTACGGTGGAAACATAAATAATAAACATGCTATTTATACACGAGCTAAACAAACATTGACCTTCATAATGGACGTTCCGTGAATTAACGGAATTATTTATGCCTGTCAAAACACGTGTTTCTATGGAGCGGACACGAATATAAGTCTTGCAACATAACAACGGCTGCACAACATCGTGTACAACTGGTACACTGTGAACTAAAATGTCTAGTCAGCGTCGATATGATGAAAGGCGAAACAAGGTGTCGGGAACCGACAAAACACAACAGCCAAGGCCCCAGCTTAACTTTCTATGGTGGATATAATGGTCATAGTGGACAAATGGTCATAGTGGACAAATGCTCATAGTGGACATATGATCATAGCGGACAATCGTAACGAACTGTTCAGTTAAACCATCAATCTATTACCTGGGTCTGCAGCGTACACGGCAGACTCGGGCAAACAACCTGGGTTTGCAGTGTACGCGGCAGTCTCGGGCAGACACCCTGGGTCTGCAGCGTACACGGCAGACTCGGGCAAACAACCTGGGCCATCAGCGTACACGGCAGACTCGGGCAGACAACCTGGGTCTGCAGCGTACACGGCAGACTCGGGCAGACAACCTGGGTCTGCAGCGTACACGGCAGTCTCGGGCAGACACCTTGGGTCTGCAGCGTACACGGCAGACTCGGGCAGACACCCTGGGTCTGCAGCGTACACGGGTCTGCAGACGGAGACTGAACGAAACAGAAGATTGTGGGCGGCACGGTTTGATGTCACTTTATCGTCGTGTTGCGTCGGGCCGACGGCGGCGAGCGACGACGGCCCGACGGCGGCCCGACGGCGGCGAACGTCAAAGCCTGACGCTCGCCAGAGCCGTGTTTTATTCGGGGCCATCTGGAGTTCGTCGCCGCTAGAGGCAGGCCGCCGCGATTCGGGTCCGGGGAGCTCTCAGAAACGACAGCCCTGTAAACAACGCCACGGTCGAAATCGTGCAGAGTTTCGACGACCGTAAACCGAGCGACGTCCCTGAATGTTGGCGGCATCCCTTACATTGGCGTCGCTCGCCGGCCCTGTCAGGACCTCTCAACCCCGGTCGACGGGAGCAACAGCACCGCCAAGATAAACATAACGTCACAAATCTGGCAGGTTACGTTTTGGGGCTACGAGCTTTATGAATGATGGACGACTTGGAAATGAGGTTGTTTTGAAGGAATGACGCACGCCTGTTCGGAGAAGGTCTGTAGGACGTAGCATGTTTGAGGTTAAGCTGGACTGCAGGTTATGAATTGATATACCATTGCAATATTGGCTCCCAGTGATATTATATGCTAATTAAAATTGAACTAGATTTAATGCAAACAATACACGTACATATACTGTATGTCGCGGTATCTTCAAAGGTAAATGAAACCGAAACCGTCCAGATGTCCTCTATCATTACTCGTTCAGTGCACAATTATGAAACCCCCCCTAACATGGCTGGCGCACAGAATGCTACAAACACCGGCCGGCGGATGTTCCTTCACACGCGACATGCATTTGGACTCTCGTGAATTCCTGCCTGTATTGTTCTTCAGCGCCAACTTATACCGAGTCGGCTACTTCAGTGCTAAACTCACCGACCGAGACAGTAGACCCGACGTCATCCGACACGCAACACCCCTATTTCTGCAGGTCTCTGTGCGAAACCGCTACGTGTAACTGTACAAATACCGTATCACATGCTATGTGACGATGTTGTATCATATGTTACGGCGTTACGCAGACCATTGGCTGACGAACACGTAACGGGAGTGTCATGCGAACTGTCGCCAGCCTGGCTTGACTGCGGGAGTGTCATGCGAACTGTCGCCAGCCTGGCTTGACTGCGGGAGTGTCATGCGAACTGTCGCCAGCCTGGCTTGACTGCGGGAGAGAAACGCTTTCGAATAACGTGTGCGACGGCAACTTCCCAGAGAAGGTCGGGCTGTGTCCGTATAGACAAGGTCGGGATGTGTCCGTATAGACAAGATCGGGCTGTGTCCGTATAGACAAGGTCGGGATGTGTCCATATAGACTAGGATGACAGATGCTAAACGTCCCGACAAAGTGATTTGTCGATCGCCGTCAGATTTATGGAACGTAGGCGTCTGAAGGTATGTACTTCTAACTACGTATCACTGATCAATGTTTTGTTTTATATGAACTAAGCATTTTTTCACCCGAGTTGAACAACATTGACTGTAATAAAAGAAGCAATGTTCATGTGTTTCCGATCGCCGGGTTTTGTTGCATCGTAACTAACACTGGCTAGGTTGCACTTCGTGGAATTAGTCTAATACTACGCATCTTCTTTCTGTGCGAAACTACGCATAGATGCTGTAGAATGTCTTTTATAATATACTCTATGCATTCGGTGGTTCCGCGCAGACGTTCCCGATATTGGGCTAATGTTTTCCCGGAGCTCACAAAGCCAATTATAGAATACCTCGTCAGCTGTCTGTCGTATGGCAAGTTCGAAATAGCGTGCTAAAATGTTACCACGAACACATCCATTAAGGAGTAACGTAGACAATGATTTGGGTTGATATGACCAGAGGGCGGTGTGATCAGAAGCGGCAATATGACAAAACACAGCGACGAAATGTCAGAGGCCAGCATTTGTAACTTTATAGCCAGGTGTTATATCGTTAGTGAGAGTTCGATGGAAATTAAGGCCAACATTTTCTTGTATTGGTCTATTAACATTGAGACAGAGCATCGATGCATTCTGGAAGTGCTCGAGATAGAACAGTTTGTAAGTGACAGTGTGTAGATTGCGAGAAAGGCCAACTTGTACGTGTTTATTCCGAGGAGAAACACTGAAGACGACAGCGTCCGTTCTGGCGATCCGTAGCGCCCCAGAGTGTCGCGCACAGCAGCGAGACGATGTTTTTTTAGTTCGCAGCGCATTGATGGCGATGTGACGTCACACTGACGGGGATGTGACGTCACATTTTTGGGGGGACTGATGCTCGTCAAATAGCACAGACGAACAGTGCTTATCGGCGGTAATGAAACAGACCGGGCGGATCGTACTGTGACATGCATGCGTGCTCGCGTGGTGCAGTGTGTGTAGTATAACCGCAGTGTTGTCTTTCGATACAACACGGCACTGATTGATCGTTGTTCGCCGGCTGTGTTTGTTTTCTTCATGCGTCGATGAGATAAACAACTCCGCCAAGTTCGCGATCACGGGACACGAGTCAGTCAGCGGGTTGGACTGGTCAAAACCCAATTGTTGACCAGTCGACCCGCCATATTTTAACGCTTAAAATTTAACATCCGTTGCCCTCGACCTCGTCGTCATCGTCATCATCGTTGTCATCGTCATCATCACCATCGTCATCATCGTCGTCATCATCGTCATCATCGTCGTCATCATCGTCATCATCGTCGTCAACATCGTCATCATCATCGTCATCGTCACAATCGTCATCATCATCGTCATCATCTTCGACATCGTCGTCGTTGTCGCCAAACAGTAAATCTATTTACACTGCCTCGTGTGTCTGTGGACCAGTGCGTGGAGGCGACCCTCGGGTCACGCAGGCCGTGTGGATGTCAGCGCATGTGCGACGCAGGGTTATGTACTTTATGTAGACGTCACCAAAACCACAGACTGGAGATCAGCGGCCCAGACAAGCGGCTAGCGACCGGCCCAGACAAGCGACTAGCGACCGGCCCAGACAAGCGACTAGCGACCGGCCAAGACAAGCGCCTAGCGACCGGCCCAGACAAGCGACTAGCGACCGGCCCAGAGAAGCGGGTACCGATCGGCCCAGACAAACGGATAACGACCGGCTGAGACCAGCGGGTACCGACCGGCCCAAAGAAGCGGGTACCGACCGGATCAGACAATGGGTACTGTCCGGCCAAAGCAAGCCGGTACCGTTCTGCCAAGACAGGTGGGTACCGTCCGGCCAAGACAAGCGGGTACCCATGCAGCAGCCAAGACCAAAACAACAAGAACCAGACAATCTCCTCCTAACAACGGGCGACCCGCAGTGGCCTAAGTGTACGTCATAGGCTATTATTTGCACGAACTCCGAGCAAGGTGTGTTTGGTGTCGGGGCTGTGTCGAAACAGGACAATAGCCTACGTCAGCGTGTAAAGAGACGTACAAAGACGTGGCAGTAATATTTGATTACCTCGATATACTCAAATATTAATTACGATTACATATTGAAATTCATGCTCGAAAATCACTTATTAAACAATAGACAATATAGGTGACATTTGAAAAGTTGACGCGATATATATATATATATATATATATATATATATATATATATATATATATATATATATATATATATATATATATATATATATATATATATATATATATATATATATATATATATATAGTCTATCGACATCAAACAATCAAAGTTGTGAACAATGGACTATTGTTTACATTAAGATTTTAGCAGGTTTCAATATGTAATCGTAAGAAGACAGGAATGCTCGAGTAATCAAATATTACTATATATATCTTACTATATATATATATATATATATATATATATATATATATATATATATATATATATATATATATATATATATATATATATATATATATATATATATATATATATATATATATATATATATATATTTGTGTGCTGTATACGCGTGTTAGCGCAGGTTTGCTACACAACACACACACACACACACACACACACACACACACACACACACACACACACACACACACACACACACACACACACACACACACACACACACACACACACACACTCACTCACTCACTCACACACACACACACACACAAGAATGATCCTAAAATAAGACGATGGGAAATATCGAATTGAAAATGGAACTTTAAATTGCACGTAGCAGATGTGTTCTGTATACGCGTGTTAGCACAGGTTTGCTACAAACGGCGGCACTGTCCAGCAGTACAAACAACCATAACAAAACACGAGCGTGCGGTGTAACTACGAACGTAGTAATCCTCTGTATCAACATCCCCACACGCGGGCAATGTCGAAGCCTAAGTTCAATATTTTCGATAGTCTTAAATGGCTTGCTCGCAGCGGCGACACGAACGGTATCGACAAAGGCCGTGGGAAACAGTAGCGTATTGTCATATAAAGGAGCAGGACGATACCAGTCGTGTAGTGACGTGTATAGGCGTAGAACGTGGCAGAACGAGGACGCGTAGAGAAATGCACAGGAAACTAATTAAGAACATGTAAACAACTTCCTAAAACAAACACCTACACGACCACACGCGTCGTGTCATTCCCATACATTTCTGGAAATCATAAGATGATATTTACTCGTTTATTCACTGGATTGTAAGCATATATATATATATATATATATATATATATATATATATATATATATATATATATATATATATATATATATATATATATATATATATATATATATATATATATATATATATATATAGTGTGCCAGTTAAACGACAAAGAACACCACTGCCCGCTGCTTAATATAGTAGAATAACCAGCGAGACTGGTTTCCGTCTTCAGCTACATCCAGGTGTGGCAGTTTCCTTCCCGTGTGAGAGGGAGAAAAAAAGTAATCTCCTCATAAAGGAGACATGTAACGGATACACATAACGGAGACGTGCAACGTAGACGTGTAACGGAGAAGTGTGACGGAAACGTGTAACGTTGTTACATATACTGTGCGACACGTACTCACCAGTTGCTGGAACGGAGGCTGGTCTAGGTCGCCTTGCATGGCGGCAAACTCACTGAGCGCCTTCCACGGCGGCTGGTAGCTCTGGACCTCGACTGGCGTCGGCTGCATGCTCTGGGGCGGCTCGTGTCGCACCGGACTCGACGCCACCATCGGAACACCCTGCAACACGGCGCAGACATTACGGGCTGGTCGGGGGCTTCGGTTAGGAGAGTACGACACAGCAATGGTGGGTATATGTTATATGCAGGCAAATATTAAGGTAGAAAAGGATATGCCGATAACATATAACAGGTGTATGTTGGAAGTGTTGAGACGGGCTGACAGACGGACAAACAGACAACGCAACGTCAGGAGCACAGCTGTGTCACGTATAGCCAAGATAAACACTAGTTGCCGATAAAACAAAACAAACAAATATCGTTTCGTTGAAACTCACTTTACACCCAACGTGGACGAACACACGCTGCCTCGCTGTGTCCTTAGGTTGTACAACAGGAACACGCCTACACATCTCGCTATGTCCCTATAGGTTGTACAACAGGAACACGCCTAAACATCTCGCTGTGTCCCTATAGGTTGTACAACAGGAACACGCCTACACATCTCGCTGTGTCCCTAGGCTGTACAACAGGAACACGCCTACACATCTCGCTGTGTCCCTAGGTTGTACAACAGGAACACGCCTACACATCTCGCTGTGTCCCTATATGTTATACAACAGGAACACGCCTAAACATCTCGCTGTGTCCCTATAGGTTGTACAACAGGAACACGCCTACACATCTCGCTGTGTCCCTATAGGTTGTACAACAGGAACACGCCTAAACATCTCGCTGTGTCCCTAGGTTGTACAACAGGAACACGCCTAAACATCTCGCTGTGTCCCTATAGGTTGTACAACAGGAACACGCCTACACATCTCGCTGTGTCCCAATAGGTTGTACAACAGGAACACGCCTAAACATCTCGCTGTGTCCCTAGGTTGTACAACAGGAACACGCCTAAACAACATGTGTCCACAAGACGCGTCTACCAACCTCTCGTGCGTCGCCAAATGATACGTTTATAAGGTTAATCGTGATTAAAATTGTAGTATTTGACGAGCGCTTTTCTGTCATTAATATTTGATGAGCGGGGCGCGTTGTGTGAGACGCGCTGTACCGCGGCGCGTGGCCGCTCGGCGCGCGACGAATAAACGATGTTCCGCGTCGACTCTATACGACGTAATTGTCGACACGAAAACAAACGATTGTCGCCAATGTTTTATTCATGTCGACAAGTGACAGGACGCGGTGCGTGATCCGCGAACTTTGTGCACGTGCGCGCTGCACGCAGCGTGCGGGTTGATATCATACAGCACGCTGGGGGAGAGGTTATAGGTCAGTCTCCCTGGATCCAGTCTATATAATTATGGCCGTACACCTTGTTACGACTAATATATCACCATATATATATATATTTATATATATATATATATATATATATATATATATATATATATATATATATATATATATATATATATATATATATATATATATATATATATATATATATATATATATATGTGCGTGCGTGCGCTTGCGCGTGCGCGTGCGCGTGCGCGTGCACATGCGCGTGTGCGCACGTATGCATACATGTGCGTACGTGTGTGTATGATCGCACTTTCACGTCACTGCCTCACAGGAACGTGGGAACAGTTTCGCTTGTATATATATTTGTATATATTTGTGGTGTAACCCACACAGTATATGTAGCCACGTCGGCATTCGCTGTGTAGTCTTGTGATAATGGTTAATGATGATTACCAAGGTTTAATACATTAAATTAGCCTTTTGATAAAACCTTGTTGAATTATATGAAGATTAATCTGAACCAAGAGGTCAACGGTGACACGATAGGCATAATATTGTGTCACCGTATAGTGGTCATTCGTAAACCAGATGAGCAAATATAAACCGTAAAAGCAGAATTTCGTTTTATTGACAGTTGTAAGTGACACAGAGCAGCGTCGATTATAAAATTATGCAATTTACCACTATCGTCGACGTCACCGTCAATAAACAAGTCCATCACGGCGTAGGTAGACTGAACGCGCTCAGCCTTCGCTCGATGACGGCGCAGAGCGTGCGCGGACGGCGAGAGCGATACGATCACTTCGGGCTACATCCTGCGTGGGGCGTTTCTCGAACCGGCTCAATAATTCATGTCCGTAACGATGGTGGTTTGAACAGAATATTTTAATATGCCGAATATTGCCGAGTATCGCCGAGTTTTGTGCCACGTGGTGTAGCCGCCATGCAGTCACGGGCTATGCTGGTGTCTCAGACGTATTTGCCTGCCCCCGGCCTACGAAAACACAACTCGTCGTTCGTCGTATCCGCCTCGTTGTTTCCGGGTAAACAACGCGTCGGTTTAGCCGGTCCACCGCGTGTGTCGTCGTGAGGGCGGCAGGTAATCACGACGACTGAGGTGTGAGAACGACCGGCTTTGTGTCAACTACTGAACAAACACAGCCCGCGGTGTATCCGGGTCTTTCACGCGGCCCGCTTCTGATGTTTGTTTGCGCAGGGGCAGCGCTATTTGCAGTCAACAGTTCTGTCGGAATTATTCGACAAAATAAATCGCTACTGGTTTTACAATTGCGTACAAGCGTTACAAGCGATTGTGTCGTGCGCTCGCATGTACGCACATGCGAGCGCACTCGAGCGAGCGAGCGAGCCAGCCAGCCAGCCAGTCAGTAGGCATACGTGCAATGTACGTTTTATTCACTTGTGTATAGATTAAATAATATTAGCACATAAAAACCTATGATAAACTGTTGTTTACGTGGCGGCTTTTACCGTTCAGTATTTAATTAATTATTTAAGTATCAGCGATTCCAAAATGGTATTCGCTATTAGTATGGTGAATAACACTATGTCAATGAAGCTTATAAATAGCAATCTAGATAAACTGATATCGAATGCACAACGTAAATAAATAAATAAAATATTTCATCGACTAAACAATCAGTTGTGAACAATGGACATATAACATTAAGATTTTAGGAGGTTTCATACACCAAGAAGACAGGAATGCTCCGCAAATAAGATGTTTTTATTGAATATATTTAATTTAATATCACAACAGTTTAACAATATAATACAGTTTCATGTAATATTACCTGCTCTAATAAATCGTTAAGGACAATAACGTATAAAGGACAACAGTGTATAACGCACAAAAGCGTATAACGGACAACGGTGTATAACGGACAACAGTGTATAACGGACAACAGTGTATAACGGACGATAAATACGAACAGTTTCATTGCGCAAAACCAGAACACACCATTGTGACAGAACACACCATTGTGACAGAACACACCATTGTGACAGAACACACCATTGTGACAAACAGCGTAAACGAATACGCGGCTTAGACAAGAATATGTTCTTATAATGTCGCTAGGTTGACGATTTTCGGAGACCGACTCACCGCGAAATCAATCAACCGTTACGAAACGGACACGCATTGCCTAGCAACTGCATCGACCTCGTCGCGCACACAATGGCCTCGACTCGGTCTACCGGGCGTATCAATCGACGCGCCACGTGGTCGCGATGCGACTCGCGCGTCACCACGCACGCGACGTTGTTTCCGGGCGTTTCCGGCATTCGTCGGCGCGGCGAGGACGCTTTCCCACACGCCATGGCAACGCCGCCCGAGTCACGGCATCCGCGCATCCGTTCTCGGCAAAACGATTTTTCAGCGTACGATGGCTGCGTGCGAGGAATACGCCGGGAATATTCTCGGAACGTGTAGCGAGACAAACGTGGACCATGGTCTGCGTGGTAGCGTAGCGGTTAGGACGAGATAGCGTAGCGGTTAGGACGAGGTAGTGTAGCGGTTAGGACGAGGTAGCGGTTAGGACGAGGAAGCGGTTAGGACGAGGTAGCGGTTAGGACGAGGTAGCGGTTAGGACGAGGTAGCGTAGCGTAGCGGTTAGGACTCCTGCAAGACTCTCAGTTGAGAAAACTCGGGTTCGAATCCTCCTGCTACCGTTTCGAAACTTTGGTGGCAATTTCGTTCACCCCACGTTGCCACAGATCACTCATAAATGAGTATATGGCTATAGACAGAGAGCATATGTGAACGAATATCATCGCGCAATAATTACAGCGCGACTGAATGCTTCCCAGAGAAGTCGAGTTGCTGCCGGGGGGTGATGTGTAAAGCCCTTTGAGCAATCCCAAGGACTTAATACCGCGCTATATATAAGAAAGTACGTGTTGCACCTGTTGCTACATTGCTACTCCTACACCATTACCGATGACGATGAGTATGACGACAACGACGACAACGACGACAACGACGACAGCGTCTGTGACATGACCGCAGTCAGTGGTGGTTCCAAGAAGCCCCCATCCCCAGAGACGCGTTAACTCGTCAACAGACGGACGCACTGCGAAAGACGGCCGAGGACGGTCGAGCGAAGCCGATTTATGACCGCGTAATCCGCTTACTGCCCACCTGTTCTCGGCGCGCCCTGGCCGGGCTGACGGACCGACTGCCGCCCATGTCCCAGCCCGGCCTCGTCCCAGATGTTCGAGGTGCTAAGCTCCCTGTCCCGGCTTTGTTCGGCGTGTGCCGAGCCCCAATAATCCCCGTACATCCGAGAGTATGCGCACCCTCGAGGGGCACTTGACAGGTGTCGATACACAGGTGCAGTATAAAACATATTTGTTAAACAGACACTTTACACTAAATACACCGACTTTACAATAAATGACGAGCGCTGAAATCCAACGTTTCGTCGATAACGGACAATTGTATATATTATATTGATCTCAAACTTCATTAAATCTCAGATGTTACTGTTCCATCGAACACGACGAAAGCTAACTTATTTGCTCGTAGGCTCATCTAGTAATTCGATTTCTCTTTATTTATAATGTGCGTGTTTTGTGCGTGTTTTTGCTTGTTTTGTCCCAGAAAAACCGGTTCACTTCACAACTGATTTCCGAAAGAGCGGTGTGTGTATCGTTTAATGGACGGCGCTAAACCGTCGGGCGACCATCGGCGGACGACCATCGCCCGACGTCTCCTTGGAGGCCAATCGGGGGAGAGTGCCGAGTCGTGTCGACGACGAACGGCGCATTTGAGCGGCGCAGTTGGTCATGTTTTAGTCACTCGTCAAGTGAATGCATCGCGCCCCCGGGACACCGTGCCCGGCCGCATTAGTGCGAGCCAACGACTTTGTCGGAACAGGCGATGTCTCGTTGAACTTGACGGGAACTATGGCACATTGATTGCGTGAGAACATTGCAACTCTTGTACAAAGGTTGTTTGACATATTCAAAGTGTCGTTGGTTCGTTGGTTTGTTTGTTGGTTGGTTCGCAGATTGCCTGCCTGCCTGTCTGCCTGGGTGCCTGCCTGCTTGCCTGCCTGCGTGCCTGCCTGCGTGCCTGCCTGCGAACCTGCGTGCCTTGCAGTCAGAGACGCAGGCACCCACGCACGGACTCGATCGATCGTTCCTCTTTCCATTCCGTCTCCTGGGAGACGATGCGGGATCAGTGTTGGAGAAAGATCGCCTAACGAACCCAGACGGCGCCTTTAATAGAATCCCACGCTCACTGGAGCGGAACTCCCCGACTGGCTCCCGCCCAACCCCCCGGAGCCATGCCACGTGACTGTCCGTCACCCGGTCATTGAGCCACTATGACGACGGCCGGCGCCCGCCGAGAAATCCACAACTCGTTATTAAATTAATTAAACTGATGCGATTATTGCGTTGTGTGGCTTACTGCCAGGGCTTACCACCAGGGTAGAGTGGCCAAGGAGAAAGACGACCACGCGTTAAAGCAGAAAGGCAACTTATGGAAATAGATCAAACTGCACCGGCGTATACAAGTATGCCCCAACGGTCCAGTCGTGAAACTAGAGTGCAGACACGTTACGACCCGATGGTCCAGTCGTGAAACTAGAGTGCAGACGCTTTACGACCCGACGGTCCAGTCGTGATACTAGAGTGCAGACACGTTACGACCCGACGGTCCAGTCGTGAAACTAGAGTGCAGACGCTTTACGACCCGACGGTCCAGTCGTGATACTAGAGTGCAGACACGTTACGACCCGACGGTCCAGTCGTGACACTAGAGTGCAGACACGTTACGACCCGACGGTCCAGTCGTGATACTAGAGTGCAGACACGTTACAACCCGATGGTCCAGTCGTGAAACTAGAGTGCAGACACGTTACGACCCGACGGTCCAGTTGTGATACTAGAGTGCAGACACGTTACGACCCGACGGTCCAGTCGTGAAACTAGAGTTCAGACACGTTACGACCCGATGGTCCAGTCGTGAAACTAGAGTGCAGACACGTTACGATCCGACGCAACTCGACGCAACCCGACCAGCAATAACCAAATTCTAATCGCGTCAGGTCATAGCGTGTATATCGGGCTTTACCAGTAACGAGATTGTCTCCAGAATAGAAATCGTGTAGCGAAAACCAGAGCGCAGTATATATAGTGCAGTATTTAATTATATTTGTTTGTAGTTTTGAATACCACTACACATAAAGCATTTTTGTAATTACGGCTACGATTTATTTTATTATATACGTACTGTATACACATATGTTGGGCAACAGGTGATACGTATATACGTGTGTATGAGGCCGGTACCGTCCGCTGTCACCAATGCAGTTGTAGGCCAACCGATTATTAAGTCGTTGTCCGTGTAAATCCGCGTGCGAATGAACAACTTCGTCATAATCGAATTACACTAAGTCTGTTTGTCAACACAGCCGACGTTGACGTGAAAATCCAATATCTGTGAAGGTCTGGAGCGCCTTAAGTCTGCTCTGTGCTTTCTTATTGTTAGTCTGTCGACCCGATATAGGTTCAGTTGTACAGTCACTGCCTTAATCCTATCTGCGGTTCTAATATATCGTATGAGTTGCTCCAGTGGCTTACATAAGCTCGCCTGCCTCTGCCAGTTATTATCGCAAAGCAAGTATATATGTATATTGTATATATCGTGTAATTATAATGCTGACTACTAAAGTTAGTTAATACGCTATTTTGTTGGGTTTGCTTAGTCTCATATATTGCAGAATTCTGTACTTGTGCGTAATGCTGATGATTCCATCAATTGCGTTTAACTATCACGACCAGTACAGTT
>BSQZ01000092.1:1650000-1655000 GCA_033239005.1 Lamellibrachia satsuma
TAATGTATGCTATAACCACCAAACACATTGCCGCCAGCAAACTAACGCGTACACTATAGATCGGGCGAAACAGCTGTATTTGTAAAAAAAAAACTTGAAGACATTATTCGCAGTAAGGACATTCTTCAAACCTTGAACGCTCGATGTAATAACGGATCAACTATATATCGGGAGTCATAAAACGGATAATTTCTGATCTGAGACAATATCGTAAAGCAAAATCGATGAAAATGCAACGAAACGCAATCGCGCTGACATTCTGACCGGAAGTGCTTTTATACAGTTCAGCGAAATAACTCAACGATTCCATAACTTATATAGTTGGCACTGTTTTCAAGAATGGCGCATCGTTATGTACTGATCTAGAAAATATCTTGAGCAGTCGAGAGTTTATTTGGTGAGAATAACAAAATAAATATACCACGTGGACTAATTTCTACGGAAAGCCTCGGCGGAGTGGACAGGCCACGTTAGACAGGATTAGCTACACGGATTGTCCTACACGGATTGTATTGTCCTACCTTGTCCTGTTGTTGCTGTGCCATCTGCTTCAAGAGGATGTTGCGTTTCTTGTCCTTGCAGCGCTTGTTCTGGAACCAGACTCTGATGACGCGGGACGACAACCCCGTCATCTCGGTCAGTTGTTCCTTCATGAGGGCGTCCGGCCGCGGGTTGGCGCCGTAACAGGTGCGTAGCGTATGTAGCTGTTTCTCGTTGAGGACGGTGCGCACTCGCGTCGTCTTCTGGTCCGACTTGTGGGAGCGCCCGCCCGACCGACCGCCGCTCTTGGACGTCTTGATGATGGTCGTCTGACTGTTGAGGCTGTTGTTGTTCTGCAGCGGTTCAAGATGACCTGTAACAGCAGAGGACACTGGTGATGATGATGGAGGATGATGATGGTGATGATGATGGAGGATGGCGTATAGTAATGGAGATGAAGAGGAAGGGAGAAAGAGAGTGAGGGTAGGATGAAGAGACGGAGGGAGGGAGAGAGAGGGCGTGGAGGGAGGGATGCAGAAGGAGGGGAGAGAGATAGAGCAGACTTGAGGGAGGGACTAGATACAAAGAAGAGACATAGAAGGGATGGGGAGAGAGGGGAGAATAGACAAAGGGTGAGGGTATTTAAGCAAAATGTGAAAGGGATGCATATGCAACAGCAGCAAAGTTAATAGATCCTGGCGACTTGACGAAGAAGGTATAATTCGTAAAACGAATAGAACGTTATATCATATTACTATTATATCCCATTACGCACACACGTACATGCATGCACGCAGCATCTTAACATCCAAACTCCGTGCCTCTCTGCAGCCATACTAAGCCCCTCCTCCATTCCCTCCGCTCTTGTCGCAGCCTAGTATCGCTGTTTTGCGCCATCTCGCGTCTCACCCGACGAGCAATTTGATAATGGCTTCCATAAAGCCGCCTGCCCCCAGGCTTTACAGCCGCTCGTAAATAAACCCGACAGAGCGGTCATCAGCAGTGACGTACGACGATCTGCCAGCGACGCCCGTCTCACTAGGTTAGTTAATAATTCACATGTTTGTTAAACAATAATGACACGCGATCATCTAGAGAAGTGATACAACACAGCGCGGCCCAACAAAAGAGATGCCGCTAAGGTATATTTCTATATATATATATATATATATATATATATATATATATATATATATATATATATATATATATATATATATATATATATATATATATATATATATATATATATATATATATATATATATATATATATATATATATATATATATATATATATATATATATATATATATATATATATATATATATATATATATATATATATATATATATATATATATATATATATATATATATATTCTATTATACAATATGGATCCCTTTATATAATTTGCATATACGTTGCCCCTTCGTAAATTCACTATACCATGTAATAAGACAATTTTTTTGTATCACGTCTCTGAGCAAGATTAATGTAAAGACTAACTGCACGTTGTTTGTTTCGTGTTTCGTAGTATTAGAACGCTTGCTATCTTATCTTTGAAACAGGCATGGTATGATTCAGGAGGTGATGAATTTATCATCTCACACGAGCTGTTCTTATTGAGTCATGTGAACAGAGTTGCAAAAAAAGTTAAAAAGTTAAATTCAATGAATGAATGAATGAACGAACGAACGAAAAATTGAACGAATTAATTGATTAATTAATTAAAATACCAATCATGCTTATTAGACCCTAAACCATAGAACAAAGGGGAAAAGGGAGAGAAACTAGATCAATATTCATAAATACATCCATTTATAGCACGTAAAGTCAATGACGGCCGGCCTTTTAACGTAAAGGGTGACTAAAATAAATAAAGCATTTATATATCATTTTACAAAATTGAGAAATTATGGTTATGACTTTCGAATTATTCTCTAGAAACTGCATTATATCGCGCTTTTTCAACGGGGTCCAAATCCCACAGAGGATCCGTAATGCATAATGGACCTCCGGGTAAATGTTCTATGGGTGTCCATTCTCTCTCTCTGACACCGGCGCCGACGTCAGAATCTAGCTGTCAATTGGCGGTGTAACATTCGTCAGAGACGCGATATACACATGTGCGTATCAAAGACACCGCCCCGCGTAGTTATGGCTACTGACTCAGCCTACAGGAGGCCAGTCGAGCCACTAGCGCGAGCAGTCACCGCACGACCAGCGACGACCGGCCGGCGGCAGTCTAAACAAGTCTAACATTACGACCTCGTCGCGTCAATCGTGTTTCAGCGCTGCCGGTTTCGCAGGCACAACTGGGTCTGTTCAGGAACACGGGCCTCGAGTTTAGCCCGCCTACTCTCGTCGTTGTATTCCTAACCTATTGCGTATTTCACTTCTTGTAATAACAGCCTTAGTTATTTTGCTGTAAGAACAGCATTAGTTATTTTGTTGTAATAACAGCAATAGTTATTTTGCTGTAATAACAACATTTGGTATTTTGTTTTAATAACAGCCTTAGTTCTTTTGTTGTAAGAACAGCATTAGTTATTTTGTTGCAATAACAGCCTTAGTTCTTTTGTTGTAATAACAGCAATTGTTTTTTTGTTGTAATAACAGCCTTTGTTCTTTTGTTGTAATAACAACTTTTCTTTACTTGCTCTATAATAATAACCTTAGTTCACTTATTGTAATAATAATAATAATAATAATAATAATAACAATGATACTGATAATGATAATGATAATGGTAATGGTAATGATAATGATAATGATAATGATAACGACAAAGACAAAGATAACGACAACGACAACGACAACGACAACAGCACTAACAATAATAACTATATAATTATTTAAGAATATAAACATTACTTCATTTGCTGTAATCAGTACCTTACTTAATTTTTCTACAAGAAATACTGTCAGCAACAACGTATTCAAATTCAAATGCATATAATTTAATTGAAAATGTTTAAAGCCAGACTGAAAAAATGCTGACATTTACACGTAATTATCTTGTTGAATACTCCACTATAATATTATGTTCTTTTTTTAATCACACGGTTATGCAATTGCGAAAAAAACAAAACACTAATTTACAAACAAAATACTCGTATAGGAAATGCTAAAACAGGAAAATACCAACTTCAAAATATAGCATTGAAATTAGTTGTTTGAAAATGTCATTATTGTTAAGACTTTAATTGAACAATGTTGCTCAAAATATGTTTGAGATATTATATATTGATGGATCAATATATTTTATTTGTCAATGGCGCAGTTAATGTTTCGCGAAATACGTGTAATATTTGATTACGTATCAATAACAAAAAGAAAATACGAAATTATTGATACTCAAAAAATGTATTACTGTTTCACGACAATACAAGATAATCGTCATCAAAATAAATCACACAGCATTAAACTATACATTAGAACAAAAACCATAACATATTTGTTTATACTATTGAGAATAGTTTAAGTAACACGCTTTAAGAATGCGTTGTTTTGTCATTGACAGAATTCGCTTTGATCGTTAGATCTGGTAACTGGCGAAAACGTTCGATTTTTCGCGAAATGAGCCTGAAACAAGACGTGGGAAAAATCGAAATGAGGACTTTTAGTTGCGAAAAAAAGAAGAAGAAAAGAAAAACACTTCTTTAGGGTCTAAATCCTCGGAAATACTCGCTCAAAGGCGCAATAAAATAAAAGGATTTGGCAATCTCAAAATCGATATGCCGTGTAAAAATGTTCAACAGATGGATGAATGCCTCAGGGAGCTAAGGCTAAAGCTCGGTTAAAAAGGTAAGTCTTCAGACGACGGATATTTGTGTTGCTGCCCGGATTAGTTGCTCCCCTTCACGCGGGCCGGACGAGGGCCGGACATAGACCGACTGGCTGGAGTCGGAACGCGACTAGGCGGCGGGCCGTGTCAGACAGCCCTCAAGCAACTGATTAGATACCGTCTCTGTCGGGGAGCGGCCGTCAGCCGACAGACACCTCGCGTGTGTGAGCTGCGTGAGAGAGTCTCGTCGGCCGAAGGATGATGTCTTTATCTCTCCCGTTGTATGTTTTCGTTCTCTCGTCAGTGGATGATTGATACGGGGTCGGGGGGGTCGGGCGGTCGGGGGGGGGGGCACGGAAGACGCCGAAAGTCGCTCACCCGATATATTAATGTTACTACGTAACACTCAGCTCGTGTGACGTAACATTTTGTGTTATGCGGTGAAATATTTGTCTAGCCAAACAAGACATTAATAACGGACGTGTATTCGTTTTTTTGTGGACGAGGGTACGAACAATCGCACCTGCTTTTGTTGTGACACAAACTTCCGTTTTACGAAAGCAATTTAGCAAATTACAATATTTCCAAATAAGTAATTAGTTGTATCACATCATTTCCAAATAAATAATTAGTCAAATCACAACATTTCCAAATAAGTAATTAGTCGTATTACAACGTTTCCAAATAAGTCATTGGTCATAATATTATTACAGCGATGTCATTGTAGTT
>BSQZ01000092.1:1667500-1677500 GCA_033239005.1 Lamellibrachia satsuma
TCAACTGATATAAACACACGGTGGTTATTTCAATACCTTGTATGGTATAACAACATTACCCCTGGTATATGTTAGTACTGACCCACAGGTGTGGATGAAGGCAAATTTGAGCAGTTGTATAATCCAGGGGCGGATCTAAGGTTTGCGTTGGGGGGGGGGGGGGATTGACCGGTTCAATATAACTGTGATGTGTTGAATTTTCGTCAAAAATGTCTTCGATTATATTTGTAGCTGAGTGTCGAAATAACGTCCACAATTTGTATATCGCTTAATTGTTGAAGGAACGGAGGAAGCGTGACACGTCATCTCACAGGTGACGCGCGTGAACCGTGTCTGTCGTACCCGCGTCGTGTGTCACCGAACAACTCGGCTATAGATGCCACTCCACCATAGATGCCACTCCACTACAGATGCAACTCGACTGAGCTGTTCCCGGGGCTGGGCTGAGCCAATCGCGCGGATTACGGAAACAATAGCGCTCAGGTGTGTCAGGCAGTGGCTTTACGCGGCGGTCACGCACCGCTACACTTCGTCACGCGTGACCAGTTCTGGGGACCGTTTCAATAGCAACTAAAAATCATGAACATATATTTCCACATTAGATTACAGCGCTCTGGAACTGGTTTAACGTTCTCCTTGGGAGGTATTGAAATAATCATCTGATTGCTTACACGAATCAGAACTTAAAACTGCAGGTAATACGTAGGGTATTAATTAAGCGAGGATAAAAGGAGCTCCGAAGGTGGAAGGAGGTCCCATGGCGGAAATATGCCCTTGAAAATTAAAAAAGGACCCCCCGGATTGTGAGAGGATGTGGAGAGCAGTAAATCATCATCGAACAAATCTAGCTGCATTCTTGAGAAATTAAAGTGGATTCACCAATCTCTTCGTGGAAGGGAATCCGTGATCCGCTCCAGAATCCAGCGTGAACATCGAATGATCATAAACGAATTTATTATTTATTATGTGATCCAGACCGGGACCAACAATTACTACGAATACAATGGACACGTGCAACAAAATATATATTTTTGTCACATATGTATGGTGAAATATAAGACACTTTACTATACTCCATAAAGTGGATAGTACAGTGCTTTTCCTCCGTTATACGAACATTTTTAGTATATTGTCAAACACTCCATTCTGCTCTTAGATGATTAATTCGTTTATTATGAAAACAGTCCAATAATCATACACTTTTTAAAGGTTTCTTAAGTCAGTTTAAATAGTTAAAAAGTGTATGTAATGTACAGCTTAAAATACTCGATGTAAAATGTGTGGGATAAAGTATCATTATTTCTCGTCGGTTGTAGGAGAGTGAATGTCTACTCGCGAAACAGACGCACGCATGCACGCACGCACGCACGCACGCACGCACGCACGCACCTATACACGTTCATAACTGAACTATTATAATGATCGTGATTTTGGCGACATTGAGCCGAGGTACGACCCTGGTGTACGACCCCGGTGTACGACCCTGGTGTACGACCCCGGTGTACGACCCTGGTGTACGACCCCGGTGTATGATCCCGGGTTGGTTCAGCTCAATGACGCTACAGATCTGACCCCCATTCCGGTTCCCGACGGGGCAGCTGCCCAAAATCACTGCCCCGGCGTCTTGGACAGTCGAGTTGGCGTCAGAGCGCGCAAGAAGGCGGCCGCGACGGGTGTCAGCGAATCTTATCGGGCACTTAGACGACGATCTTATCTGTCCGCCGCCGGCGACAGGTGCGACAATTACAGGTGAGGGACATGTAACACTGACACCTGGCGACATCGCGCGACCACGGTGACGCCTCGTCGTGTCGACGGCTACACGAGGTCACGTGACGCGTGCACGGTGACGTAAGCACGTGATATTCGTTACGACAATCCGGGTGGAACAATTTCAAATTCATCCATATATTATATTACGGTTACCTCTGGATGAGCAGAACTCGTTTTTGACTCAAGCAGTAACATAGTATATGTCCATTATCGGTCGGGGCCAACTTCAAGCATCCATGCGATACTATTAATTATTGTTATAAACTTCAATTCAGAAATGTCTGAATATCAGCGCAGATTCTTTTATAAACATTCACTGTTGACACCGACACTTGTTGGAATACATTGTCAAACACATACTTACCGGTAACTACATATATATACTGTGTGTGTAACTGCATATATATATATATATATATATATATATATATATATATATATATATACATATATATATATATATATATATATATATATATATATACACAGTTACATATATATATATATATATATATATATATATATATATATATATATATATATATATACATATATATATATATGTATATATATATATATATATACATATATATATACACATTTACATATATATATATATATATATATATATATATATATATATATATATATATACATATATATATACATATATTATATAAATATATATATATATATATATATATATATATATATATATATATACATATATATATATATATATATATATATATATATATATATATATATATATATATATATATATATATATATATATATATATATATATATATTTATATAATATATGTATATATATATGTTATATATATATATATATATATATATATATATATATATATATATATACACACATATATATATATATATATACATATATTATATATATATATATATATATATATATATATATATATATATATATATATATATATATATATATATATATATATATATGTATATATATATTTATATAATATATGTATATATATATATGTGTATATATATATATATATATATGTAAATGTGTATATATATATATGTATATATATATACATATATATATATATATATATATATATATATATATATATATATATATATATATATATATATATATATATATATATATATATATATATATACAGGTACAACTGTTCACACAAGTACTTTACTCCAGACAAAATATTTACAGTTTATACGAAAGAACGACGTCGCGCGAAATGCAGATTCGCGTACTTTACTGGATGCTCAAAGTCAAAACACAAGTGTTGGTTCTCTGTGTTGATTTCTTTATATCATAAGATTAATTTCAAACAAAAGAGTTATGCTTAACAGTGAAAAGCAAACTCGGTGCAACACCTTGTGTAACCTGTGTAACCTGTGTAACCAGTGTACCTGTGATTTGACCGCGCACTAATAGAAAACTGTAGTCGCTCCTTCCACACAACATTAGCTACGTTACACTTGCAAATCGAGAACACAGAAAACTAGAAAGTTTCATTACTTTCTGGGGATGATTGAGTAAAAAATCGGACTGTGAAAATGTGTCTTCTCGTTCATATTTACTCCTGAGCCATATTAAAGTTGGATTACTTAGATTTGGATTACTTAGGGGTGTGGCAGAAGATGAGAGATGGGTCTTAAACATTGGTAGAAGGTTGGCCTCAAAAATAGGAGGGACTGGTGGTAGGTGGACTCTCAAGAATGGCGGGAGGACGGAGATTGCTCCTAAAACAGATGGGAGATGGGAAGTTGGCCCCCCAAGCAGGTTATTTATTGATTATGTCTTGTTGTTTAGTGAGAGTGCCTGGAGACAAGTTAGTTATTTTCCCTTTCAGCACAATGTTGTGTATATCCTTCCGTCCGTGTAGGCCCGTCACTCATTGTGTAGTGTCGTTTTTGGCTGGTCCGGCCGTCATGAGATGAGCCCGCGCTGGAAGGCAACCCGATAGCAGCTTCTAGTAGACTGGGTGGCGACGACGATGTCAGACTGGGCGGTGCGTCGGGTTGCTATGGCGGCAAGCGCAGTGCGGCGAGCCGCGAACTACGCCCTGGAAAGGCAGAATTTCACGTCGGTAACAAAATCGTTTCTGTCGTCTAAACCGGCTGTGCAAGTGTAGGTTCTAGTAACACATAGTCTGAAACCTTGGTTTTGATTATATAAAATATATACGTGCATGCTTGCAGTATGTGTGCGTGGGTGTATGTATCCGGGTAAATTGATTTCCGGCTAAGTTGATTAGGCCTTCGGTCAATCAAGAGTGATCAATCAAGTGATGTTCAATATATGCCTGACCCCGCTTTGTTTTTTAAATGGGAAATGCGGGAATTAACTATGATTTATTATCATAATAATAAAATGTATATGACATTTCTGGCAGATACATTTCACTGCAACTTATCGACGAAATGACACAAAAACCCTCCGTTATCGCTTTATTTTCATAATTTAAAACTTCATCTGGGAATATCACCCCAAGTATGACATCGAAGTATAGCACTGTAGTCAAACACGATGTCGGGCCGTCTTTCGCAGGATCCTCGTAGAGGCATCATATATAGTTTCTGTCAATTGTGTGTCTTTTAAAATCGTATTTTAATTGTAACTAATCGCAGCTATAACCCGCACTCACATGTATGCAATTAGGTCTACGAGAATCGTTACAACGAACGTCGCATGATTTGACTAACCCTTCCATATGTGCATTGCCCTATACTCAACCGAATTACAGGACCATTCGTGCTGACAAAGCTAGCGTAAGGCGCTAGCACATCTATGTTATTTGCCTCAACAAAGCCTTTAATTCCCGTTCGTTCATCGCGCACTTCTCCCGACTAGCGGAAAGCGGGAAATCCCATTTCGCGCCCCGGACAACAAATGCTATCGCGACGTAGGCAGGGGAAGGGGAATTCAATTGTAGGGCGTCCGTCCTTCGATGCAATCAGTTTGTGAAGGGAAATACTGCCCGCGCTGACTTCATTGTTTAGTGGACGCGAGCAGTGCACGCGATTATCGGCGTCGAGTTAGCAATAGTTCGTAGCTGTGAATGAGATAATGCGCTGTTATTTATGAGCAGATCTCAAGGATCTGAATAGAACCGGCTCTTGATCGATACACACCGGAGATTACTTGTTTCTCGAAATGTAGGCTTATAAATAGTCGAGGTAAATCTATATTAGGTACGAGGCCAATGTAAGTTGCCCTGTCTAGAATAGATATGACCTATGCGAGCCGTGGTGTTCAAGAACTCAACTTAAACTAAGTGGTTGAACGATTGGTTTAAAAAAAAATAGCTACGTCGCTGCAAAAATAGCTACGTCACGGTCGCAGTGTAGTAGTAAACGTATACAGCGGCTGTACATTTAAAACCATGAAGCATTAACTAACTATGATGTGGATTATAGGCGGATGTACTCGTACAATCGGAAGGATTTGTTTATTTTCCATAAGTTCGACCCACTTATCGTTCACTCTAACAAGGACATTGACAAGCACGCAGATCAATGGGCCGACTTGGTGTGGCACTAGTCTACGTTCAATGGGCCGACTTGGTGTGGCACTAGTCTACGTTCAATGGGCCGACTTGGTGTGGCACTAGTCTACGTTCAATGGGCCGACTTGGTGTGGCACTAGTCTACGTCGCTCCCATGGAGAGGATGTGACAGAGAATACTGAAAGATGTGGTAGAACAACAACGTGTGACCTGCCGCTGACACGGGGCGACCTCGCTCATGGACGGATGTGTCATACCAGCTCATGGACGGTGGTGTCATACCAGCTCATGCATGGACGGAGGTGTCATACCAGCTCATGCATGGACGGAGGTGTCATACCAGCTCATGCATGGACTGAGGTGTCATACCAGCTCATGCATGGACGGAGGTGTCATACCAGCTCATGCATGGACGGAGGTGTCATACCAGCTCATGCACGGAGGTGTCATACCAGCTCATGCATGGACTGAGGTGTTATACCAGCTCATGCATGGACGGAGGTGTCATACCAGCTCATGGACGGAGGTGTCATACCAGCTCATGGACGGAGGTGTCATACCAGCTCATGCATGGACGGAGGTGTCATACCAGCTCATGGACGGAGGTGTCATACCAGCTCATGCATGGACTGAGGTGTTATACCAGCTCATGCATGGACGGAGGTGTCATACCAGCTCATGGACGGAGGTGTCATACCAGCTCATGGACGGAGGTGTCATACCAGCTCATGGACGGAGGTGTCATACCAGCTCATGCATGGACGGAGGTGTCATACCAGCTCATGCATGGACGGAGGTGTCATACCAGCTCATGGACGGAGGTGTCATACCAGCTCATGGCCGCAGTAGTAAGTCAATTACAGTAATTCATAGTATTGCTTAATTAAGCGTATTTAAGTCAATGTTTTCCACAAATAAATAGTAATGCAGAATAAATAATGATACCAATGATTTCGATTATTTGCATTCAAATTGTATTTCAGAGTGTTTCTTTGTATCTGGTGACATAAAAAGAGGAGTTACAGCTGTGTTCACCAAGTATATTGACACATCGAGGAAGGATATTCATTGAGGTGTATTATTTCCCTAATACGATTCGACTGTTGAAGTTACAGAAGACATATAGTTCTGGCTACAAAGAGAGGCCGCCTGTCCGCCGCCAAGCTTAAGAACAAATGTGCGTTAGACCGTGACTCTTTGACTGACAATAAAGATCGCTTCTAAGCCATGTTCTGTGCAACATATAAAACGACTCCTACACTAAACCACTTCAAACAAGACGGATGCTAAAGTTAGATTTATTCATAAGACGGATTCTAAATCTTGTTCTTCCACACTGTGACCAACTCTAAATTAAAACCACTAATGTACGTCACAGCGGTCGCCATGGCGAGGTAGACTCACAGTATCAGTCCAAATGCGTGCATCAAGAAACAGGGCTCTGGTCTGGTCACGTGCACGCTACTGTATCGTGTTTGAACAAAGACGCTTGTTTTATCGTTAAAAAACACGCTACTGCAAGAGCTTATATATATATATATATATATATATATATATATATATATATATATATATATATATATATATATATATATATATATATATATATATATATATATATATATATATATATATATATATATATATATATATATATATATATATATATATATATATATATATATATATATATATGTATATTCCAGTGGCAATGATGGATACAACTTCGTGCCCCCAAAATCATGTACCACTGCCGGTTTCACGAAGCGTTCATACCGCGCGAAGGTACTTACGTGGACGTTTTATGTAGATCACGTAACTGGAACAGTCGTAGAAAACGTGCATAGATCACTTAACTCGGAACAGTAGTAAAAAACGTGCATAGCTAACAAGTGTCATTATGATCTCCAATTGTAATGTGTTACGTAATCTACGTCAGCCTGTGGTCCAGCAACTATAATAATGATATTTACAAAGAGCATATAATAAATTTAGAAGATGACATTCCATTATTGAGACTTTCCAAAATAATCAGACTCTCAAAAATTAGATATGATGGTTATTATTAATTACTCATCACAAACTTAATGATGCGTCATACCATATGAAACAAACCATATGCAAACAATATGTAAATAAACTATTTGTAAATCCATCATATGTAAGCACACTATATGTAAACATTATTATAATTATGTAGACGTTATTATATGTAAATAAACCACATATAAACATACCATATTTAAAGACACAACTAAAGAGAACATTATTTGAATGATTCAAATGTTTGGATAACTTTTCTGCCCGTGTTAATTGTACATTACATCATTAACGTTAATCGTTGTATTTTAAAGTTGACACGTTACAGGTGTCGTTAAATGATGCCACAAAGTCACAAAAGTAGACACTCAGGGCCTCTTAAGGTATAATTATGGTATGCATTACCCCCGCTAAACAACTGAAGAATATGGGTCAGAAGAGTGTTCGTTACGAGCGTGTCACATGACCAACGTCAAAGCAGAAAGGCCGAATGAGTCGGCCGAAATATTCGGAACGAAAATTAAATAAATTTCTTGAGAGATAATCATGATAAACTTCACATTCCAAGAAAACGGAGCGTCAATCCATTCAAGAAATATATTCATATATGTTGTGTTTTCTTTAAAATTTCCCCAGTGCGCAAGAACAAAACATTGCCATTTTTTGATCCGTTCACGACCAATAGTTCGTATTTGGATTAGCGGAGGCCGGCGCTTTGAAGGCCGGCATTAGAACTGAACGCGATAAGAATCGTGAGAACTCTTGAAGCAGTATGTGTCCCTACAGGACCTGGACCTTTTTTGATCACGACGACTGTATAGAGCAGATGTCACCAACCGGGCTGTCACCGACAGATGACGCGCGCCAAGGAAGGCACGAGACTATCACCGGACACCAGACGTCCAGCCGGTGTCCACCACCTCTCGGACAATGCCTCGCAACAATTAGCCCGTCCCCCACAGGGTCAGCGGCCTCCTCCCGTTTCCCGCCGTCCAGCTCGCCGGTGTTGGTCGGAAGTCGAACGACAGGGTTCTGCCCTTCGAAGCGGGGTTGCTGACGAGGGAGACCGCGTCCCGTGTCCTTGTATGTGACTGTGCTTCAGTGTTACGTCAAGCACACCATTCTGACGAGACAGTTCCGGTTGTGTGTCACGAAATACCTGTCCTGTAATTTCACCGACAGACTGGAGCATGACACATGTTTGTCTGCTTCTTATCAGATGTCTAAATTAACTTCGATGACATCCTGTTTTAAAATGTAAAAATTTAATATTTTAAAGACGTCGGACCTCGTCGACTTGGTGGACCACGAGACAAGAGATGGGTGCATGATTCAATGCAATAGCCTTCTTTCGACGGTTGAATTTAATATTTTAAAGACGTCGGACCTCGTCAACTTGGCGGACCACGAGACAAGAGATGGGTGCATGATTCAATGCAATAGCCTTCTTTCGACGGTTGAATTTGATATTTTAAAGACGTCGGACCTCGTCAACTTGGCGGACCACGAGACAAGAGATGGGTGCATGATTCAATGCAATAGCCTTCTTTCGACGGTTGAATTTAATATTTTAAAGACGTCGGACCTCGTCAACTTGGCGGACCACGAGACAAGAGATGGGTGCATGATTCAATGCAATAGCCTTCTTTCGACGGTTGAATTTAATATTTTAAAGACGTCGGACCTCGTCAACTTCTTCCGACTGTTGGATTTAACTTCTTTCTCGGTAATTATTTATAAAAATTCAACTGAAAACAAATTCCCGTTGTGTAACATCCGAAAAGGCATTTTGAATAGTATAAAACAGAGCAGGATTGTGAAAAATGCTCCCCTTATATATGTATGTGCGTGTCCTGTGTTCCAATGACACTGTGTCCTGTGTTACAATGACACTGTGTCCTGTGTTACAATGACAGCGTGTTCTGTGTTACAATGACACTGTGTTCTGTGTTACAATGACACTGTGTCCTGTATTACAATGACAGCGTGTTCTGTGTTAAAATGACACTGTGTCCGGTGTTACAATCACACTGTGTTCTGTGTTACAATGAAACTGTGTCCTGTGTTACAATGACACTGTGTCCTGTGTTAGAATGACACTGTGTTCTGTGTTACAATGACACTGTGTCATGCGTTACAATGACAATGTGTCCTGTGTTACAATGACACTGTGTCCTGTGTTACAATGACACTGTGTCCTGTGTTACAATGACACTATGTCCTGTGTTACAATGACACTGTGTCCTGTGTTACAATGACACTGTGTCCTATGTTACAATGACACTGTGTCCTGTGTTACAATGACACTGTGTCCTGTGTTACAATGACAGCGTGTTCTGTGTTACAATGACAATGTGTCCTGTGTTACAATGACAGCGTGTTCTGTGTTAAAATTACACTGTGTCCTGTGTTACAATGATACTGTGTTCTGTGTTACAATGAAACTGTGTCCTGTGTTACAATGACACTGTGTCCTGTGTTAGAATGACACTGTGTTCTGTGTTACAATGACATTGTGTCATGTGTTACAATGACAATATGTCCTGTGTTACAATGACACTGTGTCCTGTGTTACAATGACACTGTGTCCTGTGTTACAATGACAATGTGTCCTGTGTTACAATGACACTGTGTCATGTGTTACAACGACACTG
>BSQZ01000092.1:1682500-1720000 GCA_033239005.1 Lamellibrachia satsuma
AGACATATTTCAATTTAAATGGACGAAACAGAAGAGCAGAGAGAGAGCGATATGGGAGAAACAGGAAGAGAAACAGAGAGGGAACTGTTACAAATGGAGGAGAGAAGAAAAGAGAAAGCGACCGATTGACGGGGAGACTGCGCATGTGTAGGTGCGTGTGTGCGTGTGTGCGTGTGTGCGTGTGTGCGTGTGTCAGCCAGCCACTGAGAGCGTGACAGTTGAGGCTTACTTGGCCCAACAGGAACAACACGGCGACGATGTCTAAATCCCACATAAACCCGTGTCAACTATCCTTGCCTTGGCCTCAACAATACATCTATTAACAATATACCAATGATAAAGTACGTTCGCACGTTCTATACTCGTGAATTTGTATTGATATCTGCCATCTTTCATTCAACGTTAAAGCGCGCTTTTCATACTCCATTTATCTACGCAATCTGCCCAGAACAAAAGACTTTCCCGGGCGCGCGGGTTTCTAAGTTACGCGGATTAATGGAGATGAAGACGTCGCACGCTGAGGCGGAAACGTAATCTTTCGTTTGTCTGCGTCGCTGCGCGTGCAATCTCGACGTCGTGATGTCACGCGCGCGAGTCCCGGGAGAGGGCGCGAACGGCGTGTTCGGCAGCGGTCGGAAATTAACGACGCGATTATTTGGTCGGTTCTTCGCAATCGGAGATGGCTATTTCAAATTGTTTTTTTCTCGAAGTTAGAATCTGGTGTCAGTGGTGCTCGTGAACGATTTGTGAGACTTGGATGTGTCACAGAATGATCCGTCCGGACAAACATGGATACTTTTACCCAGTAGCGGCGTAAAGTAATAAATAGTGTGCTTCGAAATAAGCGGATCACCGATTTGTTTTACCAATTGTGCATACGTGCGTGTGCGTGTGCGCACGTGCGTGTGCGCGCGCGAAATTGCCAAACTGTTTTCTTAAAGGTGTATATTATACACCTCGTGGAATTAATTGCTGACATTGTAATGATTCATTGTCAAAATTGAAACACGTGTTCTGTTAATATTCTTGACCAATGGGCATCGACGTTTCGGAGACGTTGCAAGAGGCGCTCTTCAAACGTATAATTTATTTCTGTTCAACATCTGAATGAGCCGGTGCATCAGTCAGGGTTGGACGTGGCCCAGGAACATCATCTGAATGAGCCGGTGCATCAGTCAGGGTTGGACGTGGCCCAGGAACATCATCTGAATGAGCCGATGCATCAGTCAGGGTTGGACGTGGCCCAGGAACATCATCTGAATGAGCCGTGGCATCAGTCAGGGTTGGACGTGGCCCAGGAACATCATCTGAATGAGCCGGTGCATCAGTCAGGGTTGGACGTGGCCCAGGAACATCATCTGAATGAGCCGGTGCATCAGTCAGGGTTGGACGTGGCCCAGAAACATCATCTGAATGAGCCGTGGCATCAGTCAGGGTTGGACGTGGCCCAGGAACATCATCTGCTGGGTCCGTCACACTTTGCAGGAGCTTTGCAAAAGCAGCTTAGTTGTGATTTCTTAATAGTTTTGTCAACTTTTCCCAGCGACCATGACAACGTAACGGCTACGCACGCACGCACGCACGCACGCACGCACGCACGCACGCACGCACGCACGCACACACGCACACACACACACCTATATTAGGTATTGTTAAGTCAGTGTATTAGTAAATCAGTGTATTGTTAATTCGGCGTATTGGTAGATCAGGTTGTCACGTTGGGTACACCGACGGCTAGTGTAGAGTGTAGATATATAGCGATGGTTATCCATGACTTTGCTCAACCTAAGAGTTGATTTTGAAACTTGCTGAGACATCGAGTAGACGCTAAGCGACTACTTTGAACCAAATGTGTACACCAGTTCTACTTCATTACAGACTGATCATTCAATGGAGCTCATCAACAGTTATTTAACACAAATGATTATCTAACTCATCCAGCACGGATGTAAAGTTAGGAATATGCCTCTTTGTACATTGCGTACTGTGAGTGGTTCGTGCCCCCTCCCCCCCAACAACGCAGGTTCATTGACGTCCTTGTCTGTGTACGCCCCGGCGAGTCACAACACAAACGTCACATTGACACATTTCTGAGACATGTTATGTTGTCGTTTTCGCCAAAATGCAATGATATATTTAGAAGAACTGTACACATGGCCTAAAAAATCAAAACGATGAATATTTAGGATTATGTTTGATTTTGTTTCGTTGTAGAAGCTATGCTGGAATTGAGCAATTATTAATAAGAAATAACGCCCGAATATGAGGAACAAGAGAAAAGTGGTGGTGGGGCAATTATTGCTCAGAAAATGGCAAGACACTAACGTTGGGTTTTCGTAGGATATGACGTACTCGAGGGGTAATATGTATGCTTTATTTATCGGACCTGACCGCACCGGAAGGGGTTTCTACTGGGAAACAATAGCCTAGATTATGTCGGCCCCTGTGGTGCCAAGTCAAAGAATTCGGAGGAAGGAGATTATCTTGACCAAGATGAAATTAAAGAATGGGGGTATTGTGGGTGGGATCAATTGTTAGAGGTTGGGTCCTTCCTACAATACGGAAACATTTGAAAAATAAGGTCTAAAGAGTGCTGATTTATGCTTTATGTGGCCATTTAAAAAAATAGAAAATGTGGAATTGTTTCAAAAAGTAGGAGAAGCAGGAAAATTTACTAATTGGCAAGAAAGGGTTCTCCTTCCCAAAGCAGGACACTTGGTACCTCTGCAGTCCCCGTTTGTCTGGTTTAGCCGACTTTCGTTCCTTTGTCAACTCGGCGAATACAATCTGTTACCGTCAGATGGCATCACTGATCATGAATGTTGCCGCTATATTTGCATGCATGATTACTGTTATGCGTTTTTGCTAACTGAATTAAGTTACTAATATAATACAGCTATAAGCAAAATTAAAATGTAGAACAGTCTGGATAATCGAGGCTAGTTTCAGTGGTCGCCGCTGCGTAACAGTGGCGCCACATGGTAGGCAGGTAGCCGACCAACATTGTATCAGTGCATACTGTCCGTTGGAGGGCAGCACTAGCAATCTTGGACACCGACTCCGACAAGACAAGAACTTTATACACTAGACTTGCGTCTCAGTCCGGACTACCGCAGTCAGACGCGAGACAAGGCACTGAAGTAAGAGGTCGGCTAATTACTGTTTTTATTGTAGCAGCAGCAGCAGCAGCAGCAGCAGCAGCAGCAGCAGCAGCAGCAGCAGCAGCAGCAGCAGCAGCAGCAGCAGCAGCAGCAGCAGCAGCAGCAGCAGCAGCAGCAGCAGCAGCAGCAGCAGCAGCAGCAGCAGCAGCAGCAGAAACAACAACAACAATTATTTTTTATTATGATAAACATAATAATTAATATGATAATTATGGGTAAATATGATAACGCATGGATTGTTCTACAGTTGATAGTATGACAGTCTACGTAGAATATAGAAACCACAACATTATTATGAACACGATTTGGGTTAGTAGATCTGGTATGTTTAGTAGCATTTAGGGCCAACGACTAACACGTGTTAACGTTTCTCATGTGGGATGTTTGCATTTGTCAACATTTGCCAACATTTGTCAACATTTGTCAACATTTGCCAACATTTGCCGCACAACGGCGCAGTTTTCGAAAAGCGAAATACATGTTCATTTCATTTGCTAATAATTTGGCAGAAGGAATCAACAAAGTTCACACGTTTTATTATTACAATTCGTCAACCATTTTGATAACTTAAAACTCCACCCTCGACTGCTTATCCTCTGGGGGTTGCCGGCAGGGGAAGACCCCACTTAAAATTGCTTGAACAGGTCATTCCATACTCAGGGAACCCAGGGAACATTTCACACTGTTTTTAGCCTTGGCGTCATTTCCATAAATAAATGTAGGTTTTTGCCCCCATCGATTAGTAATTTCGGGGGCAACCCCCAACCCTTGACCCGGCAGCGACTCATTTTTTAGATGTCGGGGGTGGTCCCTTCAGTCCAGGGGGTCAAACCTTTTGGTGCCATTTACATAAAAAAAGCCCTGGGCTCCCGGTCTATAAATACTTACAGCTTCCGTTATTAAATACGCTATTTATCAGTTTTACACGTTATTTAAAAAAGGAATTCTAACTCAACATGACTGGGAAACACCAGCCAGTTCACTGTAGTTTATACGTTTAAGAACGAGTCGATCCGCTGGTGGCAAATCACTCACGCGTGGCATGGTTGAAAGCCAAAAAATACACTGGACGGGTATGTGGCAGGGTTCTCAAACCCAGTCCCGTCTGTTTGTTAATAATTTTTTTTGGGGGGGGGGCACCTCTCACCAATTTTGATAGTCCACCTCCCACCAATCCCACTTATTGTTAAGGCCAATATCCCACCTCCCACCAATTCTAGGACCAACATCACACTTCCTGCCAAACCCCGCTTACACTAACGCTTAACGGGAAAGTTTACTGCTTCAGACTTACAGCTGAAACTACATCAAGGCTACGTATGAGATAAGTTCAAATTACAGGTTATACGTTAAGTGTTTAGATACGTTGGGAACGAACAATTTATAGCTGAAACTGTCTGTTCGGCGTCTTAAAACGGACCAGTCGTGCAATGTACGCTGGCCCGCAACTCAACAAAACCCGTGTCGCGTGTTGATTTAACTGGGGCAACAGTTGTTGAACCGATCCTAAAATTCAATGACATACGTCCACGTGGGGCAAGACGCCCCGGGGATGTCTTGCCCCACACGTTAAGGGGACGTCTTTCCCCACACTTTAACGGGACATCTTGCCCCACACTTTAAGGGGACGTCTTGCCCCACACTTTAAGGGGACGTCTTGCCCCCCAGTGAGCATGATGTTACACGTCTCTAAATTCCCCAGCCAATATTAATTAGCGCCAATATATTGTGTGACAATATGTGGAACTGTTTACACTAATTATGAATATAAAAAGGTTGAACGATGTTAAGCGTGATCTATTTCAGCACAACACGGAAATTATAATTGTTTTACTTCAGCCATGCAGAAAGCTATAACTGTCTATTACATCTTCATGTGCTTTGTGCAAATTAGTCGCGGCACCAGCAAAGCACACTTTCTTCGATAGTTCCTGAAAACTCTTGCTGGGTGTCGGATTCACGCCATGCTATAACACTAGGTGGCTCGCGTGCACGCAGTACCACAATTTACGCTACGATCGCGGTGGAGCACACAGAAGTTGTCACAATGTTTATTGTACAATGTACTCTGACCAATCACATAGAGTCGTGTCATTTTCGTGACTCATTCGCACAACCACATAACGGAAAATCGTTGCTTGTCGTGCTAGAGCGACCCGGAACAAAAGTAGCGTACGCCTAGCATAAATAACAATTAAGTGCACAAGCTTTTGTTAGCAACAACTCTGTCTGTCTGTTTGTGTTTGTATGTCTGCCTATTTGTCTGTCTATATGTCTGCCTGTTTTTCTGTATGTCTGTATATCTCCCTCTGTCCATGCACACGCACACCCACACGCACACGCACGTACACACACACACACACACACACACACACACACACACACACACACACACACACACACCCACACACACACACGCACGCGCACGCGCACGCGCACGCGCACGCGCACGCACACCCACACACACACACGCACACGCACACTCACACTCACACTCACACTCACACGCACACGCACACGCACACGCACACACGCGCGCGCGCACGCACGCACGCACACATACACGCGTTGTCTTAGAAATTGAGCCACGTTAACATTATACAATAATAAGGTTTACGATGTTCCGATGCGCAGTTCGCACAGAAAACTAGTGTTATGCCAGGTTTTTTTTATTCGATGCATTTGAAAAATATCACCATGTACAACTCGTCCACATTACATATGTAAAATATATACCTCAAGAGGAGATCGCTGTAGGCCAGTTCCAATAATCAAAGTTCTTTTAACACGTTTCGCATAGTTTTATTCTCTCTGAATGGGGTGATAAACATCACCAACACAAGCCTAACTTCCGCGTGACCTGTTTACTTGCATAAACGAAACTTAGATTCGACCCACACATATACGAATGACTGATGTGTCATTCGTAGCCGGAACAGGGTCATGAGGTGGTGTAACAGGTTAAACGGGCGCACTGGGCGGTTATTGTGTTGTGGTCTACTGTCCGGCTTGTTTCGGTGTTTATTAACTACAACGAGCTGTCCATGATGATCTATTTCACACACGGCGGCAATAACATGACACAGATCTTACTGGTGGCGTTGCTGCTCACGTTATTGATGGAACACGGCATTTCAGGTGAGCTGCTTTACGTCTAGTTATACAAACCTTGCCGGCGTTGTGGTTGGCAGTGGAGCGTGACGGGCCGCGTTGCAATCTACTCAGTGGCGTGTGTCGTGTGGTACGTTCTGTCGAATCTTCCTTTTTCTCGACCTTGTCCAAGGCAGCATATTACTTGACATGCTGCAGTAGGTGCTGCCGAAGTTTAGAAATCGCATACGCAACAGGACCAGACTGACTAATAATTAAGGAACTACCTTTTCAAATTAAGTCGTAAAATGTATTTGGAACTGTGTTTGTGTAATATCAGTCTAACAATTCCAGGTAGAGCAGTGTGGCGCAAAACGCACCCCTTTAATGCACCCCTTTAGATTCAAATACGATTTGAATTTTACATGTTTAGTTTCATTTCAGGCGGAAATAATTAACACCGTCAAATATACACACTTCCTATTTAAATAGTAATAGATTTGTAGAATTTTAGTAAAAAAAACGTTTTAATTGTACACATTTAGCAAATTTCGTCATGTGGGGTAAAGCGCACCCGGTTCTCATCCCCCCTCTGTGTGTTATATAGTATGTCGTTATTAGATCCATGGTGTACATTTTGCGATGTATGTATTGGAACATTGAGTACAGTAATACACAACATCGATATGTAGACCATGATTAGCCGTCAGGTCTATTACACTATACATTCCATTATCCAGGGCTTCCCTCGAATTCATGTCTTAGATGGCATGATTTTGAAGACAACTTATCAAGTTGTATGCCGAGCTACACGTAAACATTCAAAATTAGTAGCATTCAAAAAGTTACAACTAAGATACACTGCATTATAACCTGACCTTGTTTCGAGACAGACACAATGACACAATTTACAAGTATTTGTCAACACTGACGCGTTTCACTGTGCACAGTATAAATGTCGTAGTGATCAACTGTGCCCTTTAACATGTTAAGAAATTTTTTGTTGGGTGCAAAAAACGCTCGAAAGTGGGGACTCTCTCAAAATCACTCGCACTTGATTCCTATGCCATGGACTCGGAAGTGAAACAGTGGCGCGTGAATGTGAGGGTGTTTGTGATTGCTGCCTTTATAACCGGATCCACTTGGAGATGAGATTTGACTGTGCGTGATAGAGAGACGTTACGGAGTGTAGTCGTAGTCGCATTTCATTTTGTAGTAAGAAGCTGCTTGGTAGAATATGTATTAGTAATTTACTATTGACATATTCATAACGAAACTATATAATTGTACAAGTAATGTACCAGTGAGCGGTCGCCATAAATGGTACTGATACTTGTTCGCGAAGGCCACGCGTCGTTTTTAGTTTTAATTTAATAATTTTAGTTGCTCTCCTCTGTATGTTCGTTCTAGCCTGTCTATAATCTATATCCTTCTTACGATTTGGTCTCCAAGCTTGTATACAGTTTTCTAAATGAGGCCAGTTATCACTGCTATCACTGCTATCGTTGTCACAACAGCCACTTCATCCACACATGCTTGGGCCACGAATTGGACGACCTCACGAGTTCAAAGCAAATCAAAACCGCCATATTCACCGCATTTGTCAACAACAGGTCTGCTTTTAATGTTTTAATCAGCAAGTCGACGGCGACTTGCCGATTAAAACCTAAAAAACAGATCCCGAACTAGATGTATGCTGCGCACGGTTATGTCTCTGTTATCGAGTAAACGTCTCCGGTGATGTTCTGGGTGGTTTCGTTGACGTTATGGACCCTATCCGTAGGACAGTGCGATGGACGCAGCGGTTTTGTCTTACATTGAACACCAGAGGTCGTCCAGTTCGTGGCCCAATTTTTTGTGATTCCAGTGGCTGTTGTGACAACGATAGCCAGGACAACATTTGTGTTGGGGAGGAATGTTACTTCTGTTGACCGCATGAACAATGCTCACATCTTAAATCTCACCTGCGATGTCTGCATTTGCATCCTACGTGCATCCCACGTGCATCCCACGTGCGTCCCATCGCGTTTCTGTTGATGTTTAGTGGCTAGTGTACGGAGGGTCAACTGCCCGGGGCTGGGGTCAATTGTCCCGGACTCTGAAAAAAACATACTCGCCTCTGACTAACAGACCATGACACATACACACGGGATGACCTTTACTGGCTCGTTGACCGCGTCATTAGCTGAGTTAATATAATCGCATAGTTTGGCGTCGAGACGTTTTAGTTTGATAATTTCCCAATCGGCTGCCTTAGAATCGTAAACCGGGACCCACACTGAAGGATTTCTCGACTGTCTACAGTAACATCAAAGACAGTGTCGCTGTCTTCTGACGCCAGTGCTTGTCGATGTGCCCGGTCATGGAAATGTGACGGACGTCACAGTCGATGCCAACTCTCTTGGATACACTCCTGTACACGTAGATAGGTCCTAGCTATCGGCGCTTGTTATACCCTTTCAAGTCACACCCGTTACATGTTACCTTATAGGCAATAGGACGCGTCTCGTTTCACTGCGCGTGTAGCGGTCATACAACACACGCTGATATCATCTACCTACGGTGTTTTGTCTACGGGCGGCCGTGTGTGAAACACAGACCAACGAGACCCAGGTTGTGCAGAAGGCGGCTCGACTCAATGTATTCCGGTGGGCGCCGTCTCGGGAAGCAGTCTGTACTAACGGTGGGAGTTTGTTGGCCGAATGGGCTGTTACTGTCCAGCAGGGACGTTTTACGTCAAAACCATAGTCAAGTGATTACGTCGTTTTTTTTTTGTCAAATGGACGAGCACAACCCTCACTCCTTCACAACCCTCACTCCTCAACCCTCACTCCTTCACAACCCTCACTCCTCAACCCTCACTCCTTCACAACCCTCACTCCTTCACAACCCTCACTCCTTCACAACCCTCACTCCTTCACAACCCTCACTCCTTCACAACCCTCACTCCTCAACCCTCACTCCTTCACAACCCTCACTCCTTCACAACCCTCACTCCTTCACAACCCTCACTCCTTCACAACCCTCACTCCTTCACAACCCTCACTCCTTCACAACCCTCACTCCTCAACCCTCACTCCTTCACAACCCTCACTCCTCAACCCTCACTCCTTCACAACCCTCACTCCTTCACAACTCTCACTCCTTCACAACCCTCACTCCTTCACAAACCTCACTCCTTCACAACCCTCACTCCTCAACCCTCACTCCTTCACAACCCTCACTCCTTCACAACCCTCACTCCTTCACAACCCTCACTCCTTCACAACCCTCACTCCTTCACAACCCTCACCTCACTCCTTCACAACCCTCACTCCTTCACAACCCTCACTCCTTCACAACCCTCACTCCTTCACAACCCTCACTCCTTCACAACCCTCACTCCTTCACAACCCTCACTCCTTCACAACCCTCACTCCTTCACAACCCTCACTCCTTCACAACCCTCACTCCTTCACAACCCTCACTCCTTCACAACCCTCACTCCTCAACCCTCACTCCTTCACAACCCTCATTCCTTCACAACCCTCACTCCTCAACCCTCACTCCTTCACAACCCTCACTCCTTCATAACCCTCACTCCTTCACAACCCAATTTGCTTACATTTACTAAAGAACCTCAGCAAAACTGAGGCGCGGCTGCACAATAGTAGAGTTTCGATCTTGCAATCTCGAGGTTCACTGGGCTTACATGAGTAGGCTACATATCACGTGTCGCTTGGGGTTAAACTGTAAAAAACTGTTTTCTTATCTTGGAGGAATGTACATTCTCATCTGATTGTCCCAAAGAAACCTTGACCTAACACTGGCTGTATTGAACTCGGTAATTCATTTAACTCACTCGCCCAGACAATAACTTTGAAATGTTAACACATTCCCCTAGTGTGTCAATGTGTTTCCATAGAGCTTAAACACGCCCAAACAACGAGATGTGTTATGCCCTTTGACAACTGTGTCGTATGCACACTTTTACTGCCACGGCTTGACAACCAAAGCCCGTAGGGCTAAACCCCTTACCAGAAGTTGCATTCATGTTTTTCAGTCAAGTGTGTCACCCCGCTCAGTATGTCCTGTCAGGTGTTTTCCAGTCAAGTGTGTCACCCCGCTCAGTGTGTCCTTTCAGGTGTTTTTTAGTCAAGTGTGTCACCCCGCTCAATATGTCCTGTCAGGTGTTCTCCAGTCAAGTGTGTCACCCCGCTCAGTAGGCCCTGTCAGGTGTTTTCCATTCAAGTGTGTCTCGGCGTTTTCGTAGTTTTTCGTAAACGGCTTATCATTGGCTGCAAAATACTTCCTGGTTTGACGTCACGTGAAGTGGATGGATCTAGACATTTATACAGGGGGGGCACTTTCCAAACAAGAAACCAGGGGAAGCACTTCCAGTTGTTAGCGTGTGTTCCTCGTTACATGTGCTGTGTGTACCACGTTACATGTGCCGTGTGTACCACGTTACATACGCTGTGTGTACCACGTTAGATGTGCTGTGTATACCACGTCACATGCGCTGTGTGTACCACGTTATATGCGTTGTGTGTACCATGTTACAGATGCAGTGTGCACCACGTTACGCATGCTGTGCGTACCACGTAACAAATGCTGTGTATACCACGTTACATACTTTATGTGTACAACGTCACATATACTGTGTCGATCACGTTACATACACTGTGTTTACCACGTTAATTATGCTGTGTGTACCACGCTATACTTATTGCGTGTACCATGTTACATATACTGACTTTACCACGTTACAAATACAACGTTTTAACAACGTTAAATATGCTGTGTATACCACGTTACAGATACTGTGTGTACCAATTTACATATACCATGTTTAGCACGTTATATATGCTGTATTTACCACGTTACATATACTATGTTTACCACGTTACATATGATGTGTATACCACGTTACAGAATTCTGTGTACCACGTTACATATGCTGTGTTTACATATGATGTGTGTAGCACGTTACACATATGTATACCACTTTATATATACTCTGTGTACCACGTTACATATGCTGTGTTTACCATGTTACATATGATGTGTGTAGCACGTTACAATGATGAAAGTACCACGCTACAGAGACTGTGTTAGCTGATGTTCTCCGATAATTGTACAACACATATCGGTTTGTTGCAAGTCCACCTGTCTGCCTGGCTGACCTGTCTGCCTGGCTGCCTGGCTGACCTGGCTGACCGCACAAACATACATACACATGAAAAGCAAATGTGCTGTATATTCCAGATTCCATACTAACGAGGTCATAGCACCCACGTGCAATCGATGTACTGCTTTTTTATTACTAAATATTAGTTGATGTAGGTATCAAGTTTTACATTGCGTTCAAGTCGTTTCCACGACACGACGTACATTGGAAGGAGTAATACACTAGAAGAGGCCCTGTTTCTCGTATGCTTTGTTAAAGAAGAAGAAGAAGAAGAAATTGACTAATAAGAAGAAGAATAATAAAAAGAAAACGTCTGCACATAAAACCAAACCTACTCAAAAACGGTTCAATGCAGAACCTTAGCTGACCTGAATAGAACGAAGCTATGTCCGTGCTGTGTCCTTGTTGTGTCCTTGCTGTGTCCTTGTGTGTGTGTGTGTGTTTGTGTTTGTGTGTGTGCGTGTGCGTGTGCGTGTGCGTGCGCGCGTGCGCGTGTGCGTGTGCGTATTTTAGTCAGCTTACCTTAAGCTGGGCTCTTTAACCCGGCCCGACTGTCAGCCTTCTACACTACTTGTTCTTTATTGCAGGTGCTCGGTGCCGGTTCGACAGGACGTCGGCGAGTCGAGGGACGTGTATTTTCCCCTGTCGGTGCACCAAGGGCTGCGACCACGTCACTGGTCAGTGTTTGGACAATGGACAATGCAACGATGGTTCCCCGAGTGGCTACAAGTGGAGAGGGACAGCCTGCCAGATAGGTGAGTGGCTAACGTCTTGAATATGCGTCGTACCGAGGTAGCGTAATAGTGAACCATCAACGTAATAGTGAACCATCAACGTAATAGTGAACCATCAACGTAATAGTGAACCATCAACGTAATAGTGAACCAACAACGTAATAGTGAACCGTCAACGTAATAGTGAACCATCAACGTAATAGTGAACCATCAACGTAATAGTGAACCATCAACGTAATAGTGAACCAACAACGTAATAGTCAACCATCAACGTAATAGTGAACCATCAACGTAATAGTGAACCATCAACGTAATAGTGAACCAACAAAGTAATAGTGAACCAACAACGTAATAGTGAACCATCAACGTAATAGTGAACCATCTACGTAATAGTGAACCAACAACGTAATAGTGAACCATCAACGTAATAGTGAACCATCAACGTAATAGTGAACCATCAACGTAATAGTGAACCATCAACGTACACCACCGTCGTATTTTCCAATAGACACTGGACATGTTTAATCCCCAGAGGGCGAACACGTCGAATGTCAACAACAGTTCGTGAAATGCGTGGTTTAAGTTTCCTTTGATGTTTTCTAAGCTATGACAATGCGAATGTTCATCTCAGTGCAGAACAGTTCGTCTGTTAAGACGTTTCGTGGTATATTTGAATAAAATGAAAGATTAGACGCCTAAAACATTCTTGCAATTATTTTTGCCGTGCGCCGAAACAATCGCGTACCTACGACGACGGGTACTCGATAGAGCTCCAAATATTATTATTAAAACTTTAGATTGACCGATTGTTGTACTGTTGTATTCTGCTGCTATAGCTTTGCCGTTTGTGTTACATGTCAGAAACGTTATTGTTTTTACAATGTAGGCCCTATTCTTTGCGGAAACGGTAATTTATTAACTGTCTGAGTTCTTGTCGTTGTCATGGATACATAATTGTTATGATTCTCTAATTAAAATATAAAATGACTTGTGGTACATTATAAATAAATATCACACGGTATTTCGAACTACAACTGGAAAGACTTAACTACTATTCGTATCGTAATAAGCTTACAAGTTTATGATGTTCCAGGAAATGTAGCACTAAACAAAGCAACAACCCAGAGCACGGGTAAATCGGGTGACGATTATCCTGCCAACAAGTACCCCGCCAGCCAGGCTGTCGACGGTGCTATCGACCCGTTGTTTTATCAGCACTGCGCAGTTCCTAACGCCAGGCCAGGTACCGATGTCTGGTGGAAGGTAGATTTTGGAGGGAACTACAAAATATCTCGTGTTATCATCTATAACGGCGACACGGGTGAGTATTACATTTATTCCTTCAAGCATCAGTTATATTTCACCACGAATCTTAAAGCGAAAAGTCTTCGTTTTGGGGCTATGCAAAATAGTTTAATAAAAAACTAACCATTTGTAACTACAATCAACATTACACGTGTTTTGTGCTTTTGATCAGTTCGACATCCGAAGGTAATTGTGCAAAATGTTATATCTAAAAAGGGATTTCTCCTTCAGGACAGAAAATTGCTATTTTTTCTGGCAGTTGTGCCTTTTAGCCTTTTAGCCTTTTAGCCACTAAAAAGTTCTTTGTTTCGTCACTGCTCATTAATTATGCCGAACCTTGCCGCGCTTGGTTCTTTTCAGTAAAATTCCCCTTTGAAAGGAAAATCGTGCCTTTACTAATTGAAAGTTCCCATTTAGATCCTTTTCATAGGGCCTCTCAGTGAATTTGCCTTTGTAAAACACCTTACCCTCTAATAATACGTCTTGTTCTATTACTTCTTAAAACGCCGTGATACATTTAATATGCGTAAGTTATGTAATAACGTAGAGTTGGAGCAAGTTGGTACAACTATGGAGCGGTGGGGGGGGGAGCAAATGAAAGGGCTGAACAGGCAATGTCCCCACTTAGTCTGTAAACAAACTGAAGAGTTAGACAGAAGGACAAGGAAGTGTATTCATTCTGTGCCACGTAACACATTTCTAGTGGTGCCATCTGGTGATTACATGTATAGACGTATAATTACCAGGCATGGTCCAGAATGATCTACCAATCACGCATGGTCCAGAATGATCTACCAATCACGCATGGTCCAGAATGATCTACCAGTCACGCATGGTCCACAATGATCTACCAGTCACGCATGGTCCACAATGATCTACCAGTCACGCATGGTCCACAATGATCTACCAGTCACGCATGGTCCACAATGATCTACCAGTCACGCATGGTCAGATGGATCCATCAGCCAGGCACGGTTCAAATGATCTACCAGTCATCAGTCATGGTCAGATGGATCCATCAAACAGGCACGGTACAAATGATCCATCAGTCAGGCATGGTCAAGAGGGATCCACCATCCAGGCATAGCCTACAGGATCCACTACCAATGCATGGTCCACAGGGATCCACCATCCAAACATGTTCCAGAGGATATATCAGCTAGACATGGTCCAGAGGATATATCAGCTAGACATGGTCCAGACGGATCAAGTAGCCTAAACTTATCAAGCGGCGAACCTAATTAGGTTTAACGGTGGCAGTTGTTATTGTTAGCTGTGCATTTCCGTCCAAAGTTGGGGTCACTCATTCGTCTAAACATGCAACTAGTAGGATAACATAACACGTCTGTTCTCCTGTTTACTGTTTTTTTAGATGCACCACAATGTCCAGCTATAGGGAGGAATGCCCCAGACCGCTAATAGGGAGTCAGGCTAAATATATATATAAAACACCAGGTGGCAGCACACATGCCGACGTAAAGCTGGATACCTTGACTAATTGATATCATGATCACGACTTAATAATAGCGTTAAATCAGACAAATATTGAGAATCTATGATCTGCATAATTATTTGTTTTGCCAAATTCACTAAGCACTAGGTCGGTCAAACAACACGCCTGCTTATTGCTACACACTTATTGCTACACACTTAATGATACACACTTAATGCTACAAACTTATTGTTATAAGCTTAATCACTCATTTATGGCAACACAGCATGTTATTTGGCGTGTAGCAAAATACACGATTGACATAATATATATGTGTGTGTGTGTGTGTGTGTGTGTGTGTGTGTGTGTGTGTGTGTGTGTGTGTGTGTGTGTGTGTGTGTGTGTGTGTGTGTGTGTGTGTGTGTGTGTGTGTGTGTGTGTGTGTGTGTGTGTGTGTGTGTGTGTGTGTGTGTGTGTGTGTGTGTGTGTGTGTGTGTGCGTTTCTTAGTACTGCATTACACAGAATAATACAGTAATGTTAGCAAGTCTAATCTATAAAGACTTGCGAGAAAGCCTTAAACATACTATACTATGAGATGAGTAATAATGCGTTGCAAAACTGCTGCATAGAGTTTGACACATTTGCTTGTAGAGTGCAAGGTGGGCTACTTTGGGTGGCGTTGTCGCTTCCAGTGCCACAAATGCTCCACGTGTGACGCCGTCACAGGCGAATGTCCAGTACTCTGCCAGGACAACCGATGGGGCGTTGGATGTTTGCTGGGTAAGTGTTCTAGTTTGACAAAAAACATTTAGCAGATAGACATATTTTTATATGCCCGGACAACAGCAGCGATGACAAGACTGAAATCAATATGGAAAGATAAAAACATCACCCTTCGATCCAAAATCAGACTGATGCGATCACTTGTCGTGTCAATATTTCTATACGCATGCGATACATGGACTCTTACAGCCGAACTACAAAGAAGAGTACAAGCCACGGAAATGAGGTGTTATCGAAAGATCCTTTGCATCTCATACAAGGACCATGTATCCAACAAAGAGGTCCACAACATAACCAAACAAGCCATGGGGCCCTGGAATTCTCAGAGACACAAAGGGTGGCAGACGACATGAAAAAGTGGAGACAGTTGGTTTCAAGGTCATCGGCAGTGCCCCAGCGACACTACGGGTTACGGGATTGATGATGATGATGATGATGATGATGATGATGGTGATGATGGTGATGATGATGATGATGGTGATGATGATGATGATGATGATTATATGTTTTAATATATTGTAAACACATTTTATTACAGCAACTCTAGCTGCAAAGAACTAAATATCTTCTGCAAAGAGCTAAGTATCTGCAATTGCAGTAAAACGTTTAATTTACATGATAATGATGTAGTGGATATCGCATTGACGATGACACACATAACTAGAAAATATAGTCAATAAACACAATTTACTAGTAAAAACTTAAGTCATAAACGTTTAAAATTCATATCAACAAAATAAGCCATGGTATGGGAATAATCGGAAGTAGTGGTATGTAATGTTACGTTTATCCTGTACTATCAATAGCAACATTGCAGCGCGAGACTTTGAGTTTTCTTTATTTACTAAACCAACAGCATCATTGTCAGCAGACACGATGGCACAATTTATGTAGGAAAATAACACTAAAGCCAAGCTGTATATGAGTGTTTGAGCTTTGAAATACACTGTACGTTACACCTCCGTAACGTACTGGCGTATCTTGGAAGTGTATTGGTTTGGGTTCCATAATATTGTCATTTCAGATAACGACTACTACTACGACAATAAGAAGGGATCTCAATACATGGGCTTGAAGAAGAATAGCCGTGGATGTATTGACTGGACAAGACAGACTAGGAAACGGGACTCCAATTTCCCTGATGGCAGTCGGGCAGCGGCGAAAAACTTCTGTCGCAACCCAGACAACGGCGACAAGCCGTGGTGCTACTACAACACCTACCATGACTGGGTCTACTGCGACGTGAGAGCAGGTGGTACGTATTCCGATACAGCACACGTACACCAACCAACAGTAAACGTACAAAGTGCTACCCACGCCATTCAATAAAGCCAAAGCAGTGTTCCACTTACAAAAAGAGTATGTAAAATAAAAAAATATAATAAATAAATAAATAATACTAAAACAAATAAAAATATATAATAATAATAATAATAAACAAGTCATTGTCATTAACACCACTGCTGCTTTCTACACTGGTCATATAGCGGCCACACGAACAAAATTGTCTTTAAAACCGGTGTGTAATCGGCAACATACTTCAAGGCGGTATCGCGGGATAGTCAAGAAACTCTGGTAGGCAGATCGCGAAGATCGGTTCGGCGACTATTAGTAAAGATACACACACAGGGACGATATGGCGAACACCGCCATAAACTACTAGTAATTCTAGAGTACAGTACACCGACCTCAGGCAGAAAGGTCAGGACAGGGAGCATCTGAAAATGTCGGGCGAAGATTAAATTCAGAAATACCATTTATATAGAATGATATCTATTACATGCATTGGAATTTTATCGAGGGGATTTTGTCCCAGGGGGATATTGTCCGATGGGGGGGTATTGGCACGGGGGATTTTGTCCTATGAGGATTTTGTCTTAGGGGATATTGTCCTTGGGGATATTGCCACGGGCGGTTTTGTCCTAAGGGGGATATTGTCCGGGAGGATATTGCCGGAGGGGATATTACCCTGGGCGTTTTGTCCGGGTGGAGTATGTCCTGATACCGGATTGAACATCAGTAGATTAATCAAGTTAGATGTTTAACAAATCAGCGTTTTGGATTTCCTGTATCATCTGTTCTTTGAGAAAGCTCACATATACTGCGGCGGACAGTATAATTCAAAAGCCTACCTCATGAACACAAACAGTTGCAGCACTCTTCTTCTTCTTCTACTTCTTCTTCTTCTTTTTCTTCTTCTTCTTCTTCTTTTTCTTCTTCTTCTTCTTCTTCTTTTTCTTCTTCTTCTTTTTTTTTCTTCTTCTTCTTCTTCTTTTTCTTCTTCTTCTTCTTCTTCTTTTTCTTCTTCTTCTTCTTCTTCTTCTTCTTCTTCTTCTTCTTCTTCTTCTTCTTCTTCTTCTTCTTTTTCTTCTTCTTCTTCTTCTTCTTCTTCTTCTTCTTCTTCTTCTTCTTCTTCTTCTTCTTCTTCTTCTTCTTCTTCTTCTTCTTCTTCTTCTTCTTCTTCTTCTTCTTCTTCTTCTTCTTCTTCTTTTCTTCTTCTTCTTCTTCTTCTTTTTTTTTTCTTCTTCTTCTTATTCTTCTTCTTCTATTCTTCTTCTTCCCCAAAAACAAGTTTGGGCGCGGGCGCGTCTAGTTCGCCCTCAAAACGTCGACCAAACAGGAAGTGGGACGAAGTACAAACGATTGAGCGAGCATTCACATATGGCGTGGGCTAAACTGGGAAATCCACGTTTCAAAAGTTTGATCTGCCAAGATTACTGTAGTACTACCACCACTCCAGGCTAGCGACGGTGGCCCCACCTAGCGATAGCGTCGATCGATCACCACCTGGCGGCACTCAGATCAAGCAACTCACTTTTGCGATTGTCCAGTGAATGGAGTATGTCATCCTGCCATATGACAGTTGTGAATGGGACGACAGGCTTTCTGGATAGTGTCAAGCGAAAACAGGTCGTTCGCATACATGTATTGTCGAATTTGTTTAACTATCTCATGGAATTTCCAGATACAATTCACTTTGGACATTGGGCAGTAGTTGTCCAGCGGTTCACGATGGAGTCCGCATTTTTTAGCGTAGGCTTAACGATGGCGTGTTCATGACGGCTGTACAGTTGATGATTCCATCGATCAATTCACAACGCGTGTAAACAAAATGTTCGATCTAAGAATTCACATGAAAATAAATTCGAGCTGTGTATTCTAAAAGTAGTAGTAGTAATGGTAATGTAACATCCCATAAAGACCACTGATATATCTTTTGGTTAGCAACTTCAGCATCTGTCTGTAGTTATCATATAATTGACCAAGCGAATTATTTTTATTCAGTCTGTGACACTCGTCGGTTTGGTGTCAACTGTATCAAAGAGTGTCACTGCAAGAACGTGGATGAGAACTGTCAGAGGAACACACCTAAAGGTCGATGTCTGTCTGGCTGTGCTTCTCACTACACGGGACCGACTTGTCAAGGTAACACGTTCTGCTGCTATCAACATCATCTCCATTATTGAACAATTAAAATATATTTTAATGCTAAAGCAAAAGCAAAAAATAGCTGTGTTTCCGGTAAACAGAACTTACCTAAATGTTCATTTCGTTATATTTAGTAGCAAGTATTTAGACAACCCGCGAGTAATACTTCAGAGCGTATGCGATGACACGATGGTCCGCTGCCGATTGACTTTCTAAAATTTAACATAATCAGGGGCCTTGTTACATATTAGTGGACGTCTTGATACGCATAGCAAGAGCCAAGATGGCAGACGCCGTGTCTGTATTAATTTGCGTTATAAAATGCCAGCGAAAAGACATCCAGAACATTGATCATGCTGTCAAACGAAACTTTTGACAGCATGGTAAACTAGCAGAGCATGGACCATGTACAATATAGCACTAGCAGAGTATAGACAATGTACCATAGAGCTAGCAGAGCATGAACCATGTACCATAGCACTAGCAGAGTATGGACCATGTACCATAGCACTAGCAGAACATGGACCATGTACAATATAGCACTGGCAGAGCATGGACCATGTATCATAGCACTAGCAGAGCATGGACCATGTACCATAGCACTAGCAGAATATGGACCATGTACCATAGCACTAGCAGAGCATGGACCATGTACCATAGCACTAGCAGAACATGGACCATGTACCATAGCACTAGCAGAGCATGGACCATGTACCATAGCACTAGCAGAGCACGCGCACGCGCATTCGCACTCGCACTCGCACACGCACACGCACACGCACACGCACACGCACACGCACACGCACACGCACACGCACACGCACACGCACACGCACACGCACACGCACACGCACACGCACACGCACACGCACACGCACACGCACACGCACACGCACGCGCACACGCACACGCACACGCACACGCACACTCACACTCACACGCACACGCACACGCACACGCACACGCACACGCACACGCACACGCACACACATTAATACATACATACACGCAGTTATTGTTGTTACAGAATGCAAGGACGGTTATTTTGGAGTGTTCTGTGACAAGACGTGTCACTGTAGCTCTGGTGTTTGTGACAGGACGACCGGACGCTGTCCAAGTGGATGTGCCGTCGGCTGGACTGGTGACCACTGTGACAAAGGTCGGCCTTCATATCAATGTTATGCACCATAAGACATTGCTGTTAGGGTAAATAAACAATCAAATGATATGAAGGGTTTATGAGCGTACTGGAAGTGAAGAAATGATAGCAAAGAACATGAAGGAGATGACTGATAATAAATAATGAAAGTGGCAGTTCCTGACATCATGCACATTTTAGGAAAGGTTAATGGATAGGGAGATGAACAAAACAAGATGATCTGGACACATTTAATGGGAAACAAAACTCATGGTTTGGGCTTATGCACCATAAAACATAACCATTTGTAGCTACAGTTAGGAATATCACGCCAGTAGTTTACTAGGAAGGCCTCGTTGTACCCACAAGTGTCAGAGTCCTGCAGTATTCGGTCGCCAAATGAAAATATATTTGTATATACCTATTCCTATACTTGTCATTAGGATACGGCCGTGCTGTTTGCGTTAAAATTCAACTTATGTAGTATATTTTGACCTTTATTTACTAAACTAGCCCTCTTTCTGACAAAATAACAAGTTTGTTTGATACTTTGCTTTGGTTCTGTGTATGCCAGTCTCACTTAATACGTCACTGTATACATTAATACGTTTTCCGGTTCTCATAGAACTGCGCATGCGCTTATCGGTCGCGCTGGTAAACATGTCAGTCCTCGGTCATTCTAAGAAATGACCGGAATCTACCACTTTTAGGACACATTCTGAATAAACCACTAACGTGATAATCTTAATTTTAGTTGCACATGTTATTATCTCTTTTAGGTGCATAACCCCAAACCACGGCTTTTGTTTAACGTTAATAACAAATGATCTGAACATGGTTTATACTATTCAATGTATTGCTACTCAATGTATTGCTACTCAATGTATTGCTACTCAATGTATTGCTACTCAATGTATTGCTACTCAGTGTATTGCTACTCAATGTATTGCTACTCAGTGTATTGCTACTCAATGTATTGCTACTCAATGCATTGCTACGCTAAATGTGAAATAATTCGCACGTGAGCTGAAATAATACTATTTAAACAGGTTTGGAACACGACCTCGGTGCATTCACACTGAGCGTTGGCAACAGTTCAGACATAGAGGACCACACTCAGTGTGCAAGACACAACGGCGCCGTGGCTGCTGGAGCGACGGTCAACGAGTCGTGTTCAGCGACAGGTCGTTATCTGTCCTTCAGACGGAGTGGAGGCGGAGACGATCACTGGACAACCCTGTGTGAAGTCGTTGTCATTGGTCATAGATATATATGTAAGTAGCAACATTTTCTTGTGTTTTGTGATGACATAAAACACACGTAGATTACATCGGATTTTTTTTGCACATTGTAAATGACTTTGTTTTCTTTGATTTCCTGAAGTGTTCACATTTTGACCACCGTTCCGCAAATATAATCCAATCTGATCATACAGAAATACACCGTATTACTCTTTAAACATAGTTATGAGGAATATTTTGCTGGATGTATTTGTCTAGTAGGTGCGTCTTACGAACAAAAGAAACTAATTAATTTTGACACACTGTTAAAAAACAAATAAACGTAACAAGACATTTTCGTTATGTTTTTTCTTTGATTCTAATATATCTGGGTATTTTACCTCAACAAGAAAAAAACCATAAATAGGAATGCATTCTGACCCTCTCCCAGTTCCATAAGTTTGTCTGTTTTCTAGGCCAACTTGTTTTATCGCCGTTTCTGTTTCGCAGCTTGCCAACTCTGTCCGTCAACATGCAATGACGTCATTGGTTGTGACGCATGCGCACAAGGCAAGCAGCAGCCGGACTGCGTGGACGGTGAGTAGCCGCCAACAACAGGTAGCCTATGAATAAAACGTGCGTGCGTGCGTGCGTATGTATTGGTGTGCGTGTGGGCGTGTTTGTACTGAACATAGAGGTATACCAGTATTATTCAAATCTACACGTTTTCATATGTGTTTATTGCATGTTTATTTACAACGTGCTTAATAGTTATTCTACTCGAAAGCCGACGTTCACAGGTTTGTCAATTCGCGTGTTGAGCTAATCATGATTTCTTAGTATGCATCAAGTACAGATCTAAGTCCTAAATACGTCACTGGTCAATCGCATCAATGCAATCATTTTCTTGCTTTTATTTTGTTTGTCGCAGCGCGTAGTGATACAATTATTCATAGTCTGTTTAGTCATATGTGTTCCTTCATATAATGTTCTCGATGTCATTGTTAATATGTATTGACGTAATTGGTATATTATAATTCTTGTTTGTTTTCTGCAGACTGCGACGACGGGTCCTACGGCATCAACTTGTTATTCTTGTTCGTTTTCTGCAGACTGCGACAACGGATCCTACGGCATCAACTTGTTATTCTTGTTCGTTTTCTGCAGACTGCGACGACGGATCCTACGGCATCAACTTGTTATTCTTGTTCATTTTCTGCAGACTGCGACGACGGATCCTACGGCATCAACTTGTTATTCTTGTTCGTTTTCTGCAGACTGCGACGACGGATCCTACGGCATCAACTGCAACGAAAGCTGCGGACATTGTAAGCTGCAGTCGAACTGTTTCATCGGGAACGGAAGTTGCCCCAACGGATGTGACCCGTGGTACATCTCAGACGTTTGTAAGACTTACATAGGTATGTATAGTTGCACCAAATTATTTATGTCGTATCAAATCAGTGTACCCAATAATTTCGCCACTATTCCTAGCGCTTGTCTCAGTAACAGTAAAAATACCACGTAAATACCACGGTGCACTGCCGATGATTTTGTATTGTAATTGTGACATAGTGTATTGTAAATGTGACATAGTGTATTGTAATTGTGACATAGTGTATTGTAAATGTGACATAGTGTATTGTAATTGTGACATAGTGTATTGTAATTGTGACATAGTGTATTGTAAATGTGACATAGCAAGTTGTCACACGGTTTTCCTATTGTTGTATCATCTTTGCGATTTGTGCCACAAAGACAATAATGGATTAACAAAATCCAAATGACTGCTAACTATCGTATTTTGTTCCAGCTATTCCAGATCTTCAAACACTCATCGAGCCACTCGTTAAGAATGTCACCAGCTCATCAGTCACAGTGAGTTGGCCTAGAGCCAGCAACATATCAGCTGGTCTGGAAGGCCACTACCACTACGTCGTGTGGCTGCGAGTCGACGGGGGGTCAGAGACAAACATGACACGAGTAGAGCAGGGCGCTGGCGAACAACGGGTGGAAGCACAGATCACCGGACTCAAGTTCTACATGAACTATTCACTCCGAGTGGAACCTTATCGTCAGCTGAATGGAGAACGCGAGGGAGGCTCGTCTACAGGGGTCGTCAGGTTCAAAACCAGATGCAAAGGTACGGTGTGCGTTGTTGCCGATAACATCTGATAATTATACGTCATCATCATCACCATTCCCATCGTCATCATCATCATCGTCAACATCAGCAGCATCATCGTCGTCATCATCATCATCATCATCATCACAATCATCGTCATCGTCGTTGTCATAATCATCATCATCAGGTACCGTGTCTGTTGCAGGCGTTGGCGATCATGACCCTCTATTTCCCGCGATGACACGAGTCTAGTACACATGTTCTGTTGCGCTCTTTCCTAGCCAGGCTGCTAAAATATAGAGCATTTTAATTCCTTGCCTGTCCTCAATCGTTCTTGTTGTCACCAGATGTTCTAGTTTTCTCTTTCACGTCACGTGACCTAGACATTCTGCTTGTCCTTTCCTGATGTTGTACTCTTCTCTTTATTGTTAGTTGTTCTGAATGTCTTCATTACTTTTTTTCTGTCCATTAAGCATTCTTCTCCAAAACCACATTTCCGCTGCTGCTTTACTAACTTAAACTTACTAACACTACTTGACTAAAACTACTTGACTAACACTACTTGACTAACACTACATAAAGCTTGTTCTACTGCCGCCTTCGCTTGGAAGAAACTGTTTCAACAATATTTACAAAACACTTACATTTGGTCTTCTCAGTTCTATCACTTCTGAAATCCACTGATCACTCTTCTTGATGTACCTCGGGTGCCAAGTAAACCAATCAAGTCTGGAGTTGGGCTGCCGGGTGACGATTTCGCATATGTGATTAGTTGACAATGACGCAGACGTATCTGGGCATGAGTGAAACCATTTTTTTTTTATCCAAATATTTCCTTAATGACAATACATGTGACGTAAGTGCCCTGTCTTCTTTTCTTGCAGCTCCTTCCCCGGCTGTCATAGACAGCGTGACGAGGACGACTCCCGGCCCGCCGGCAAATGCGAGTGTTGTGGTGTATTGGGAGGTGAGCTATGTATGTTTTACAATATCTAATGCAAACATACAAATGTAGGAAATCGCAGCGCATATTTTGTCCTTCAGGACAAATCTAAGGAATACGCATTTTACCCTTTCAAGAAGATATGTTCATGCGAACACTAACTCAGTGTCCGTGGTAAGCATTTAGCCAGGATGCGATACATGCGCTAAAGGTGGCATGGTGTTCGAACAGTTCTACTAGCCAGGTGAACTGGGTTAACTCGGACTGAACGAAATCAAAGTCAGTCACTGTACCACTGTGTCACGGTGCCTTTGTGCCACTGTGCCACTGTGCCACTGTGCCACTGTGACACTACGCCACTATGCCACTATGCCAGTATGCCACTGTGCCACTGTGCCACTGTGGCACTATGCCACTATGCCACTGTGTCACTGTGCCACTGTGCTACAGTGCCCATGTCTGCTCATCTGCTACAACTAATACTGTGTAACGCCATTCGACGTTTTATTTCTAGATAGTAGTGAACATCTCTTCTGTGATTCCGAAGGGCGGCCGTGGTTCTTTGTAAGTGGCCGTGGTTGTATGTAGGTTGCCGTGGTTGTCTGTAGGTGGCCGTGTTTGTCTGTAGGTGGCCGTGGTTGTCTGTAAGTGGCCGTGGTTGTCTGTAGGTGGCCGTGGTTGTCTGTAAGTGGCCGTGGTTGTCTGTAGGTGGCCGTGGTTGTCTGTAAGTGGCCGTGGTTGTCTGTAGGTGGCCGTGGTTGTCTGTAAGTGGCCGTGGTTGTCTGTAGGTGGCCGTGGTTGTCTGTAAGTGGCCGTGGTTGTCTGTAGGTGGCAGTGATTGTCTGTAGGTTGCCGTGGTTGTCTGTATGTGGCCGTTGTTGTATGTAGGTTGCCGTGGTTGTCTGTAGGTGGCCGTTGTTGTATGTAGGTTGCCGTGGTTGTCTGTATGTGGTCGTGGTTGTCTGTAAGTGGCCGTGGTTGTCTGTAGGTGGCCGTTGTTGTATGTAGGTTACCGTGTTTGTCTGTAGGTGGCCGTGGTTGTCTGTAAGTGGCCGTGGTTGTCTGTAGGTGGCCGTGGTTTTCTGTAAGTGGCCGTGGTTGTCTGTAGGTGGCCGTGGTTGTCTGTAAGTGGCCGTGGTTGTCTGTAGGTTGCCGTGGTTGTCTGTATGTGGCCGTTGTTGTATGTAGGCTGCCGTGGTTGTCTGTAGGTGGCCGTTGTTGTATGTAGGTTGCCGTGGTTGTCTGTATGTGGCCGTGGTTGTCTGTATGTGGCCGTGGTTGCCTGTAGGTGGCCGTGGTTGTCTTTAGGTGGCCGTGGTTGTCTGTAGGTGGCCGTGGTTGTCTGTAGGTTGCCGTGGTTGTCTGTAGGTTGCCGTGGTTGTCTGTAGGTGGCCGTGGTTGTATGTAGGTTGCCGTGGTTGTCTGTAGGTTGCCGTGGTTGTCTGTAGGTGGCCGTGGTTGTCTGTAGGTTGCCGTGGTTGTCTGTAGGTGGCCGTGGTTGTCTGTATGTGGCCGTGGTTGTCTGTAGATGGCCGTGGTTGTCTGTAGGTGGCCGTGGTTGTCTGTAGGTGGCCGTGGTTGTCTGTAGGTGATAACTGAGAGTGGATGCGATACACTGTCTAGTGTACGAGTGGAATATAAAGAACACAAGACTGAGTCGTGGAAGTCCGTAGAGGCGGACACAGTCAGCCACACCCACGTGACCATCGACAATCTCAGCTATGGACAGTACAAAGTGAGACTTGTCGTCACCAACAACGAGAACATCGCATCTACCAGCGACAGTAAACACGTCGACCTCAGGCCAAGTGAGTGAACATGCATGCTCGCATACGTTGTGTATGCTTGCTCGCACGCACATGTGCACCGTTACACATGCATGCACGTAGGAGTGAATGTATGTGCTCTATAAGCTAACGCACTCACACACACACACACACACGCACGCACGCACGCACGCACGCGCGCGCGCATGCATGCACGCACGCACGCATATATATATAAGCTACCTGAGTTGCACCGGAGAAAAGGCAGCCGCTAGCTGTAGGTCATTATGACTAAATACAGTGCCCGGTTTAGTTTTGGTAGGGCAATTCCAATAGCAATGATGGATATAAGCGAAACTGAAGGAGATATTAGGGAGTTATAGTACAGGTAAACAAACAAAGGTTCAAATTGTGTAATAGTATAGATTTGACTAATGTACGCGAGACGATTTGTCCTAACACAACTTCTCTAACGACAATAGTTTTATTCTACCCACCTCGCACATCACGAAAATGTAGAACCAAATAAACTTTGCAGTGGCATATATAGAATGGAATACAGCTAGACAAACAGACAGGTCGATGGATATGTATTTCTGGCACTATATAAAAAAAACTTGAACTAGTGAATAGTATCGTGCAATCTCACTGAACATATCGCATTCATTACCACAACATACAATAGGTATCAGGTATGTTCCGGAGAACAGGCCTCTCGCAGTTTGTAAGATAATACGACGCACACAAGCTAAGTAATATGTTGTTGTGTTGCGCCGTATGTATTCATTAGAACCCATCGAAACGCTTTACACGTTCCCTCTTGCAGGCGTAGTCATTCCACGACCTACTTATCTTTTCTGGTGCCTGTGCATCCGAGTACCGAGCAAGCGAAACGTAACAACATCCGCTTGGAAGCATCTGTCTTGTTGCCACAAACTACTCTTATTACTGATGTAAACAATTGTTTTCATAAAAATAGATGAATTACCGAAATACGAATAAAATAATGTTGTAACTATTCCATTTTGGTCCAGCTATTCCAGGTTTTTATCCACCCGTCAAGCCAGACGTTGACAATGTCACCAGCTCGTCTGCCGCAGTGAGTTGGCCTAGAGCCAGCAACATATCATCCGGCTTTGAGGACCACTACCACTACATCTTGTGGCTGCGAGCCGACGGGGGTTCAGAGAACAACATCACACGAGTAGAGCAGGGCGCTGGTGAACAACGGGTGGAAGCACAGATCTCCGGACTCACGTCCAACACGGCATACTCACTCCGAGTGGAACCTTATCGTCAGTTGAATGGAGAACGCGAGGGAAGCGCGTCTACAGGGGTCGTCAGGTTCAAAACCAAATCATCAGGTATAGTGTGTTTTGTTGTAGTTAAACACCAGCTGACACATTGATTCAGGGCACGTTAATCCATCAAACTTGGAACATAGCTCGACACTGTGGAACCAGCTTATTCCTGTCATTCGGGACATATTTAGCAGGATTTAAATATATTTTGAAATTCGCGGACGACACAAAAGTATTTAGAAATGGTGAACGCGGCGGAGAGAAATAAACAAAAGGATCTAGAAAAATGTATCAAATGGTATGAAAACTGACTAATTTAATTAAATTTTAGGAAATGTAAATACTCACACATAGGACATTGAACTTGAATAATACTGAATAATATAAAATGGGAATACAAAACAAGGCACGGACACAACGGACACAACGGACACAACGGAAAAGGAACGAGGAGAAACAACTAGTGATGTATTGAAAGTTTCAGAGCAACATGGTATGGCGGATTCAAAGGGTAATTAAGTTAACGGGCAAATAGGATAATTAAAGAGAGAGATAAATTATACCCATATTCAAAGCCAAGGCGTTATTCAAAATGCTGCATACAGCCACGCAGCCACGCAGCCATACAGCCATACAGCCATGTAGCCATGTAGCCATGTAGCCATGTAGCCATGTAGCCATACAGCCAAGTAGCCATGTGGCCATGCAGCCATACAGCCATGTAGCTATACAGCTATGTAGCCATACAGCCACGTAGCCAAACAACCATACAGCCATGTAGCCATGTAGCCATACAGCCGTGTAGCCATGTAGCCATGTAGCCATACAGCCATGTAGCCATACAGCCATACAGCCATACAGCCATGTAGCCATACAGCCACGTAGCCAAACAACCATACAGCCATGTAGCCATGTAGCCATACAGCCATGTAGCCATGTAGCCATACAGCCATGTAGCCATACAGCCATACAGCCACGTAGCCATACAGCCACGTAGCCAAACAACCACACAGCCATGTAGCCATACAGGCATACAGGCATACAGCCATGTAGCACGTGAGCAGGACGCACATAAAAATGACAGTACAAATGGTACATTGACGCTGTAAAATTATTAGTTTTTCAAATAAATTAGATTATAAGGTGTTATGGAAAGACTGACGAGCTAATTGTTTTCACGGACGAATAATCAACTGAACTGACGATAATTCTACAGTAACAACTGGACTTGGTGGCCCGACCAACGAGAAGTCACGCGGGATAAATACAGGTGCCACTGTTGGCCTAGTGACTGGCGTGGTCGTCTGCATTGCTGTCGTCTCAATCGTCGTCGTTGTCGTCTTTCTCAGGTCGTATATCCAATATAATAATATATAATATAATAACCAGTTACTAGTTACAATCGTAGTAATTACGTATATTGTAATAAAATGTATTTAAATGCATGTTATTTATGTAATATATGATATATAAGTGTGGTTATTGTAGAGATTATGATTAAAAAATATGTACGATACCAGTCGATGCCAAGTCTGTATGTAAATGTCGATGTATTTACCGGTGCTTCACTCAAGAACTCACCATGGCCATGACCGGCCAAAAAAGACTTCGTTGTGTTGACCAACTTACTCTATGTCAAAATGTCAATCTGCATATATTGTGTATATTGTATCCGTTTGTATTTTAAGACAATCAGTATACCAAATACTTGAATGACTGATTTGTCTGGTCTTGTGGACAAATTCAGCGTTTAGTTGAACTTGTATGTGTAGCAACAAGAACGGCATATATATATATATATATATATATATATATATATATATATATATATATATATATATATATATATATATATATATATATATATATATATATAGATATATATCCATAGATATATATATATATATATATATATATATATATATATATATATATATGGATATATATATATATATATATATATATATATATATATATATATATATATATATATATATATATATATATATATACAGTTTACTTATGTATGCATATACAATGCAGACGGCGGCGCAATAGAAAAGAGCATAGAGCGGATGTAGCGGTCGATGACCTGGACGTTGCTGTAGAAGGTAACGCGATACTAAGATAATTGTCATTCCTCAACTACCAATATAACTCAAGCGTTTAATACATGTTTATATTTAATTCACACTACCGTGTTCTTACAAAGGAAGTCACAATTATAAGTTCGCCTTTGTAAATTGTCTTATCTCTTGCGAGAGAATCCAACTCATATTGTAAGTTGTACTTATTGCGTATAGCACATCACTGGCAAATGCTGATTCATCCTGTCAGGTGATGTACCATGCTAATACAAACTGGCACATTATTTGTAGCTTGTTTACGTTTGTTGAGCAACTCATAGCTGACAGGCAATGCTGACAGGCAATGCTGACAGCGAACCATATAAAATGTATTATCTATTAAAGAGACAAAACACTTACACTGCATCAGTGAAATACACAACACGAGCAGTAGCAATGTCATCGTCATGTCTGCGACATCTCATATACGCACGCACGCACGCACGCACGCACGCACGCACGCACGCACGCACACACGCACGCACACATAGAATTCCAGCATCGTCATCAAGGGTACTATTTGTGATAGAACAACTACTGCTAACAAGCAGGAAGACCAAGGGACGGTGACTGATGTTGTAATCCAACCAGGCGCTGGACCAGGAAACGGACAGTTGGAGAATGGACAGGACGCGGAAGATGACGATGCGGGCGACGAACCAATCCAAGATCCAGCAGCGATTTACGCCAATGCGCAGCAAGTGTCACGTGGTGTCAAAATCACTGCCCTGGCCGCTTACGTCGAAGATAAGAAACTTCACAACGGCTTCAAGAAAGAGTTCGATGTGAGTTTCTTGCTTTCTTGAAAAACAAGATATATCATATACGACGTGTATATGCCTAAGCATAGAATAATGTTTACAAGCATCGAGTAGCCGGGTTAATGCATTCGATGTGCATATTTTTTTACTAAAAACACGTAAATGGCGATTTCATTGGAATTGCTATATGTAATATTATGACATTCAACTTCCATAAAGTACATATATCCAACATGCCATTTTTATATATAACCGTGTGTTATCTCATGAGTAAATCGGTAATGTTTTTACTACAGTGGTTTATTTTAATGGCAGCTAACAAAAGAAGTCTTGAAATGCAAACCAAAAGTAACCAATCCGAGCACAAGTTATACTTTATTGGACGGCTCAGAAACGTCAAACCCAAAAGACATAGCAAACGAATTTATACATTTTATATTTTATACATGTGGCGACAAATCTTGTTAAAGACATACCCACTACAGGAGATGACCCAACTGAATTTGTTCAAACAAATACTAATAGTTTTTTTCTGCCGACTCACAGCCTCCGAGGAAATTGTTTCACTATTACGCAACATTAAATCTAACACGTCTAGTGGTTTTGACAACGTTGAACCACATATTATGCGAGAAATAAGTCCCTAAATAGCTCCTCTACTATCGCATATATTCAACAACTCTTTCTACTGGAGTGGTACCACGTCAACTAAAAATAGCAAAAGTAATTCCAATACATAAAAATAACGATCCGAATAACTTCTGCAACTACAGACCAATCTCAATTCTGCCATGTTTCTCAAACATTCTGGAACGACTCAAACGCTTTCTCAACCAGTCCCACATAATATCAGAAGTCCAATACGGTTTCAGGAAAAAATATTCCACTTACATGGCTCTAATAAATCTCATAGATAAAATATCAAGTGGAACCGATGGCAACTCCTTCAATATAGGTATATTTATTGATCTATCTAAAGCCTTCGACACTATAGACCACAATATACTATTCCAAAAACTTAACTGCTATGGTATCAGAGGGCACATGCTTACTTGGTTCAGGAGTTACCTAGAGCACAGGACACAATATGTCACTTACAACAATGTAAATTCAAATCACAAGACAATGATGAGTGGTGTGCCACAAGGCTCTAACCTAGGGCCACTATTATTTATACTTTACATCAACGACCTTTGCAACGCTTCAACTATTATGAAGTTCACTCTTTTTGCAGATGATACCAGTATGTATCATTCACATCAAAATTTAACTTCACTCATAGAGGAGGTTAATAATGAAAATAAAAAAATAACACAGTGGTTTCACCAAATAAACTTTCCCTAAATATTAAAAAACGAACTATATTATATTCACATCAGTACATAAAAAGTACAACATCTCATCTCAAGCAATACAGATTAACGGATCGGCCATCCCTCAGGTTAACCTCACCAAATTTAATGGTGTGTATATAGACGAACACTTAAATTGGTCAATGCACTTGAACAAACTGGCAACTAAACTTGCACAAAATATTGGCATACTCTGCAAACTTAAACATTTCCTCCCCTCATATATCTTATAAAAACGATTTACTGTTCTTTAGTAATTCCACATCTACAATATTGTACTCTAATATGGGCTAATACAAACTCTACAAAACTTAACAAGATCAGAATGCTGCAAAAAAAAGCTGTTAAGATCATTAACAACTCTGATTACCTCGCTCACTCTGAATCGCTATTTAAACAGAACAATTTACTAAAATTGAAGATATCTACAAACTGCAGCTAGGGCTACTTATGTACAAGCATTCTCGTCAAGCACTTCCAAACAGCATCTCAACACTATTTCAAAGGAATATTGAAATCCACAATCACAATACTAGGAACAGCAATGATTACTTTATGCACGAAGCACGGACAAACACACGGAAATGTACAATTAAATACTCTGGGCCCTTGTTCTGGAATTCCATACCGGAACACATACAGAATTCTACATCAGAAAACCAATTAAAAAACAAGTTAAAACAACGCCTGCTCTCAACATACTGCAACATGTCCTAATTTCCCACTTAGACTTGATTCGGGCTTAACCTGAGCTAATGATGTTGTTGGTTTTTTTATTATTTTTTATACTAATGAATCATCACTATATTACGTTGTTATATTGTGCTAGAATGTTGGATTACAACCACTTGTAATTTTCTATATGCGTCACATTTACTATTATTAACATATTTTTTGCATATACTAAATAATATTCACTATATTGTTCAATTAACAAGTCGTTAGATTGTACTAGATTGCTTGATTAAGACGCCAAGTTGTACTTTTTTATTTGCTTCATATCTAGTATTATTAACATAATTGCCAACTTGCAGCATCATTCCATGACAAGATTACTATACGTAATCATCGGTGGTTCTCGCAATAAGCCCCTTGGAATTTCCAGAGAATCTCCTGAGTTACTAAATCAAATTATTTATGACCATACCTGTAACAACATTGTAAATGAGTAACCAAATAAACTCACATTGATTGATTGATTGATTAAACATGCCCGGCACACAATAGCAATAATTTAGCTCGTGTCATATTGCAGTGTCGTAACGACACTAATGGTGACAATGAGTACTGGGATTCTTGGCGGACTGGTCAAACATAAGCAATATCCTTGCGTTGCTGCTAATTATACAGGAGAAAACACTTTCAGCTGCTATTGATGTTCTTCAGGAGTTGCCGTCCGGGGTACGAGCAAAGTGCGACGCGGCCCATCAACAGGGCAACAAAAACAAAAACCGATTCGTCAACATAATGTCATGTGAGTTTATAGCTTAGCAATTAAGCTTTTTTGTAAAATACCATAGTATTCATCTTCCTTTCTATTTATCGTATTTCAATTAAATGTGACGCAGTTTCACGAAATATGTTTATAACGAAGTAATCCGAATATAGAGCTAGAAAGCTATTAGAACATATGTAACAACCATGACCAGAAATGGTCTTCGAAAATTAAGTATACTATTGCACATGTTATAGCTTATGTATGTATAGAAATGTACCAAACACATATTGCTTCTTTCTAGATGACCACACACGTGTAGTGCTATCGACGGACAACGGACAGTCGGACTACATCAACGCGAACCACATCATGGTCAGTCACGTCTCTCGTTACAGGGTCTATAATATTTGTTGTGCAGACAGGGGTACATGCGTTGTAGCGAGGTGTTATTATTCAGTAGGGAGAACTCTTTATTTACTCGTCCGTGGTAATGCAGCGTGGTAATTTTTTTTTTAAATTCCGGCCGCCATCTTTAAAATAGCGGAAATGAATGTCGGAGAAAGTCAAAAGTAAAATATTTGAAATCTTTACCCCAGAAAACCTATATTTTTTCACCAAAGTTCTTGGTGTTGTAATTCTTACGATATGGGGAAATTGGCTTTGACAGGCGCCATCTTTAAAAAATGACCCATATGAATGTCGGCGAAGGTCAAATGTAAAATATTTTAAATCGTTGTCCCCAAACTGATGCATTTACACAACAATCATGGTTCTGGATGACGTAGTTGGATAAATTGTTTTTGACGACTGCCATCTTTAAAATGGCGGATACGAATGTCGGAGAATGTCAAATGTAAACTATTTGAAATCGTTGACCCCTGAAGCCTATACTTGGACATCAGAATTGCGGCTCTATGTGGGGTAGTTCTTAAGATATGGGAAACATTGGTTTTCAAGGCCATCTATAAAAATGGCCGCCAGTGCAATCCAGGGCAAAATCTGAGATGGCCCTATAGCCAAATATTTTTGTTTTTGTGCTGTCTATGGGTGTGCCAAATGTCATGCTTTTACCAATTGTTTTACCTATCTGATGTACATTGAGTGCATATTTGAATGCATATTTTGATTTTCAGGGTTACGAGGAAAAACCAAATGCCTACATTGCTATGCAAGGTAATACATGATTCATTGTGTAAAACGTCTCATGCAGAACCCGTATAATATAGGTAACGCAAAAGCCATTTTGACATTGTATTTTAACTACGCTTGTCTTCATCCTAATTGCTCTAGAAAGTAGCTCTGCCTGCGTAAAATAATAATGAAAATCCTGTTTTGTGATGTATCATTGACATTTCTTCGAAAAGTGTTGTCATTTCAGAACACACACACATGGTCTGCTTCGGAGGAGTTTGACCTTATTTCTTAATTACTGATATAGTGTTTCACTGTGAACAGGTCCCAAAGACTGGACCATTGAAGACGTGTGGAGAATGGTTTGGCAGGAGAAGACGAACACGGTCGTGATGCTCGCAAACCTCTACGAATTGGGCAAGGTAAGATTAAGATAACCATTAATATCCGAATATTTATCATATGAAATTCACACACGATGCATTTTACGCAGCTAATTCCTAAACCAAAAAGTAGGCACATGTTGTGCAGGTAACTGTTGGATCATTGTTCCTGTGTAATTGTTCACGAATAATATGTCTAATCGTGTGTGTAATATGTGTGTAGTTTGTGCAGTATTTGTGTATTTGTGATTACAATATTTGAGCCATTTTTCATGAAGTATGTGAGTAATTGTTCACTCATTTTGTGCATTACGTGATACCGTGTTGCCATTGTTCATGAAGTAATTGTATCATTGTTCATGAAGTATGTGTATCATTGTTCATAAAGTGTGTGCATCATTGTACATGACGTAGGCCCATGTGTCGTTGTTCATACATTATGTGTGCCTTTTATCTCGGAATATGTGAATCTTTGTCCAGGCAGAACGTGGCCGTTGTATATGCATCATGCGTGACATTTTGGTGTAATATTGCAATGTTTCTTAATGCATTATGTGTGTCATTATTCATGAAGTATGTGTATTTTTGCACGAACAGTTTTCTTCTTAGTTTATGCACTATATGTGTCATAGTTCATGCTGTATATGTATAATTGCTAATAAAGTATGCATGTTATTGTTCATGCAATATACGTCATTGCAGTACACGTGTCATTGTTCATGCAATATACGTCATTGCAGTACACGTGTCATTGTTCATGCAATATACGTCATTGCAGTACACGTGTCATTGTTCAAACAATATATGTGTTGTTGTTGGTGCAGTATGTTACTTCATTACGTGTTCGTGCATTATGTGTGGCTGTTTCGTCTTTCATCGTGGAGTATACATGTGCGCCATTGTTCATGTAGTAAATGTGTCATTGTTCGTGCATTATGTGAGCAATTATTCATGCAGTAGGTATGTCATAGTTCATGCAGAACGTGTTTCAATTTATATAAATAAAATGTTGTATCAATAATGAAGTAACATGTTTGAGTTTATTGTGTCTGAGCAGGAGAAGTGTAGTCGGTACTGGCCGGAGAAGGGGAAGACACAGACTTGGGGACACTTCATCGCGGAGAGTATCAGCGAAGAACAGTTCGCCGATTACGTGATCAGGGAATTTACACTGAAGAATCAGGTTTGTGATTTCATTTTATTAGGACAATCGTGTATCAGTGTCTGAACATGTGTGTATTTGGAGGAGCATTTGACCATGTGTACGTTCATGGTACTTGGTCAGGGATCACGTGGTTTAATAAGAGGTCACACCGGCTGACGAACATAACGTTCCGTTGCTTGACGCTGTAGTAGCTGTGGAATTCGTGTCCAACTTTTGAAATATTGTCGGTCATATAGGGCGAATATTATATATGTGATAGTACTATATGGTGAATGCATAGAACACATGACATACATTAGGCTGAGTTTAATTGGGTTAGTTCAAAGCTTTGTCTAACTGAACCGGTTTTTTACGAATAAATTATTCGATACATGAAACACCATACCATTGATAATGTTACGAAATGTTCATACTGATGATTGGATAGACATATTTTCGCTTTACAGGAATTGAAAAAGATGAGGAAGATTCGCCAGCTGCACTTCACCGCCTGGCCAGACAAGGGAACACCGGACTACGCCTACCCACTACTGGCGTTCCACCGCAAGGTGCACAGCTTCGACTCAGAGAGACGCGGTCCGCTCCTCGTCCACTGCAGGTGAACAATACTACCATGCTACGTATGTTACCCGTGCTACGTGTACTACCCGTGCTACGTATGGCACCCGTGCTACGTATGTTACACGGGCTACGTATGTTACCCGTGTTACGTATATTACCCGTGCTACGTATGCTATCCGTGCTACGTATGTTATCCGTGCTACGTATGTTACCCGTGCTACGTATATTACCAGTGCTACGCATGTTACCCGTGCTACGTATGCTACCTGTGCTACGTATGCTACCCGTGCTACGTATGCTACCCATGCTACGTATGGTACCCGTGCTACGTTTGTTACTCGTGCTACGTATGTTACCCGTGTTACGTATGTTACCAGTGCTACGTATGTTACCCGTGCTACGTATGTTACCAATGCTACGTATGCTACCCGTGCTACGTATGCTACCCGTGCTACGTATGTTACCCGTGCTACGTTTGTTACCCATGCTACGTGTGTTACCCGTGCTACGTATGAGCCCCGGGAGCCGTAAGGACAACATCTGGTTACGTTTTGCTTCCCTTAGTTCAGGCCTCTGTCTACGGCTTTGTGCTGTGTAGAGACGTGGTGTGATATTGTGATTTATTGTCGTATTTGTAATGTTGATTAATGTTATTGTCTTTGTAGAAAGTAGTTTCACAATTGCTGGTCAAAAGTTAAGGATACTCTCAATTGTAAGCGTGATTTATGTTTGGAAATAATATCATTAATCATCAGAGTAATAAGTACTTATGCCCCGGCATCCTCGTGCAAACACTATGTCCGTGCCACTCATAGAGGCATCCTCGTGTAAACTCTATGTCCGTGCCACTCATAGAAGCATCCTCGTGTAAACACTATGTCCGTGCCACTCATAGAGGCATCATCGTGCAAACTCTATGCCCGTGCCACTCATAGAGGCATCCTCGTGCAAACTCTATGTCCGTGCAACTCATAGAGGCATCCAG
>BSQZ01000092.1:1725000-1747500 GCA_033239005.1 Lamellibrachia satsuma
CATTGCTCGTAAGTAGATACTTCTGTTGTGGTTAGTCACTGTAGTTAACAGACCTCGATCGGTCTAATATTTCTCACGAAGCCACTAAACTTCTCTTTCGTTTGTTACTGGTAATGTGCGATATACACGTTGTACACGTTGTACACGTTGTACACGTTGTACACGTTGTACACGTTGGTGGTTTATTTAGTATGGGTCGTGTTATTTAAAAGTAACAATATGTAGGTGTGTGTGTGTGTGTGTGTGTGTGTGTGTGTGTGTGTGTGTGTGTGTGTGTGTGTGTGTGTGTGTGTGTGTGTGTGTGTGTGTGTGTGTGTGTGTGTGTGTGTGTGTGTGTGTGTGTGTGTGTGTGTGGTGTGTGCGGTGTGTGTGCGGTGTGTGTGCGGTGTGGTGTGTGGGTGTAGTGTGTATATATCGTTGTCGTCACCGACAGGGACGGAGCGGGCCGCTGTGGAGTGGTGTGTGCCGCCAGTTACATTCTGGAACACCTGAAGATAGAGCAGGAAGTCGACGTCTTCCACGCTGTTCAACACATCCGCACAACCCGACCTCAGCTCATCACGGACTTGGTCAGTGTCGCCGTCGTGCGGGCCGTGGCTTAGCTATTGATTGCACTCACATTTATGTGTAGATGACGATAATGATGATGATGACCATGATTAAAATGATGACAATGTTGACGATGATGATGATGAGTATGATGATAATTACCTACGTTATAAAATATGGGACAATAAAAATTAAGTTAGTTATATGAAAACATAAACTATTTAAATAACTGCTGGATGTCTATTTATCTTATAATTTCATTCCCTCATTGTTGTCTCCATTAGTCTTCCGTGTCGATATTGCGCATGGAACGAATACCATTAGATCTAATTGTGTTGCAGGAACAGTACCGGTTCCTCTACCAGGTGGCGCTGGCCTACATGTCTCAGTTTGACACGTACGCCAACTTCCAGTAGGAGCGACGCAGAATATTTCAACACATGACGTGTTCTATTTGCTTTTATTAAGACAGCGCGCGTCATCATATATGCTGTTGGTTGTGATTATCGCAGCACATGACACCAGACATGACACATGACACTATACTATTTGTACTGTTGGCAGTATTTAACGCGGCACATGACAGCATATGCTATGTTCAGTTGTTCTGCCAAGCAATGCCAGATATATAATATATAATATATATATATATATATATATATATATATATATATATATATATATATATATATATATATATATATATATATATATATATATATATATATATATATATATATAGAGAGAGAGAAGAGAGAGAGAGAGAGAGAGAGAGAGAGAGAGAGAGAGAGAGAGAGAGAATGTGACACCACATGACGCGTTCTATTTGTATTAACGCAGTACATCATTATATGTACAGGCTGTATATGGTTTTAGAATAGCGCATAACAAATTCCAGCATATAACATTTACCTTTGATTGTGTTTAGTGCAGAACATGCCGCCACAATACGAAGCACGACAGAACATGTAACCACATTACCAACCACGAAAGAACTTGTAACCACAGGACCAACCACCACAGAACGTGTCACCACAGTACCAACCACGACAGAACATGTCACCACAGTACCCACCACCACAGAACATGTCACCACAGTACCAACCACCACAGAACATGTCACCACAGTACCAACCACCACAGAACATGTCACCACAGTACCAACCACCACAGAACATGTCACCACAGTACCAACCACCACAGAACATGTCACCACAGTACCAACCACCACAGAACATGTCACCACAGTACCAACCACCACAGAACATGTCACCACAGTACCAACCACCACAGAACATGTCACCACAGTACCAACCACCACAGAACATGTCACCACAGTACCAACCACCACAGAATATGTCACCACAGTACCAACCACGACAGAACATGCCACCTTAGTACCAACCACGACAAGATACATAGATCATGGAATGCAGAAACAAAAGCCAAATACGAATATTGCATTGACAAATTAATACACTTACACAATTATTAATATATTATGCCGAGTAATTTAGTATCACAGAAGTAGACGGACAGCTCTAGTTTCGCACCTGCTCTACGCACCAGTCCGTTGCCGTTGATTATACGAGAAAACGATTTACGGATTTAATATTGACAACCAATAATTCCATTGTATGTGCACCAATTGAATATATATATATTTTATATATGTTGTGCAGCAGTTTTCACAGACGATTATCGATTAACTCACGCTGCTTTTATTTACCTTTAATATATTGCTGTATTAGCATTTATTAGCGTTTACGTTTTATATATTATTTTGTTATGTATATCGACGTTATAATTGACCATGGCAACCTATTTAGTGAAATGTTTATAATATTCACTCGTAGCACGACACACTGGACTATATAACTATTTTGATCGAAGTTGATCTTCCACACTCTTCTTCTTCCTCCCCTTGCTCCCTTGGGGGGTGGGGTCCACGTCACTTGGTAGCTTCCTCCCCTTGCTCCCTTGGGGGGGTCCAAGTCACTCGGTAGCTTCCTCCCCTTGCTCCCTTGGGGGGTGGGGTCCAAGTCACTTGATAGCTTCCTCCCCTTGCCCCCTTGGGGGGTGGGGTCCAAGTCACTTGGTAGCTTCATCCCCTTGCTCCCTTGGGGGGTGGGGTCCAAGTCACTTGATAGCTTCCTCCCCTTGCTCCCTTGGGGGGTGGGGTCCAAGTCACTTGGTAGCTTCCTCCCCTTGCTCCCTTGTGGGGTGGGGTCCAAGTCACTCGGTAGCTTCCTCCCCTTGCTCCCTTGGGGGGGTCCAAGTCACTTGATAGCTTCCTCCCCTTGCTCCCTTGGGGGGGGGGGTCCAAGTCACTTGATAGCTTCCTCCCCTTGCTTCCTTGGGGGGGTCCAAGTCACTTGATAGCTTCCTCCCCTTGCTCCCTTGTGGGGTGGGTTCCAAGTCACTTGGTAGCTTCCTCCCCTTGCTCCCTTGGGGGGGGGGTCCAAGTCACTTGGTAGCTTCCTCCCCTTGCTCCCTTGGGGGGTGGGGTCCAAGTCACTTGGTAGCTTCCTCCCCTTGCTCCCTTGGGGGGGTCCAAGTCACTTGATAGCTTCCTCCCCTTGCTCCCTTGTGGGGTGGGGTCCAAGTCACTTGGTAGCTTCCTCCCCTTGCTCCCTTGGGGGGTGGGGTCCAAGTCACTCGGTAGCTTCTTCCACTTTCATTGTTAATGCTCTTCATCTCCCTCTGTCTTCTGCGATGGTCTTCCACTCTTGGCCGTTCGTACCTGCCCTTTTAAGACCTCGTTTGACACAGTCTTTCCATCGTAGCTTTGGTCTTCCTCTTCTTCTGCCACCGTCTTCTGCTTTCCATGCTTTTTTTTGACAGTCTGTCTTCGCCCATTCTTTGCCCATCTCATTCTGCTTCCGGCTACTTTCATCTTTAGGTGATTTTTATGTCAATCATCTTTAGGTGATTTTTATGTCATTCTCTTCTCTCAATTCCTTCACCTGATTTTTATGTCAATCTCTTCTCTCAATTCCTTCACATTCCTTCTATCTTCTTGTGTTACTTTGCATATTTTTCGGACCCAGTTGTTTTCTGCTATCTGTATCTTCTCCTCCTGTCTCTCTGTCAGTGCCAGTGCCGTATATACAGGCTGCTACCACGCAGGCTTCCAACACTTTTCCTTTTAGATGTTTCTTCAGTTTTCTGTCCCACACAATGCCTTCCACTCTGTGTATCCTTACTACTTCCTCCATCCTCACACACTGTGCCGCCCAAGTATACAAAACTGTTCACTTGTTTAATGGTCTTTCCGTCAACAACTACACGTAGGTACACCTCTTGTTCGCCTATCCACATTATTTCTGTCGTCTCCAGATTCATTTGGAGGCCATGTTTTCTAAAGGTGTTACTCCATTCTTGCAATGTTTTCTGTAAATCCTCTTTATTATCAGCCACCACTGATATGTCATCTGCATTTAATATCTTCTTAAGTTCTTTCTGTTCAGATACCTTTCCACTGATCAGGTTCATCACCATAATGAAAAGTAGGGGACTCAAAGCACTTCCCTATCTAAGTCCTACTCCCACTCCAAAGTGTTCCGATGTTTCTCTTTCAGCTCTCATCACTGCTGTTGTCTCCTTGTACATTTCCTCAACTATTCTGACCTCTGCTTCACCTCCATCCGTCTCATGACTGCAAATGCAAGTTGAGCTTCCTCTCTGTCTTCTCTTTAATGGGTGTGGGGAGCGAGGGGGGTCGGGGGAAGGGCGAGGTAACAAGTCCCACTAGCGTTCGCAGGGTCGTAAGAATCAACTTTGCCTTACTGAAAGAACGTTCAAAGTTTGCAATTGGCACGGCATTCGTGACCAGGTGTTGTAGTGAGACTCGCAAATTCGGGAAAACGTGTTGAATAGTTGAGTAATGAGACCAATATCCTCGTGACAGTAATTTATGCTACTATAATTATCTATGCTATGTGTGACCGGTGCAACAGTTTTCCTTAATTTTGCTTTGAATAAATTTTTCCACTTCTGCATTTTTGTAAAGCCTTTCAAGTCACATTGGCCTAGTGTGATAATAGGCTGTAACAATAGTATGTACATGTGCATGCTTCGACATACTGTGACAATAGTATGTACATGTGTATACTATGACAGGCTGTAACAATAGCATGTACATGTGCATACTACGACAGGCTGTAACAATAGTATGTACATGTGCATACTACGACAGGCTGTAACAATAGTATGTACATGTGCATGCTTCGACAGGCTGTAACAATAGCATGTGCACGTGCATGCTACGACAGGCTGTAACAATAGTATGTACATGTGCATACTACGACAGGCTGTAACAATAGCATGTACATGTGCATGTTTCGACAGACTGTAACAATAGCATGTACATGTGCATACTTCGACAGGCTGTAACAATAGCATGTACATGTGCAAGCTACGACAGACTGTAACAATAGCATGTACATGTGCATGCTACGACAGGCTGTAACAATAGCATGTACATGTGCATGCTACGACAGGCTGTAACAATAGCATGTACATGTGCATGCTACGACAGGCTGTAACAATAGTATGTACATGTGCATGCTACGACAGGCTGTAACAATAGCATGTACATGTGCATGCTACGACAGGCTGTAACAATAGCATGTACATGTGCATGCTTCGACAGGCTGTAACAATAGCATGTACACGAGCATGCTACGACATACTGTAACAATAGCATGTACATGTGCATGCTACGACAGGCTGTAACAATAGCATGTACACGTGCATGTTACGACAGGCTGTAACAATAGTATGTATGTGTGCATACTTCGACAGCCTGTAACAATAGCATGTACATGTGCATGCTACGACAGGCTGTAACAATAGCATGTACATGTGCATACTTCGACAGGCTGTAACAATAGCATGTACATGTGCATGCTACGACAAGCTGTAACAATAGCATGCACATGTGCATGCTACGACAGGCTGTTACGTTATGTAATTGACTTCGTGTAGCTTCGTGATTGTCTAATTTGTTAAACAGTCAACATGTAGTGCGTCTGTTTATACGTTTGCTCATCAAGAGTTGCTTCCAGTTATTATTATTTTTTTTCAAACTGATAATACATTTTCATTATGCAGGATTTGCAATTTCCGTTATTGTCTGGTAATTTTCATTATTTCCATTATTAAGTACATTAAGTAATGCTGAGCGACAGGCCTTGGTGGGGTGGGGGTTGGGTGGTTGGGTGGGGGATTGGGTGGGTGAGTGGGTGGGTGGAAGGGTGGATGGAGGTGATGATCCCTGGTGCGTTGAAAGGAATTTTGAGTCTTCCAACAATTTATGCTTCTCTTTTAAACAAATAAGTTTGAAATAAACCCACTACATCTCTTGCCACAAGTAAGAAATATTGTAAAAAAAATGATATGTCAAGTTTGATGTTCTATTTGTATCCAGTATTCATTTGAACAAACAACATATCTTAAGCTGAAAAAAATAGTCCCACTAAGTTGATCGCAGGAATGAGAGACCTTAGTTATCAAAAATGCCTAAAAGAATGTGCTTCACCAGAGATGAGGAAATTAAAAGCAGTTGTTAAAATATCGAATGGACATGTAAATAGTGCCTATTGATAACATATTTATTCAAACTTATTGAAAGTTGAAGAATTGGAGGACACGAGGTATATGTATCTCCCCCCTCTCGCTGTCAGTCGCGGTTGCGACTAGGAATACCCGCACTGTTCCTGTTGCAGGAGTCCTCTCTATCCAAGAGTCCTCTCTCTCAAAGAGTCGTGTCCCTCAAAGAGTCCTCTCTCTCCAGGAGTCTTCTCTCTCCAGGTCGGTTAAAGATAACACTATCACTTTGGGTCAAATATGATGTTTTCTACTCTGGTTGTTCAAATAGGGGCACTCATTTCAATCACATACTGTTGTACACCGCGTATGAGGCAAACAAAATGTCTTCTAAATAGCTAGAATAACTGTCTTTAATAATTTATTTGCACCATAACTTTCACCAAACAGTTATACTAAGTACAGCCATTGATTACGTAGACTTCCTAAACGTTTCCTTTTAAAAGTCAAGAAAAACACATAACGGAAAAATGTTCTCAGACTATTCTCCAATTTCTGACCTTCCTCTCGCAAGATTCCAGAGAATGCTGCAACCCGTCTTATGACATAACTGAGAAACACGATCACAGCACACCTGTTCTGTTCTGGCTGCGTCATATCTGACGGACCTGTTAACTAGCCACCAACGCGCTCGCACACTACGCTCTGTTGACGTAGCTGGATGTCTCACGTAACGGGACATCTCACGCAATTGAATGTCTTACGTAGCTTGACGTTCCACGTAGCTGGATGTCCCAAGTAACTGTGAGTCTCACGTAGCTGGACGGCCCACATAGCTGGACAACCCACGTAGCTAGACGGCTCACGTAGCTGGACGTCCCACGGAGCTGGACGTCTCACGTAGCTGGACGTCCCAAGTAGCAGGACGTCTCACGTAGCTGAATGTCTCACGTAGCTGGACGTCCAACATAATTCGATGTCACACGTAGCTTGACGTCCCACGTAGCTGGATGTCCCACGCAGCTGGACGTCCCACGTAGCTGGACGTTCCACGTAGCTGAACGTCCCACGTAATTGGATGTCCCACGTAGCTGGATGTTCCACTTAGCTGAACGCCCCACGCAATTGGATGTCCCACGTAGCTGGACGTTCCATGTAGCTGAACGTCCCACGTAATTGGATGTCCCACGTAGCTGGACGTTCCATGTAGCTGGACGCCCCACGTAATTGGATGTTCCCAGTATCTGGACGCCCCACGTATAGCTGGAAGTCCCACGTATCTGGACGTCGCACGTAGCTGGACGTCCTTCGTAGCTGGAAGTCACACGTCTATGGACGTCCCACGCAGCTGGTCGCTTTCTCGCACGTAAAACTGCGCATCTGGAACTATCTGTCCCTTGTCATGCGTGCTACAGACCGCCATAACAGCGCCCCTTGTCATGCGTGCTACACACCGCCATAACAGCGCCCCTTGTCATGCGTGCTACAGACCGCCATAACAGCGCCCCTTGTCATGCGTGCTACAGACCGCCATAACAGCGCCCCTTGTCATGCGTGCTACAGACCGCCATAACAGCGCCCCTTGTCATGCGTGCTACAGACCGCCATAACAGCGCCCCTTCTCATGCGTGCTACAGACCGCCATAACAGCGCCCCTTCTCATGCGAGCTACAGACCGCCATAACAGCGCCCCTTCTCATGCGTGCTACAGACCGCCATAACAGCGCCCCTTGTCATGCGTGCTACAGACCGCCATAACAGCGCCCCTTCTCATGCGTGCTACAGACCGCCATAACAGCGCCCCTTGTCATGCGTGCTACAGACCGCCATAACAGCGCCCCTTCTCATGCGTGCTACAGACCGCCATAACAGCGCCCCTTCTCATGCGTGCTACAGACCGCCATAACAGCGCCCCTTCTCATGCGTGCTACAGACCGCCATAACAGCGCCCCTTGTCATGCGTGCTACAGACCGCCATAACAGCGCCCCTTCTCATGCGTGCTACAGACCGCCATAACAGCGCCCCTTCTCATGCGTGCTACAGACCGCCATAACAGCGCCCCTTGTCATGCGTGCTACAGACCGCCATAACAGCGCCCCTTCTCATGCGTGCTACAGACCGCCATAACAGCGCCCCTTGTCATGCGTGCTACAGACCGCCATAACAGCGCCCCTTCTCATGCGTGCTACAGACCGCCATAACAGCGCCCCTTCTCATGCGTGCTACAGACCGCCATAACAGCGCCCCTTCTCATGCGTGCTACAGACCGCCATAACAGCTTGAAGAAGCAGATTTAGACTCTTCTTTTTAAAAGTGCTTTTCCTTTTTGAATGTTCATGCATTAAGGTAGATATGGATTCACCACGTTTGCTTGTATTCACCTTTAATTGTATTTACTTTTAATGTTATGTTATTTACTTATTGTCAATGTTGTTTTAACGCTTCATACGTCTTGATATGCATACCTTTAACTAAAATTAATGTATACCTATTTTAGTAATGTAATTCGTCCTTGAATGATCAAAACGGCCACATATATGGTGCATTCAAATGTTGTTTCATTAGTATTAGTATTATTACTATTATCAAGACTTGACTAGGATCAGGTTCCACCTTGATTGGTACAGAACTACCATATTTTAGTTTTATGCTTAAACCGTAATAATTCGCTGCTTCAGCGTACTTGTTCATTAGGGCTTGAATGTTGTCAAGTTTGTTAACATCTGCATAAAGTAGTTCACAACTAAAACCAAATGAGTAATGGATTTAGCTCTACAGGACGTGTTGGTATATACACTCATTTTGGGCAGTCTTCTTTGAGCGATGCTGCTAGGTAGAGTTGGTGCGAAAACGCATCATTTTACATATCTTTCAGGTCAACCATATTTCCCCAGCAATGTCCACATTCCACGTCATCCCACGGTGTCGAACGGTATAGTGAAGTCATCTCACGTTGTCGAATGGTATAGTGAAGTCATCCCACGGTTTCGAACGGTATAGTGAAGTCATCCCACGGTGTTGAACGGTATAGTGAAGTCATCCCACGGTGTGAAACGGTATAGTGAAGTCATCCCACGGTGTCGAACGGTATAGTGAAGTCATCCAACGGTATCGAACGGTATAGTGAAGTCATCCAACTGTGTCGAACGGTATAGTGAAGTCATCCCATGGTGTCGAACGATATAGTGAAGTCATCCCACGGTGTCGAACGGTATAGTGAAGTCATCCAACGGTGTCAAACGGTATAGTGAAGTCATCTCACGGTGTCGAACGATATAGTGAAGTCATCCAACGGTGTCGAACGGTATAGTGAAGTCATCCCACGGTGTCGAACGGTATAGTCGTTGAAGAAGACGGAGAGAGGACGAAGTAGCGTTAGTGAAAGACCATTGTTGTTTGCTTTTCACGGAGAACAATGAATGAATGGAACACATTATCGTCTGATTGTTTAAATGCTAGCTGTCTGAATATGTTTACAAACAAAACTGATATAACTATATATATATATATATATATATATATATATATATATATATATATATATATATATATATATATATATATATATATATATATATATATATATATATATATATATATATATAATACAAGGACGAAACAATATTAGAATCTCGCGAAGCCAAAGACTCCGTTGTCCACCTGCCGTCTGGAGTGTGTTTGTTTGGGTGGCCGTCTGGAGTGTGTTGTTTTGGATGGCCATCTGGAATGGTGTTAATTTGGATGGTAATCTGGAGTGTGTTACTTTGGGTGGCCATTTGGAGTGTGTTAATTTGCATGGTATTTTGAAGTGTGTTAATTTGGGTGGCCGTCTGGAGGGTGCTACTTTGGATGGCCATCTGGAGTGTGTTACTTTGGGAGGCTGTCATGAGTGTGTTGCTTTGGGTGGTCGTCTAGAGTGTGTTGTTTGGGTGGCCGCCTGGAGTGTGTTGCTTTGGATGACCATCTGGAATGCGTTAATTTGGATGGTAATCTGGAGTGTGTTTTTTTGGATGGCCGTCTGGAATGTGTTGCTTTGGCTGGCCGTCTGGAGTGTTACTTTGGGTGGTAGTCTTGAATGTGTTACTTTAAGTGGTCGTCTGGAGTGTGCTGTTTTGGGTGGTCGTCTTGAGTGTATTACATTGGGTGGTCATCTTCAATGTGTTACTTTGGGTGGTCGTCTTGAGTGTGTTACTTTGGGTGGTCGTCTTGAGTGTGTTACTTTGGGTGGTCGTCTTGAGTGTGTTACATTGGGTGGTCGTCTTGAGTATGTTACATTGGGTGGTCGTCTTGAGTGTGTTACATTGGGTGGTCGTCTTGAGTGTGTTACTTTGGGTGGTCGTCTTGAGTGTGTTACATTGGGTGGTCGTCTTGAGTGTGTTACTTTGGGTGGTCGTCTTGAGTGTGTTACATTGGGTGGTCGTCTTTAGTATGTTACATTGGGTGGTCGTCTTGAATGTGTTACATTAGGTGGTCGTCCTGAGTGTGTTACTTTGGGTGGTCGTCTTGAGTGTGTTACATTGGGTGGTCGTCTTGATTATGTTACATTGGGTGGTCGTCTTGAGTGTGTTACATTAGGTGGTCGTCTTGAATGTGTTACATTAGGTGGTCGTCCTGCGTGTGTTACTTTGAGTGGTCGTCTTGAGTGTGTTACTTTGGGTGGTCGTCTTGGGTGTGTTACATTGGGTGGCAGTCATATTACATACAGCAGTTAATTGTATCTCCCGGCATGGTGGCTACGAACATAACGATGAAGCATGTAAAAAAATCAACGAAATGTTATATGTTTTATTATTCATGCATTATTATAATGCATGAATAATATATGAATAATGCACGAATAATGACACCCAAGACAAATGTTCCTTTTCAATACATGGAATGAAAGCGGTCGTACACGAAGCAAACATCTTCGCCATCGAGCGTTGTCCACAGACTGACTCAAGCTTCCGTCCGATCACACGTTGTCCACAGACTGACTCAAGCTTCCGTCCGAGCACACATTGTTCACAGATTGACTCAAGCTTCCGTCCGAGCACACGTTGTCCACAGACTGACTCAAGCTTCCGTCCGAGCACACATTGTTCACAGATTGACTCAAGCTTCCGTCCGAGCACACGTTGTCCACAGACTGACTCAAGCTTCCGTCCGAGCACACATTGTTCACAGATTGACTCAAGCTTCCGTCCGAGCACACATTGTTCACAGATTGACTCAAGCTTCCGTCCGAGCACACGTTGTCCACAGACTGACTCAAGCTTCCGTCCGAGCACACGTTGTTCACAGATTGACTCAAGCTTCCGTCCGAGCACACGTTGTCCACAGACTGACTCAAGCTTCCGTCCGAGCACACGTTGTCCACAGACTGACTCAAGCTTCCGTCCGAGCACAAATTGTTCACAGACTGACTCAAGCTTCCGTCCGAGCACACGTTGTCCACAGACTGACTTAAGCTTCCGTCGGAGCACACGTTGTCCACAGACTGACTCAAGCTTCCGTCCGAGCACACGTTGTCCACAGACTGACTCAAGCTTCCGTCCGAGCACAAATTGTTCACAGACTGACTCAAGCTTCCGTCCGAGCACACGTTGTCCACAGACTGACTCAAGCTTCCGTCCGAGCACACGTTGTCCACAGACTGACTCAAGCTTCCGTCCGAGCACAAATTGTTCACAGACTGACTCAAGCTTCCGTCCGAGCACACGTTGTCCACAGACTGACTTAAGCTTCCGTCCGAGCACACGCCGATTGAACCAACCAGTCGATCACTCTCCTGTATTGACACATCGTCGCCCATTTCTGTTAAGTGTCCGGAATATTGATAAAAAGGCACACGAGCACACACACATATAAAACATTATACTGTTCAATATTACAAAAACAAGGTCGATCGGTGCAAATACTGTAATACATTAAACCAGTAACACCTTAAAACAGTAATGTGTGTCATACAAAGCGATAATATTTTGAAGATATCACAAAATTAGTTGCAATGATCAATGATAATGTTGCCAAACATATTCAAATAATTTGTAAACAAACATTCGATGCAAATACTTTAAACGATTGTTTTCACCATCAAGTAACACTGCTGTACAGCATGTACACAACGTACATTCATTTGGTACAAACACAATATTACATCGTCAGAACGTGGCATTTAATATTGGCTCATTATTCAACGGCTTTAAACAGGTGCGTAGCGCAATTCAGATATACCAAGCTAGCTATATATATATATATATATATATATATATATATATATAATATAAATATATATTTTGGCATTGCTTGGCAGAACAACTGAACATAGCATGTGCTGTCATGTGCTGCGTTAAATACAGCCAACAGTACACATAGTATGGTGTCATGTGCTGCGATCATCACAAACAACAGCATAAATGATGACGTGCGCTGTCTTAATAAAAGCGAATAGAACACGTCATGTGTTGAAATGTTATGCGTCGCTCCTACTGGAAGTTGGCGTACGTGTCAAACTGAGACATGAAGGCCAGCGCCACCTGGTAGAGGAACCGGTACTGTGCCTGAAACGCCAACAGATCAAATGTTCGTGTGCCATGTCGACATGGAAGAATCACATATAGACAACACTAAGGAATTATATATGGCAAAACATACTTACTTCAACATCATCACAATAATAATAATAATAATAATCACCATCCTCACCATCATCATCGTCATCATCATCATCATCACCACCATCATTATTATCACCATCATTACCATCACCATCGCCATCATCCTCTCCTCCTCGTCATCATCATCATCATCATCATCATCATCATCACCATCATCAGTAGAGTCAGTAATAACCAAGCCACGGCACGCACGACGGCGACACTGACCAAGTCCGTGATGAGCTGAGGTCGGGTTGTGCGGATGTGTTGAACAGCGTGGAAGACGTCGACTTCCTGCTCTATCTTCAGGTGTTCCAGAATGTAACTGGCGGCACACACCACTCCACAGCGGCCCGCTCCGTCCCTGTCGGTGACAACGATAGATACATGCGTGCGTGCGTGCGTGCGTGCATGCATGCATGCGTTCTTTCGAACGTACATACATACATACATACATATTTACATACACACGTACATACATGCATGCATACATACATACGCACGGACGCACGCACGCACATATATACATACATACACACTTTAGCAGTTCCGCATTTGTTTCTTTTCAGAACACTATTTCCTGTTTCTTTATTCATCAGTTAAGCATTTCAAGTATGAATGAATGCATCGGTCGTTGTTGGAGCCGACCAATATTATGTCCTTTGTTTCCTCAAGCCTGCCCGTGTCCGTGTCTACGGCGTAGGGTTGTTTATCTTTGAGGATGATACATGTTAAGTATGCAAGGACCGGAGTATTACCCGGTTTAGGGGTGTTTTAGGTTATTTACACTAATGTTTAAGGGGTGATTTCTTAATGGACTAGACCAGGAGACGGTGGTTTGTGAACTGGTTTCAAGTGTTATCTCAGAAACAAGGAGTATAAAAAGAGACTGAATACACGATCTCGGCGAGCAGAGTACGGTGTAGTATAACGGACACAGAAGGGTCATGTAGCCCAGCGTAGGCGCCCGGATGTCAAGTGAAGTGCACGTGTGAGTCAGCCACGTGGAAAGTAAGACATTACATATGTCGGTAGAATTGCTTATTCTACACTAAAGTTTAGAAGGAGAAATGTAAGAGAAGTAGTGATCGAACACACAACCGAGAGATGAAATATAGACAGAAATGGGCAGATGTCCACAGATGTCCACAGATGTCCACAGCGTCTATGCTCGTGAGGCAACGAAGCGCACATCGTCGGCGGAAGGCCGGCTCTTGGATTGCAGACGGTGCGCTCTTAGATTGCAGACGGTGCGCTCTTAGATTGCAGACGGCCCGCTCTTAGATTGCAGACGGTGCGCTCTTAGATTGCAGACGGTGCACTCTTCGACAGCTGACGGCCCGCTCTTAGATTGCAGACGGTGCGCTCTTAGATTGCAGACGGTGCACTCTTCGACAGCTGACGGCCCGCTCTTAGATTGCAGACGGTGCGCTCTTAGATTGCAGACGGTACACTCTTCGACAGTTGACGGCCCGCTCTTAGATTGCAGACGGCCCGCTCTTAGATTGCAGACGGTACGCTCTTCGACAGCTGACGGCCCGCTCTTAGATTGCAGACGGTGCGCTCTTAGATTGCAGACGGTGCGCTCTTAGATTGCAGACGGTGCACTCTTCGACAGTTGACGGCCCGCTCTTAGATTGCAGATGGTGCGCTCTTAGATTGCAGACAGTGCGCTCTTACATTGCAGACGGTGCGCTCTTAGATTGCAGACGGTGCACTCTTCGACAGCTGACGGCCCGCTCTTAGATTGCAGACGGTGCGCTCTTAGATTGCAGACAGTGCGCTCTTACATTGCAGACGGTGCGCTCTTAGATTGCAGACGGTGCACTCTTCGACAGCTGACGGCCCGCTCTTAGATTGCAGACGGTGCGCTCTTAGATTGCAGATGGTGCGCTCTTAGATTGCAGACGGCCCGCTCTTAGATTTCAGACGGTGCGCTCTTAGATTTCAGACGGTGCGCTCTTAGATTGCAGACGGTGCACTCTTCGACAGTTGACGGCCCGCTCTTAGATTGCAGATGGTGCGCTCTTAGATTGCAGACAGTGCGCTCTTACATTGCAGACGGTGCGCTCTTAGATTGCAGACGGTGCACTCTTCGACAGCTGACGGCCCGCTCTTAGATTGCAGACGGTGCGCTCTTAGATTGCACACGGCCCGCTCTTAGATTTCAGACGGTGCGCTCTTAGATTGCAGACAGTGCGCTCTTAGATTGCAGACGGGCCGCTCTTAGATTTCAGACGGTGCGCTCTTAGATTGCAGACAGTGCGCTCTTAGATTGCAGACGGCCCGCTCTTAGATTGCAGACGGTGCGCTCTTAGATTGCAGACGGCCCGCTCTTAGATTTCAGACGGTGCGCTCTTAGATTTCAGACGATGCGCTCTTAGATTGCAGACGGCCCGCTCTTAGATTGCAGATGGTGCGCTCTTAGATTGCAGACAGTGCGCTCTTACATTGCAGACGGTGCGCTCTTAGATTGCAGATGGTGCGCTCTTAGATTGCAGACGATGCGCTCTTAGATTGCAGACGGTGCACTCTTCGACAGCTGACGGCCCGCTCTTAGATTGCAGACGGTGCGCTCTTAGATTGCAGACGGCCCGCTCTTAGATTTCAGACGGTGCGCTCTTAGATTTCAGACGGTGCGCTCTTAGATTGCAGACGGTGCGCTCTTAGATTGCAGACGGCCCGCTCTTAGATTGCAGACGGTGCGCTCTTAGATTGCAGACGGCCCGCTCTTAGATTTCAGACGGTGCTCTCTTAGATTTCAGACGGTGCGCTCTTAGATTGCAGACGGCCCGCTCTTAGATTTCAGACGGTGCGCTCTTAGATTGCAGACGGTGCGCTCTTAGATTGCAGACGGCCCGCTCTTAGATTTCAGACGGTGCGCTCTTAGATTGCAGACTGTACACTCTTTGACAGCTGACGCCCCGCTCTTAGATTTCAGCCGGTGCGCTCTTAGATTGCAGGCGGTGCGCTCTTAGATTGTAGACGGCCCGCTCTTAGATTGCAGATGGTGCGCTCTTAGATTACAGACGGCCAGCTCTTAGATTGCAGATGGTGCGCTCTTAGATTGCAGACGGCCCGCTCTTAGATTTCAGATGGTGCGCTCTTAGATTGCAGACGGCCCGCTCTTAGATTGCAGATGGTGCGCTCTTAGATTGTAGACGGCCCGCTCTTAGATTGCAGATGGTGCGCTCTTAGATTGTAGACGGCCCGCTCTTAGATTGCAGATGGTGCGCTCTTAGATTGCAGACGGCCCGCTCTTAGATTGCAGATGGTGCTCTCTTAGATTGCAGACGGCCCGCTCTTAGATTTCAGACGGTGCGCTCTTAGATTGCAGACTGTACACTCTTTGACAGCTGACGCCCCGCTCTTAGATTTCAGCCGGTGCGCTCTTAGATTGAAGGCGGTGCGCTCTTAGATTGTAGACGGCCCGCTCTTAGATTGCAGACGGTACACTCTTCGACAGCTGACGGCCCGCTCTTAGATTTCAGACGGTGCGCTCTTAGATTGCAGACGGTGCGCTCATAGATTGTAGACGGCCCGCTCTTAGATTGCAGACGGTACACTCTTCGACAGCTGACGGCCCGCTCTTAGATTGCAGACGGTGCGCTCTTAGATAGAGGACGTTACAATCTCCGACAGCTGACGGCCCGCTCTTAGATTTCAGACGGTGCGTTCTTAGATTGCAGACGGTACACTCTTCGACAGCTGACGGCCCGCTCTTTGATTGCAGACGGTGCGTTCTTAGATTGCAGACGGTACACTCTTCGACAGCTGACGGCCCGCTCTTAGATTTCAGCCAGTGCGCTCTTAGATTGTAGACGGTGCGCTCTTCGACTGCAGACGGCCCGCTCTTTGATTGCAGACTGTACACTCTTCGACAGCTGACGGTCCGCTCTTAGATTGCAGACGGCCCGCTCTTAGATTGCAGATGGTGCGCTCTTAGATTGCAGACGGTGCGCTCTTAGATTGCAGACGGTGCGCTCTTAGATTGCAGACGGTGCGCTCTTAGATTGCAGACGGTGCGCTCTTAGATTGCAGACGGTGCGCTCTTAGATTGCAGACGGCCCGCTCTTAGATTGCAGATGGTGCGCTCTTAGATTGCAGACGGTGCGCTCTTAGATTGCAGACGTGCGCTCTTAGATTGCAGACGGTGCGCTCTTAGATTGCAGACGGTGCGCTCTTAGATTGCAGACGGTGCGCTCTTAGATTGCAGACGGTGCGCTCTTAGATTGCAGACGGTGCTCTCTTAGATTGTAGACGGTGTGCTCTTAGATTGCAGACGGTGCGCTCTTCGACAGCGGACGGCCCGCTCTTAGATTGCAGATGCTACGCTCTTCGACTGCAGACGGCCCGACTGCCGAAGTGCGACGACAAACGGCGACAACCCTCCGTTCACGACGACCGGGAAATCACACCGTCTCCCGGGTGTTAACGGGGATACGCCGTCGGATACGGTGCGTTCTTAGATTGCAGACGGTACACTCTTCGACAGCTGACGGCCCGCTCTTAGATTTCAGCCAGTGCGCTCTTAGATTGTAGACGGTGCGCTCTTCGACTGCAGACGGCCCGCTCTTTGATTGCAGACTGTACACTCTTCGACAGCTGACGGTCCGCTCTTAGATTGCAGACGGCCCGCTCTTAGATTGCAGATGGTGCGCTCTTAGATTGCAGACGGTGCGCTCTTAGATTGCAGACGGTGCGCTCTTAGATTGCAGACGGTGCGCTCTTAGATTGCAGACGGTGCGCTCTTAGATTGCAGACGGCCCGCTCTTAGATTGCAGATGGTGCGCTCTTAGATTGCAGACGGTGCGCTCTTAGATTGCAGACGTGCGCTCTTAGATTGCAGACGGTGCGCTCTTAGATTGCAGACGGTGCGCTCTTAGATTGCAGACGGTGCGCTCTTAGATTGCAGACGGTGCGCTCTTAGATTGCAGACGGTGCGCTCTTAGATTGCAGACGGTGCTCTCTTAGATTGTAGACGGTGTGCTCTTAGATTGCAGACGGTGCGCTCTTCGACAGCGGACGGCCCGCTCTTAGATTGCAGATGCTACGCTCTTCGACTGCAGACGGCCCGACTGCCGAAGTGCGACGACAAACGGCGACAACCCTCCGTTCACGACGACCGGGAAATCACACCGTCTCCCGGGTGTTAACGGGGATACGCCGTCACACAAAGGCAGGCCTAATGAACGGGTCGGAGTAAGAATGCAGACACGATAGTGAGGGTGTTTAAACATTTATCTGCCTCAGATGTAATTAGGATGTTGTCTAGGCATTATATGCCTTAGAATCAACTGTGTAGCTGTAGACACAGGAAGGTGGTTGTAGGACTAATCACGTGAGCCTACACGCCAATGTAGTAGATCTCGCTGCGGGAGTATTGATGATATAGGTTTTAGTTTGAGTTTATGTTGGAACTGTTTATGTGCGTGTGTGTTAGGATTATATGTTAGTAGAAGCGTCTACGATTACACAGGGTGATTCATCCCGTTCCGATTGTCAGAGGACCGGAAGATTAGATTATATTACATAGACCCAGGAGTCTACTTGTGTCCTTGCAAATTACTTAGTAACATATTGTTTTTTTTCTCACTTGTCTTTGTTGTCATGTTCATCCATTCATCCATCCATCCATCCATCCATCCATCCATCCATCCATCCATCCATCCATCCATCCATCCATCCATTCTTCCATCCATCCATCCATCCATCCATCCATCCATCCATCCACACATACATACATACATATATACATACACACATTCATACATACATACATAAATACATACACACATACATACATACATACATACATACATACATATAACATTCATACACACATACGTACAACATTCATACAGAACTGACTGTAGTATGTTGATTACAGTAACCAACTACAACAGAAGTATCTACTTACGAGCAATGTAAGGTGATAGGTTTGTTTCCACTCTGTTGCTGCCACTTCTCGACCATATCCAAGAGATCAAGAAGCACCGTCTTGTTGCTTGGCACCGACTCGTCCTTGTTCCAACTGTTCCTCTTCAGATGGAACTGTCTCACGACTGTCGCGCCGTCGCCAGGCTGACATAGACAGCACCAAATGTGGACGTCAAAGTTCTTCATATAATCGTAGTTTTAGTGTCCATTCAATTTGTTTTTCAGATAAAATACTTTAAATTATACAAACAATATTGTCCTTATATATACTACGTTTGTTGATATGTTACTTCTTTACAGATATCTGAGAAAATAACATTAAGTTGTATCAGTTAAAATGTATGTTTATTGAGCACGGGCAATTTCATTCACTTTTGAATATACTAACTGCAATAATGTAAATAACTGCTCTAATGTCTTTGTCTATCTTTCTGTCTGCGTCTATATTTCAATCTATGTTTCCCTGCATTTCTGTTTTTTAAATTGTGCTACTGGATTAGCACATGCAAAGACTATAACTTGACTGACACGTGCATCAGGTGGAAAGAAACTATATGTGTTGTCATACATCTAAATGTCTACCAGTATGTTCCGTCATGTCATACATCTAAATGTCTACCAGTATGTTCCGTCATGTCATACATCTAAATGTCTACCAGTATGTTCCATCATGTCATACATCTAAATGTCTACCAGTATGTTCCGTCATGTCATACACCTAAATGTCTACCAGTATGTTCCATCATGTCATACATCTAAATGTCTACCAGTATGTTCCGTCATGTCATACATCTAAATGTCTACCAGTATGTTCCATCATGTCATACATCTAAATGTCTACCAGTATGTTCCATCATGTCATACACCTAAATGTCTACCAGTATGTTCCATCATGTCATATATCTAAATGTCTACCAGTATGTTCCATCATGTCATACACCTAAATGTCTAACAGTATGTTCCATCATGTCATATATCTAAATGTCTACCAGTATGTTCCATCATGTCATACATCTAAATGTCTACCAGTATGTTCCATCATGTCAAACATCTAAATGTCTACCAGTATGTTCCATCATGTCATACATCTAAATGTCTACCAGTATGTTCCATCATGTCATACATCTAAATGTCTACCAGTATGTTCCATCATGTCATACATCTAAATGTCTACCAGTATGTTCCATCATGTCATACACCTAAATGTCTACCAGTATGTTCCATCATGTCATACATCTAAATGTCTACCAGTATGTTCCATCATGTCATACACCTAAATGTCTACCAGTATGTTCAATCATGTCATACATCTAAATGTCTACCAGTATGTTCCATCATGTCATACACCTAAATGTCTACCAGTATGTTCCATCATGTCATACATCTAAATGTCTACCAGTATGTTCCATCATGTCATACATCTAAATGTCTACCAGTATGTTCCATCATGTCATACATCTAAATGTCTACCAGTATGTTCCATCATGTCATACATCTAAATGTCTACCAGTATGTTCCATCATGTCATACATCTAAATGTCTACCAGTATGTTCCATCATGTCATACATCTAAATGTCTACCAGTATGTTCCATCATGTCATACATCTAAATGTCTACCAGTATGTTCCATCATGTCATACACCTAAATGTCTACCAGTATGTTCCATCATGTCATACATCTAAATGTCTACCAGTATGTTCCATCATGTCATACATCTAAATGTCTACCAGTATGTTACATCATGTCATACACCTAAATGTCTACCAGTATTTTCCATCATGTCATACACCTAAATGTCTACCAGTATGTTCCGTCATGTCATACATCTAAATGTCTACCAGTATGTTCCGTCATGTCATACACCTAGATGTCTACCAGTATGTTCCGTCATGTCATACACCTAGATGTCTACCAGTATGTTCCGTCATGTCATACACCTAGATGTCTACCAGTATGTTCCGTCATGTCATACACCTAGATGTCTACCAGTATGTTCCGTCATGTCATACACCTAGATGTCTACCAGTATGTTCCGTCATGTCATACACCTAGATGTCTACCAGTATGTTCCATCATGTCATACACCTAAATGTCTACCAGTATGTTCCATCATGTCATACATCTAAATGTCTACCAGTATGTTCCATCATGTCATACACCTAAATGTCTACCAGTATGTTCCATCATGTCAAACATCTAAATGTCTACCAGAATGTTCCATCATGTCATACATCTAAATGTCTACCAGTATGTTCCATTATGTCATACATCTAAATGTCTACCAGTATGTTCCATCATGTCATACATCTAAATGTCTACCAGAATGTTCCATCATGTCATACATCTAAATGTCTACCAGTATGTTCCATCATGTCATACATCTAAATGTCTACCAGTATGTTCCATTATGTCATACGTCTAAATGTCTACCAGTATGTTCCATCATGTCATACATCTAAATGTCTACCAGTATGTTCCATCATGTCAAACATCTAAATGTCTACCAGTATGTTCCATCATGTCATACATCTAAATGTCTACCAGTATGTTCCATTATGTCATACATCTAAATGTCTACCAGTATGTTCCATTATGTCATACGTCTAAATGTCTACCAGTATGTTCCATCATGTCATACATCTAAATGTCTACCAGTATGTTCCATCATGTCATACACCTAAATGTCTACCAGTATGTTCCATCATGTCATACACCTAAATGTCTACCAGTATGTTCCGTCATGTCATACATCTAAATGTCTACCAGTATGCTCCATCATACAATAAACGGACAGTCGTGAAACAGCTTAACAAGATTTAACAAGATTTGTCATCCAAGCCAAAGGCCCAGATGGCAAGTGGACAAGGAAGCCATTGGCTTATCGAGAGTCCAACAATGTTCACCTACTTATAACCCGCCCTCCTGATATATGTGTCAACCTTGTTTTTAAACATATTCACGCTGCTAGCAGTTACACAATCTGTAGACAATTTGTTCCATTCATTTATTGTCCTCTGTGAGAACGAGTGCTTTCTGATGTCCAATCTACATTGATCCTTTACTAATTTTACCTCATGTCCTCTAGTTCTGCTATCCTTCTTGAGTGAGAAAAACATATTTCTATCAATATTTTCATACCCATTCAATATCTTAAAAACTTCAATCTGATCTCCTCTTAACCTCCTTGTCTCTAGAGTTGTTAAACCACATTCTTTCAGACGTTCTTCATAACTAAGGTCTCTAAGTTCTGGAATCATTTTAGTTGCTCTCCTTTGTATGCGTTCAAGCGTATCTATATCCTTCTTACGATATGGTCTCCATGCTTGTATACAGTATTCTAAATGAGGTCTAACTATTGCTTTATAAAGAGGTATAATTAACTTTTTTCCCTTGTATGTTATGTTTCTTCTAATTAATCCAAGAATTTGATTACCCTTTGAAGCTGCAATACCACACTGCTCTGAAACTTTCGTATCAGCGCTTATTGTAACTCCTAAGTCCTTTTCTTTTACAGTAGTACCAAGAACAGTAGCTCCCATTTTATAGTTTACATTCAAGTTCCCATGTCCTATATGTAGGCATTTACATTTCCCAAAATTGAACAGCATCTGCCATTTCTCAGACCATTTCACTAATCTGTCTAGATCGTTTTGTAAATGTTGTTTATCACCATCAGTATTTACCTTTCTAAACAGTTTTGTGTCGTCCGCAAATTTCAGTACGTTACTTGTTATACTCTCGTCCAAGTCATTGATATAAATTAAGAATAACACACGCCTAACGGTTGTAAAACGAGAACTCTGCCACAGTGCTAAGCTAA